>VXBJ01000053.1:0-163707 GCA_013400055.1 Nycticryphes semicollaris | reverse complement strand
CATTTTTTTTTTTTTTTTTTTTTTTTGCTATATTTGACCAGTTCACTGATGCTAATGACTTCTGCATCAGGAGCTCTCTGCCTGCCTTGTCTTCCATCCTGCCTGCCAGCCCTCTCATCCCTTTTCTGTCGGAGACTCTCAAATAACTGCCAGGGCTATACTGATGCTCCTGGATGGGAAGAAATGATGTATCCGGTTTGTCTGCTTGCACGGCCTTATCCGTTCCAGCTCCCATGTAATCCTCTTGGACTCCAGCTTCGGTGCTCTGTGGGAGGGACTGCATCCAGATTTCCAGGGGTCTTTGAAGAACAGTGTGAAAATGGCTTTAACTTTGTCTGCTGTAATAGGATTTTGGGTACAAGCACCTGTTGCTTTGCTTGTTGAGACTGCTTGACTTTTTCTTTGTTCCCCACCATTAGCATTATGGGAATAATGCTTGAATCTTTTTCTATTAGCTTATTTTCTGGATATGTTATGAATGTCTATAAAGGACATAGGGAAAATGCTGTATCAATGCCACATATTTCAGATTTACTGGCTTATAAGCTGTATCAAAGAATCATAGCAAAAGTAGTCAATTAATGCTGTTAATACTTGAAAATGTGAGGTTCTTTGTAAAAACTGTAGATGAAATAACTTTTACTTAAAGACTTAAGTGTAAATAAAGCTACAGTGAATAGGTGGAAGAGGATGCAGAAAGCAGGCAAGAATGGGGGGAAAAAAAAAAAAAAAACCTAATCAAACCACAAAACAGAAACCCAACACACAAAAGTAAAAGTAAAATAGTTTCCTCTTAGTGATAGGACTAGTTACTGGAGCAGTTCCAGGGCCAAGCCCTGTAGGTGTCACAGATTTTGCGTGGTCTGCTTTTGAGTTCTTTTTCATCTGGCTTTCCTGATGTTGGTCTCCAAAAGATTAATTCCAGTTTAGCAAAGCATTCAATGCTTCTTAATCATGTATGCAATTCCCTTTAGCTGAATTTATATATACTTTTGTTTTAAGATGCTTAGGTTGGCATTACTTTCTTTTATAGTGTGTATAGTTAATCAGCCATGCAAACCTAAAGTGTGAAATTTTAGGTGAGCTTTGAGGGTTAGTCCTGTTTAGTGATATGCTTATACAGTGCCAACTGTATTTTCAGAAACTACAGCCCAATACATTTAAAGAACAATAAACTGGTGGTCCCATTTCTTTTTGCCTTGACTGCTGTGGTTTGTGCATTGCAGGAGTTATTCCCTGGTGTGTGAGCAGCCCAGCTGTACCTGGTGAAAGGGAAAGGGTAGAAATGTTGGAGCTGGGTGGAACAAGCTTAACAAGAGGCTTAACTCTTGTACTCTCCCCAACTACTGGGTGGTGCCAGAGGTATGGAGAGGTGAGAGAAATGCATCAGAAAGTTGTTAACTTAGTGTGTGATGTGGAGTCCAGGAGTCCTGTCCAAATGCAGCTCCAAATGCAAGATAGAGGTGTCAGAGGTGCTCCAATAAACAGTTGGGATTACTGAGAGAATAATACAATGCTCCTGAACAAAAAGGATTTGTGAAGGGTTGGAGAGCAGCAAGATTGCTTCCTTCAGGATTGTAAACCCTCAACCTCCCAGTGCTGAGCCCAAGGATGGTGAGGAGGGTTATGCGATGGGTTTGGGAGGTGAGCCCAAACCTCCCAATGTACTGACTCACTGTGAATTTTCAGCCTCGGGAATAAGGCAGGGCTCCGAAGTTTGGAAGTAACTGCAATCTAAGAAACAGCTATGAAAGCACAAAACTTGTGGGAATGCATAACCAGTGTTAATATTTGCACTTGAGTTTTTAATGTTTCCTACGGAATCAGAGAACACTTTATTTCAAGCAATTTCTGTGTTAGTTGACACAAACTTGTTTTACCTGAAGTCTTCATATAAAAAGATACTGTGTTTAGGTATGTAGATTATCATAAAATCTTCCTAGTTCTTCATAGCAGCCCTTATAGGAGTCATTTTAGGGAGCAGCTTTCTGGTTTAGAGGATATCTGAAGTGGAAATGCCAGCTTTTTGCAACAGGGAAAGAATTGTTGAAGTTTTAATGTGATGTTGTTAAATGTTGTGAGGAGTGTGCTCATCTGTCTTAGCTCTGCTGCATTATAAAACATAGAGTACACAGTGTGCAGCTGAAATAAAAATACCACAGTGGGATAGAGATGAGATGGAAGCTGGGGGTGAAGATAATGAATTCCTCACTCCAGAAGATACTATAGACTGAGCTTCTCTGTGAAAGTGACACAATTTTATCTGCTCTCTCAAGTTACTTAGATGTACCTCAGAGACTGGCTATATAGATCTTGTACACTGGTTACAGTAAAGAATATATAATAGAATGTAGCTGACTGAGTTTTTGTGAATTATTGATGCTGTGGTCAATGAAGATAGAGTTCTTAGTGGCCAGTAAAGGTTTCCTGTCTTTGATAAGTAAAGCTTAAGACTGCTGTATTTCACATTTGTTTGCTACAGAGTATCTTAATTAAATGCAGAATACTATGTTAAAGTTAACTCCAGTGCTCTATTTTAAAAATAACTAGAGTGAAAGATGCATTTTAATATGCCTTCTATCTATTGTGTCTTGGGACTAAATGATATAAGCCAAGATTGCTCTAAGAAAGCACTGCAGGAGAGGCAAGAAATTAGGAAGAGTAGAGAGTGTGCCTGTGTCTTCAGAACCATAACCTTGTGACACGGTGCTGGCTTCAGAACTCCAGTTGATTCCTCAGGTTGGTGAAGCAAAGAAAGTTGGGGGGAGTGGGAATTACATTTGAACATTACCATGCATTTAACTCCTTTTACTAGCTTCTTGACTTGGGCTTGGGTTGCATTTGCTCCTGTGATTAGGGAAATAAAATAAATCCCCAACAGTTAGGGGGATTTATTTAGGACAGTGCTCCCTTCTTCTCACTGTGTGAATGAGCCCTGAGTATTGGGAGTGTAATTTACCTTTTGTCATGAAGTAATGGAATGATAAAGGTAGGAGTTCAAACAGAAGGCACGGCCTCATCATTGCATATTTTTATTGGATGTCCTACAAGAGACTGGGTTTGTGTATCACTGGCCTTCTCGCTAATTTCCACTCTATAGGAAAGAATCAATGATTGTAGTAGCAAAGTTATTCTTACATCAACGTGGCACAAGTTCCTGCTTAAATTTCAATACATGTTTAATGAAAACTGTTTCCTCATTCTCTGCTTTCTAGAGGGGGAAAAAACCCCAGCAAACCCTCAGGCAGGCAGAAGCAACTGTTCCAAATCTGTTTGTTGTTTATACATACAACTGCTAGTTCATGTGGTAGACAAATGAGCAATCTAACATAAACCAAACACCAAAAATTAGCATTCTGGTTTCTGTGGTCGTGAAAAGTCATGTTGTAAATACAGCTGAGCTCTTGGTACAAGAGAAAATGAAAGAGGCTTTGCTTTGTAGCTCCTTAAAGAAAAAAAAAATCGTTATGAAAAAAATCTGGAAGTCCAGATTGCATATTTTCTGCCCATTCTGTCTTCTGTATGACAGGGTTTTGCTACTGTTCAGCTACCTTGGAAGGGATTTCTTCCAGAATTCAAGTTTGCAGAAGTTTTTCCTGGCTGATGATGCATATGATCTATTATATTTGTATACTCTGATGATTCGCTTCTCTTTTGACTGCTATTTCTGAAAAATTAGAAGGGATAAGTGCATTTGCCAAACGATCTCTGCTGTGAGATCATTGCCTATAAGTGGTTGTGAAGCTAAAGCCTGATCTGTGTAGCAGAAGATGGACCACAGACAGGACCTGTTTCCCTGCCCGGTTGTTTTACTGTGGCAAGACTGAGCTGGTGGTAGGTGGTGGTCAGTTGGCTCAAAAATCTGTGGTGCAAGGGGGAGTGCTGCAATGGTGTGGGATGAAATATTCCAACATAATGAGTGTCAAAGTGAGAGGAGAAACTCGCTTGTAGTGGCAAAGCTGGGGAAGAAAAGGAGGGGAATGGTTTTGCTGTTCAAGGGCGCTTGATTTTGCTCTGAGTCCCGAGCAGATTTGCTTTAGTTAGGGAAGGCATTTCCCACCATGGACCACATCTTTAGGAGCTTGTGTCCCAGACAGATGAGCACAAGGTGATATAAGGGTGTATTTGAAAAAGGAGCATTTTTTTTAAAGTATTCTTTGGAGTTTATAAAAAAAAATAATAAAGCAACCAGACACCAAACCACCAGTGTAGATTAGCATAATTCAGTTAATTTAAAATGTAATTTCATTACAGTTTTTAGCAGAGAATGCCACAAAATAGCCTTTCTTTACCTGCCCTGGTTGTTCAAAGTGAACTTGTGGTAGCTTTGTGCCTCAGCAGCATGTAGATGATCTGAGTTTTTCATGGCTGCTTGAGCTCACCAGTGATATCAAATATCCTTGTTCGAACTTGGTTGAACTTTGAGCAGTGTTTGATAACAGGTCGCTGATTATCACAAGACAGTAATCAAGAAGCAGTTGTAGTGATTCATGTTTCAGTGTAATTAAATTTACTTGCAGTGCAAATTACCATCCTAAAAAGTGCCTAGATTTTGCTTTGACTTGCTCCATTCATTTATATGAAAGGAGCTGGTACATCACTGGATTAGCACTGTGGTCACACAGTCCAGCAAGCCTGTAGGAGTGTGGTATTTGCAAATAATGGACTTGCAAAATAGTCTTTAAGAGGGCATTTTCGAGGGTCATAGGTTCATTCTGCAACTCCAGTATCAGCCTGTATTGATTAGCACTGAGGTTTCTCCACAGCGTAACCAAACAACTGTGGCAGGAAAATAATAGTGATACAAACCTGTGGTTCCTTCATTAAACTTCTCTGGCAGCCATTGAAATTATTTTGAGTGTGAACACATTTGTGGAATTTCTTGTCTGCTCCTGTGACAGTGTGCTGGGATATATGGCAAAAAAAAAATGTGTCCCTTTCTGTCTTTTTTTTATTATTATAGCTTCATAAGCCAGAATATGTAAACCTCTTTGGGCTTTTATGACAATGAAAATGTGAAGTCAAAGAGAGTTAGGTGTACCTGAACTCGAATCACATAATAGTTATAGACTTGGACAGAAGGAGAGGTAGAGGAGGAAGAAGACATTGCCTAATTTAAAGAGTCAGTGTCTATTGTGCTCAGTAAAACAGTGAAGAATTTTAGACCTATGTTTGTGTGAAATCACGGAAACTGGTGTGACAAACTGGCATCAGGACACTTGCTGCGTGCCAGGGTTTCCTGTGAATTTTTTTATTATGATTTTTTTTTTCCTCATTTGACAATTGATGTTACAGTTAATACCAGAAATCCTGAATCTAATGCCTTGCTCTCAATTTAGCATTGGCACTTAGGCTGGAAATCTGCTGTGATTTCCGTGGTGTTTTGGCTGACGTGCTGGAGTGGTACTTGCTGAAGCACAATGTGAAATTCAGTGTTTTGTTCTTATACTGTAATCACTGGCAATAATCCAAATTTGTTGAGAACATAAAGGTCCTACAGCATATACTCTTGTTCAAGATATGCAGTCTGCATGGGAGGTTTTTACTTTATTGAAGATTTTTTTGTTTTCCTCTTTACTGCCACAATTAGATTTTTAGGTTCATACCAGATTAAATAACTACATATTCCTGAAAAGGTAGGTGCATATTTTATGGAAGAGTGTAATGCTATAGGAAAACCTGTCTGCATTTCTTAACAAGCTGTTTCCCTGGATTATAAAGTTTAGAGATAATACATTTTGAAAAGGGAAAAAATAGTATGTTGTGATAAACGTGTTTGTATTAAACAGGAGGAAACAGACGATGAAGAATAGCATACATAGGTCTTATTATAACTGAGCACATGCATGTTCTAGTAAAAATACTCTGGAAGTCCCCATTGCCTCCAAATGTGGCACGATCTCTGTCACTCCTGATGTATGCTGGTTTTTCTCTCTCTGGAAAATGCATTATTTTGTTGTGCTACTTCCCTTGAAAGGGGAGAGCACAGTTTCGAACTCAGGCTTGCAAGAAGTTATGAGCCAGCTGCCTTTTTTTCCCCGGGCCTTTTATCTTTATATGCTGTGTTTTCAGGAAGAACTTGCCCACCGGTAGCTGCTTTAGTTCAGTAGCAGTTAAGCAGTAGGTCTTGACAGCATTATGAAATAGGGTTTGTGCAGTGAAAATGCCCTGCCTGGGTGGACTGACTGGTTTTAAGACCTGATTTGTTGCTGTTGCTG
Source organism: Nycticryphes semicollaris (assembly GCA_013400055.1). Taxonomy (NCBI): domain Eukaryota; kingdom Metazoa; phylum Chordata; class Aves; order Charadriiformes; family Rostratulidae; genus Nycticryphes; species Nycticryphes semicollaris. The sequence continues at coordinate 157,489 of VXBJ01000053.1, read as the reverse complement.
TATCCACACTCTTCTGTCTGCTTTCCAGCTTAGGTAAGGGATGGTAGGACAGCAAATACCCTAAAACTTCAAAACTGAAAATATAAGCTGTGATTAACTTCACAGATTCAGTAACCCTGAAAAAAGAGCTGGCCTCCTTAATGAATATGTATTTAGCACCTTTGAGGATTGGCACAGATGCTGTAACTTTGGCCGTGAGTGTTGCAGGGCTTCAGCTGTGTGACACGTCTGCAGTCCCCGCAGCAGCATTCCACTGCTGCTTCCAGCCCAGTAAAAATAGCAATGGTAAACTTTCCTCCTCTGTCACTCAGACCTGAAGCCTGGGGAGGGGCAGGGGCAAAGTCATGCTCATAATTAAAAGATGTTTTATGATAATACATAGTTTGTATATAGTGCTGCTAGCCAGAAAGCTTGAAGTACTTTACAAAGTCATTTGATACCATCATCTGTGTTACATGAGGAAGCTGATCAGGGACCTGACCCGAGCCACAGCCGTACAGCTCAGTGGAGTGAACTGGAAGTGATTGTGTCCCATCCTTTGCTGAAGTGTCAGTGCTACTCCCTCCCTCCGATGTCCCCCTGGGCTGTTGGTGTCTCTGGCTGCTCTGTGCAGGAGAAAGCAGAGAAGTCTGGGGTGTGGATTCAGAACAGCCAACTGCTGTGCACATCGTTCATGCCAGCATAAGCAGACCAGAAATGCTGGTAAAGCTAATTTGTATAAATTGAGGCAGTAATACAGGGGGGGGGAAGTAATAAACTTTGTTACTGTTAACTGTGGAGTGTGTTGGTGCCTTGGCTAGACCAGGCCTGGGTCGGTGGGCTGTAGGTGCAGACAGCTGTACTGCTGGTGAAGATGGCAGGGTCTTTTTCTGCACAAATAAGAAATTTAATCCATTTTCCAGACAGTCTACTCGTGGGCTTTTGAGAATAGACCAGGCTGGAGGACTTTGCCATCTGAGATGTGTCTGTAGGTAGAAGGGAGTAAAAATGTTTGCATGCTTTTAAACGGCAGGAGCTTTGCACTCCTCAGTAGTTGACTTCCCTTGGGAAAGAAGGCATGCCTGCCTTTACTGATTAATTTTTTTTTTTTTCCCCTCCCTTGTCAAATCAGTGGTTTACATGTGTCCAGGGTAACTATTTGAATTGCTTCCTACTTGGCTTTTGCTGAAGGCTGGTTTCCACAGAGCTCTGTTGCCCTGCTTGCTTTGAACTCTCGGATGGGCTCCACGGGAGAGGGGCAGGAGCAGACCCATAAATTTAACTTTGGTATCCTGCTCCGTTGGTGGAGCTCTGTTTCCACAGAGACCAAAGCTTGTGTGTTTCAAGGAAGATATTTTTAGGAGCTGCTGTTTAGCTCGTGGGAGAAGAGCTTTCTTCCTTAATAGGAGAGCAGATTGTAACAGGATCCCTCTTTTCTCAGAATGTCTCTTGCTTTTTTCTACCACATTCTTTCCTTTTTTCTGTGTCACTCAGTTTCCCTTTCATTGCTGTGTTCTTATCCATGTCTGCTCCTCTTCTTTCACTTTCTCTATCACCGTTCCCACTGCACAGGAATTTAGTAGCCCAAGGGAGTTGGAGAGAGCTGGGAAGGGGCCCAGCCTTTGCTTAAAAGATCCTGTATTTTGGAGAGAAAATCCCCAGGTTGTTTTGTACCTCAGCTGAGCGGTGCCCACTGAGTCAGCAGCTGAGCAGCCTTTTTGAAGACATGGAAGGAGTATCACAGAGCCAAACCTTGGCCTTCAGCTCCAAGAACCTCCCATGTGTCAATTATTCATGGCACTTGCTTATGAGTTGTCGTGTGTCCTTTGGCCTCGCAATAAATAAATTTTACATGTAGCTAGCTGTTTGTGCTGATGTTTGCGGTAAGCTTGGTGTCTCACCTCCTGATTGATGGCCTAATGGTAAAGGGCTTAGAGAGATAAATCTGTTACAGTAACTCTGCTGTCTGGAAAGTTGGACTTGTACTAACTATAACAGTCCAGGAGATTCTTTTATTTGTCTGACAGTAGGAATACAAAGTTGAAGAGACATTTGACCTAACGGCAGGCTACAAGTGCACTAACTCAGTGTCCTAATGCTTTTTGGATATTTTTTTCCCCCAAATTGTCACGTTGTCTTTCTGCAGAGTTACAGCATTTACTTAGTGATTGAGAGCTACTTTTAATTTAGAGATCTGCTGTGTATTTTTTTAATGATGCTATAAACTGTATCCAACTTTACCTGGCACACGATGAAATTGAGATATTTCTTTTTTTCCTTCCAGAATATTTATTGCCACAGCAGCAAGGTGCTTCTCTTACAATATAAGCTGTTTTTAGAACAACATAACATCAAAAACCATGAATTCAGGGCAGATAAATGTTGAAAATTGCCATGCTAAGGCAATGATACGTGTTGAAGGAATTCTCTTGCTCTCTTACGGAGTCCTGTTATACTGTGATTCTGATTCAGAAGTCTTTTTCCATATTCTGCTTAGGTTGTAAACCCTTTAGAAAGGAGCCTTTATGTTTACAATGATACTGGAGTTCAGGATGGTATTGCAAAATCTGCCAGCATTAATATAATTCCATCCCTACTTAAGTGCCACGTAGCAGATCTCATTCCAGTCCCGTTTTCTTGTATACCCTGATGTTGATAGGTTTCTGCCCGTCTTTATTACGATGGAACAGCTGGTAGATCAGCAGTTTGGATGATGTGCTGCCTTCAAAGGTACATGCCTTCCAGCCCTCCCCACCCAACAGCTGAAATGAAGTCCATGAGGACAAGGCTTTAGTCCAAGAACCTGCTACCATGCATACCAAAATCAGCTAAGCTGTGTGCTGGACTCTTCCTAACAGTAAGGGATAAAAAAATTCTCCTGAAAGAGCTTCACAACATCTCTTTAAAAACATCAGGCTGTGGCTGTGGTGATAGACCACCAACATCAGCTGCGGCTTGGTTACCAAGAGGATAAAATTTTCCTCCAGGGAGGTATTTTTATACAGTTGCTTATTCATATTACACTAGATGCCAAAAGCACCCTTATGTTCAGCTGTACAGAAATATTAAGGAAATTCCAGTTTCACAGAGGCTACAATCCAGTCTCATTTTACTTCGTCGTAGAACCTGGCAACCTTGACAGTCTGTAGTTGGATGATTAGTACTGGATTATTCCTCTATTGTAATTTTGATTATTAATTTGATTATTCTTCCATTATGATTTTCTCTTTTGCCTTTACCCAATCATTTATCTGCGGGAAAGTCAAGGACCATCCAGGCCTGCCGAATGCCTTGCTGTCAGCTTGGCAAGGGAGTTGAAGCCTTGCAGGTGCACATGGGGTATAGCCTAAACTGTAGGTTTTGATTTTCATTAGCATAGCAGTGACAGCAGGACTGTACATGGTGTAGACTGTCAAAAAGACATTCTGCACAAATTATTTCCTACTAAAAATGTGCTCTCCTCTGTGCTTGATTATTCTTTATATAGCTCGCAATAGGAAGTGGAGTTATACATAGAGAGCTTCTGGGTAAATAGTTTATAATTAATTGAGTAACAGCTTTGATCTGCAGCTTTTCTAACAAGTTGTGGTGACCAAATACTATTGTACTCCTCACTTCTTCCCAACCACTGCTGCCTCCTCATGTGGCCCTTCCAAATTCCTTTATATTTTGCACACTTTAAGTAAAAACTGATTTGTATCATCCTCAACCCGTGCAGCTGTGGAACGGCACACAAGCTTGGACAGTTTTATACACTGGATGGGAATATTGGGGAGCCATCCAGGAGTCCCTGTGAACCCTGGCTTTTATGGAATGATGTATCTTTAGAGTTACAGAATAAGCTTGACTTATTTTAAACTGGAAAAGTGAGAAAACTGATCAGAACGCTGTCAGAAATCGGAAAAAAAATGAACAGAACCATTCTCTCCAATTTTTATCATCTTTACCTACAATAACGAGGCAGTTTGGTCTTTTTGTTCCAATTGTGTGAAAAGAAAGGTAGGCAGAGGAGTAACTGTCTTGTTTAATGGCGGAAAAGTTGTTAACCTCTGGAATATCTAATTGAAATACCTGAGAGTGACTCTGGATAAGGGGGGGAAGTGTAATTTATTATATGCTGTGCTGTGGAGTGAAAGATAAGAGGTGGTCGTGAAGGTGAAGATTAACAAACAAACTGACATTCCATCTTTGAGGATAGCTCTCTTCAGCCTGTGTAATAGTTTATTTACTTTACTGGACCATTTTAAAGTTTAGACTTAAATTCATTTTTCCTAGGAACAGGTTTTTTAGAGAGCTAAAAATCTACAGTGTATAGGAGGGACACTTTGGTTTTCATCCCCTTCTACCCTTCTGGGTTTTTATTTGTTTTTTGCTTTTGTGATGTGGATTGTGGTTTCTTTAAAGGAATGTTTCTTTTCTCTGCAGGTATGGTGTTAGTCCCGAGAACATTATTCTGTATGGTCAGAGTATTGGTACTGTTCCTACAGTAGACCTGGCATCTCGGTACGAGTGTGCAGCGGTAATCCTTCATTCTCCCTTGATGTCTGGATTACGGGTAGCTTTTCCTGACACCAGGAAAACCTATTGCTTTGATGCTTTTCCAAGGTACGTATCAACGCTGGAGAGAGGGTTGTTCTGTACTCAGCATGCCCTTTAGGTGTTTAAAGGGGACCAGTTGTTTTAACTTTGCAGGGAACTTTATTGAATGGTCACCTGCATTGTAAACTGTAGGTACGTACACCACCTAAATCCAAGCAGAGATTCACCATGTAAGAAACAGGCTGGTGTCCGTCTCAAACCGATATGAGAGTTAACTCAACAAACAAAATTCTAGTGTTTCCAGCTAATTTTTCTCCTGTCTTTTGTGTTATGGGTTGCTAATATCAGAGTTTTTATGCTGTCAAGTTCGGAGTAGTAGCTTAACAACTGATGATACACTATTAAGTCCTTCGGGCTAATGACTAACAAATCAGTAATTGTACACTCTTTAATATCCCGCTCAGCTTTGATTTAGAAGGTACTATGATAACATGAAATGGATGTGCTGTTTTCAAGCTGCTTGTTAAAATATTGCTATAGTTTCACCGGAGCAACAGGGGAGGCACAGGTAAAAAGCCAAGTGGGTCTGTGGATAGGAGAAGACAAAGTAGAGGCTCTCTGAAGGTTGGCTTTGCTTCAGAAGGTGATGTTTTGCAATATTCATAGCATTTGACATGTTTTAGTTACAACAGAGAAGGTGGGGGAGGCCGGAGATGTAAATGTATATGCCAAAAACAGCTACAGCAGTGACCAGGTAATAGTGGCTCTCACAGCATATCCTAGCCAGTCTCCATACTTGGAATTCTTCCAAATAAGTTATCAATTAAATAATTAAATTATTGAAGGTGCAGACAGAATTTGAAACGCACTCCAAATCATTCATCATCCTTAAACCTGAAATCCAATACTTACAAATGCTTCTGCTAGAGGAGAAAAAACCAAAGCCTTAAAAATAGCTTGGATTACAAAAGAAACAGTGATTAGCTGGTATCAGCCAAAACAAATAACAGTTTAAAAAAAAAAAATAATGGGGGTGGGGGGGACAGTGACAACAGATGTACTGTAGCAGTTGAGTGCTTTGTTTTTACCCTACTGAGCTGTTCATTGCTGTCAGTCTGACTTCACATAGACTGTGAGCAGTGAAAATAAACAGCAGTGTACTTCTCTGAATGTGTGCAGCTCAACTGTCTGTCTTCATGGCGGGAAACAAATAGTTCTGTGTGCACCTACAGTGAATTGCTATTATGTGCATTTTATGTTGGGACCCTGTGAGAGTTTGGTCTCTGTAGATTTTGCTAGCTGCAGAGAGGAGTGGCTGGGAATACTAAGTAAATCTAACCTGCGGTTTAAATACTGCCTTGTGAGTCGCTGAGTTGGCAATGGGATGCTTTCCAATTTTCTGCAAAATGCAAATATTATCTAGCTTAATGGGCTGTGTCTATATGTGGAAAAAATAGTTTCATTATCTGAGTGCTGAAGTGAAAGGGGTTTCCTGGTTTCCAACAATAAATGAGAACTTAGCATCTAGCCACTAAAATTATATATAAACATCTGAGCTGTACATAACTGACGTGTCTGTCACATTGTGGAACTTGGGGACAGACTTAACACTTCAGTTTATATAGCTTGTGATTATAAAGTATTTACGTTTGACTGATATTAGTTTGAGGATGAAAATCATGGGGGGGAAAAAAACCCCACTGGGTTATTCTGATGTGTCTCTTGTTTTGGGATTTTTTTCTATATTCAGCATAGTTGCACACAACTCGAGTTCCAGACAGAAAAAATGAAATGGGCTGCATTTTAATTTTTAAATAACACTCTTTTCTTCTTCAAATGACGTGACACCTGTTTTTTTTTGGAGAAGTATTGAGACAGAGACAGAAATGTGTTTACATTCAGTCGTTTACTGGAATATCAGTAACAGTTATCTAGCATACTAAATGCTGAGATTTGTGTGAGGTTTAGTGCTTCAGTCTGTCTTAATTTTTAATTATATTTTCATTAAACTTCTTGAAACCTCTTTTTAAGTCAGTTTATGTTGGCATCCATATTTTTTAATCATTTTAAGCAACTTGATCACTTTACGGAATCTCTAGTCTTATTAAAATCACATACTTTCTTGTTCTTCGGGAGCAGGAAAATCCAAGCCCCTTTCATTAGATCAGCACAGAGAATTTGGCTTGTCCTTCTGTCAAATTGAACATTACTGATACTCATTTTCCGCTTTATCCCATACTCTGCATAATATCCTGAGCCAATTCTTCCATTTGTTGATGTAAGTGGAGCTGGTAGGAAACTGCGAGTTCATTAACACGCTGTGCCTCTGTACTCATTTGGGGTTAGTGGCTGGTAATAAAAGTTGGTGCCTGCACGAAGGCAGGCAGAGAAAGCTGCTGTTTACCACTTTGAAGCTCCTGTGCTACCAGCATGCTTCTTATTGGGGCTTTCTGGCCTGAACTCCTAAGTGTGAAGGTGTTTTTGTCACCTTTCCTCTGAGCCTCCTCTCCTGGGAGAGGTAGTCACTGGGCTATACTGGTCTGCCAAGTACAGCGGAACAAAAGGGGAAAAAAATTTAAGGCCACTTTGCAGAAGAAATGAGCTGCATGACATAAAATCCTGTGTGTTTCTTCTGTTCTGCAGTTAAATATCCTTGTGTAATCTCCCCGGTTTTCTTTCTTGCAATTTGACTGTAGACAATAGAGACAAAGAGTGGATTGTTTTTCTGTAGCTGAATGTGCTTTAATTTGGGGGTTTAAAGGCAGGCTCAAACCTCATAAGCTGAGGCTTTTTCTTACTTTTTTTGCATGAGTCTTATGACTGGAATGTAGTTAATTAGTTCCTAATCTGTTAAATCAGAAGGCAATAATGTGTAATGTCCACACTGACCGTATGTCCTGTGGAATCTTTTTTGCCCCTCAATGCTTTTTGTGATGGATATACTCGATTTCAAGGAGGGGGACGTAGGGGGTGTGTCCCATTTGTGTGCTGCCCATTGGAGCTTCTTGTTGTTAGAACTGGTGGGATGATGGTGGCAGTGCAGCCTCCTTTTAACACATGCAGTTTTGGGACCTTGTTCATGTCTCTTGGGCACAATCCCAACACTTCTCAGATTTTTCATGTCAACATGTATTTTAAAAACATGCAGTGGTCAGTGTCGATAGCTAAGCCTGCTTTCTTTAATGGTATGAAAGTTAAAGGCCTGAACTGAGCTGTGTTTTTCTTTTGCATCCTCCAGCATTGACAAGATCTCTAAAGTAACCTCTCCCGTGTTGGTCATCCATGGTACCGAAGATGAGGTGATCGATTTCTCCCACGGCCTGGCCATGTACGAGCGATGTCCACGAGCAGTAGAACCCCTCTGGGTGGAAGGGGCTGGGCATAATGACATAGAGCTTTATGCACAGTACTTAGAGAGACTAAAACAGTTCATATCTCATGAACTTCCCAACTCCTGAAGAAGCCTCCTGATTTTACCTCAGTTACTGTGAACGGAAGAAATTACCTGGTTTTGCACATGCTTTAACTGGAGATAGCTGTAATAGCTTTATACTATGAAGAAATACCCTGTCCTAAGGGTGTTCTAATCAAACATCTGATGAAATTTGTCTTTTGTATCTGGAAATTATTCTACTAATGCACACACATATGGTCAACTACTGTAATTCCAACAATTTTTAGCTTCATTGCCCTGAAGGAAGTGGGAATACTAGCTGCTTATGGGGACACTTTTTACCTAGTGCTGTATTAATCGAAGATCAGTTTTCTGTCTCACTTCAGATCATTTATAATTCTGTCCTACAAAGACTTCTTTTTTTCCTGTGTTCTCAGTGTGGAGAACACGACTGTTATGAGCTACAGCTTGTTCTGAACAATCAGTCATGGGTTCAATCTAAGGGAGTACTTTCTCTGTAAAGTTTCTGGCTGTGGTATTGTAACTGGAAAGTTAATTGTGATGAAGATCCCCCTCCTCCCTTCTAGTGTTCTTTTTTTTTTTTTTTTAACTTGCTGATCTTCCTGAGTAAATTATTTAAATATACTTTTTCCTGAAAATAAACTACTATATGGGGCTAAACTCTGTAACGACCTCTCCATTACTTGTATGAACATAACTGGAATATTCTTAAAGGAACTAGGGACAAAATTGCTTTTGTTTAAAAATAAATGTGTAAATTTACTACTAGAAAACTCATTTTAATATTCAGATGGTCTGAATAATAGCCATAACAGACATTTCCTTCTGTAAAGCATTCCTGTAGACTTTTTAAAAGTACTGTACATATTTGAATTTACATTGTGCATAGATTCTTAATTGGTAGTTTTAATTTAAGTCTAGTTACAATAAACTGCAAAATTCTGGTTTGTATATGATTGAATACATTTTGTTAAAATATGTTTTTATCCCTATATTATTTTGCTATTAAAGTTTTATAAAGTTTCCAGGACAAAAAAAAAAATTTACACATTTATGTTTTGATGAATTTATGTAACTAAATTTTCATTGAGCTGATCTTTTTAGTTTAGAAGTAATTTGATTCTTTGACACTGGAATCGCACAGATTATGCATCAGAAATGCAAGACACTTAAATTGTTACACTACTAGCATAGGTCTAATATTTCCAAATTTAAAGGCCTTAAATGTACTGTAAGCCTCAGATTGTTGTATAAATTGATCGCGATTGATTGCAGTTTGTGTCCTGTTGCTAGAATGCAACACAGTGATTGTAATGGAATAAAGGATGCATGGATTAGAGCTTGCTGAAATTTTGAATCTTATTTGGTGCCTAATTTTCATACATGAGGAAAGTGCAAAGTACAGATTCCTTGACGGAGGAACTTGTATTTGATTATTTAATTCCTTTCTTTCAAGGAAACCACTTCTAAAGTACAAAGCCATGTTGCCATGAAGCTTGGTATGTAAATCAGATGTAAAAGAGATTACTTTTTAAATGGTGGTCAGCTGGTTTTAAGTAATGACAAGTCATGATTCATTGCCTGGAAGAAATGTTTGAGCATAGTTGTCGTGAGGCCTTATAATAGGCCTGTACTTAATTGTCAGCACAGCAAGCGTGTCTATTGTCTTTGGTTATTGACTTGGCTTTATTACTGTAAAAGGAGAAAAACTGGTATTTTCACTTACAGTGGGGGAAATGAGGACACCCGTCCTGCTCCACGTCATCTGGATCCTTAGAATTTGGGTCTGTGCATCTGTGTTGTCCAGTCGTGTTTTAAATGCCTCAAGCGGCAGAGCTCCTAGCAGTTCTCTTGGTGAATATTCCTGCCAAAATTGGCAGGTTTTGCCTAATCGCCACCTCAAGCTTGCCCCTTCCCTCCTGTATGTTAAATAAATGTTCACATACACATCTTCAGTTCTTATTTGCACTGTCAGAAATCCACAGTGAATTTCCTACCATTTCTACATGTGTTCTTCCTGAGACTGTAGCCCTGTGGAACAAAGCCGTTGTCTATGGTGTAGGTATTCAAGGCAACCTTTGACAGTGCAGCCTGTTCAGGTAGTGACCTGGGGGATTTTTAGTCAATTAAGTAATGGAGTCTTTTGATACCCACATTGAATTTTGTGTTGCTTTGAAAACTCCAGCCTATGGTGCTTCTTCCCATTATGACCCCTTGTAGCTAGCCTTTTACTTCAGCAAACTGGTACTTTTAACCTTTTCCCTATAAACTGATATTTTTATTATTATTATTATCACTTTTTGAACTCCTGCAGTCATTTTGTGACTTGTCTTTGCATTTGCTTTGCTTTCTGTCAGTATTCCTCTGGTAATGAGACTCCCAAATATGAATTCAACATTGCTGTGCGTCTCTGCACATGCAGCCCAAGTTCACAGTGTTCTGGCTGAACACTGAATTTCCACTTGTACTCTCTTTCCTTTGTCCAAGTTCCTGCCTGACTAACTCCCAGAGTTTGCCTCACTGTTCTTTTGGCTTCTGCGTTGCCTGTTTTGCTTTGTGAAGTTCATCTATGTTTAACGAACCTAAATGTTTCACTGTTAATTAAAGTGCTACTGACCTAACAGTGATCCACTGGTGTGGATCTTCTGCCCTCTTTTTTAATTAAATTTTTTTTTTTAACTTGTTCGATCCCTTTAATATTTTTTTAATTTGTAGCCCTATTTCCATGCAGTAATTCTTAGATGAATTCTAAAATTTTTATAACATTCTGACATATACTTGACACCAAGTAGTGGTAGTGAGCTTCTTTATATTGTAAACGTGTCTCAAAGCATCACTCTTTCAGGCATTTCAAGCCACTACTGCTGATCAACTTCACAATAATCAGTTGGAAATAAAAACAGTGGACAACTCGTGAAACTAAGACAGCAGACTTCAGGTCTCCATTTGCTTAAAAAAGGTTAGAGCAGAATTTTTTAAGTCATGGGAAAGGGGTTGGTGTGAGGTTACGAAAGAGAAATTTTGAATTGGGCTAAAAAAAAATAGCCTATTCTGGCAAACTGCTGACGTTCTGTCATTTAAATGTATAATGTGTGCCTTTGCAAGGAGTTGTTATGCATATATTAGAGCTACCAAGGTGTCACTGTGAAAATGGCTGGCTCTGCCTGGATAAATTATGCAACGGGTCTTCCAAAGGTGTAAATGATCACTGATGGGTTTTTTCTTGGATGTGAATGCTCTCTCTTTTTCCTGTGTCACTTACCAGCTTTGTTCATAGAGCACAACCACCTGGGAAGTGCAGCTTTTTTTTTTTGTTTGTTTCAGGAAGGTAAGATGTGGCACATCTGGTTTTCTGTCAGTAGATGTTTCGTGTTTGTACTTTGAAAAGCCAGAAAAAAAAAAAAATACTTGTAACTTTAGCACTTTCCAGGGAGTTCACTTTTTAAATTTATGTAGCTGTTACGGATTTAACTTCTAATCACCTGGAGTTCTGTTACCCCGTGTTGCCTCTGCTGCATTTTTCTTCCTTGTTCTTCTATGTCATTCCTGTAACTTGGGGCAACTCTGCTCTGGGTGCTGAGCCTTTGGCTTTCTAAACACCCAAACCCGCATTTACACTTGGTACCGTACACATCTTTTATAACCTCTGCATCAAATTAGCTCTTTCTAAACAATGCTAAAGGTGTTAAGTAGAGAACCAGTGCACTTTCTTCCTCTGGTTATCCCTTCAGCCGTAGACCTTGATTGTCTCATTTGGAAGTTTTCTTTCCTAGGTCTTATGAATGTAAATTGATGATCTTGTTTAAGTCCATTTAATTTACTTCTCTCTATCCTTTTTTTTTTTTTGGGTGGAATTCACCAGTCATTTTAGCTCTGAAATGTCTTGTGTTGCAAATGTTTTTTGGAGGTTTGGTTTTCTTCTTTCCACTCACAACACTGGTTAAGGGTCCAGCGGCTCTGTGGTGGTGGGCGATCTGCTCTGGGGAATGAGCTCAAGCGCAGAAACTACCTGCTTTGTATTTATTGCTTTTCCAAGTCCAGCAGTAGTTCCTGGATGGGATTGGGATGAATTTCAAAGCGGGAGGTTGTATTTTGACTGTACGGTATTTAGGTTCCGTAACACTTACACCGGTAAAAAGGACGAGCTGTGGTTCCTTACAGCAGGAAAGTGAGCACCACTCCTTTGACACACTGCCTCTGGCAACATCTGGTTTTGTAGCTGGGTGCCTGTGGTAACCAAAATTAATTGGTGGTAACCAAACTAATTTTGCAGAAACAGTAACATGCCTAGAAAAACAAACAAACAGAAAACACACCAGAGAAAGAAGAAATCCCAAGATGACCCCTACACCTTCCAGCGCGTTAATTGTAAATTGACTTCTGGTTCCTCTAAAGATAAACCTGCTTTATTCTGGATTTCCTTATGCCCCAGCGGTGTGGTGGGCACGAATGGACACCACGTTACTTTAAGTAAAACTCTAGGCCCTTGTAGGTCTCCCAGGGAGTGGGCAACTTTGGGTCGGGGCCAGTCTTGTCCCCGGGCTTGTAGCTTTATCTGGGGGCTGCTGAACACAAAGATGAGCTCTCTCGTCGGCTGAGGTTTTTCCATTCGACAGAGACCTGCTCTCTTCATCTCTGCTCGCCCTGTGCCACGGGGCAGCGCCGGAACTGCCGGTTTGGCGGCAGCTCCCGACATACCAGCACAGATAGTGGGGGGAAAAAAAAATCCCTCCTGCCGCAGCCCGGGCAGCCTCCCAGTCCTTGGGCTCCGCGCCGGGTGGAGAGGGAGCTGGGCTTGCAGCGGGGGCCGAGCACCGAGGGACCGCCGCCAGCCATGCCGCTCCGCCGAGCGCCGCCGGGTAAGGGACCGCCGCAAACCGGGGTGCGGACGGGGTAGGGGGTAGTCGGGAGGGACAGAGGGGTTCTGCGGAACCAACCCTGTCTGTGTTGCAGGTGGCACCCCCGGGCGGGGAGCCCCGGATCACCCGAGGAGCGCCCCCGCCGCCGCCTCGGGTCCCCCGAGAGGTCCCTCCTTCGCCGTCCGGTTGCTGTCGATGCTGCTCCTGCTGCTGGTGAGCGCCCGGCCCGGGGCGCAGGCGACGAGCGTCAACAGTCAGTAGCGACACGGTGACCGTCCTCCGGCGGTGGGGTGGGCAGTGCTGGAGGGAAGGAGGAGGAAGAGGATGGAGGAAGGGAGCCCGGAGCGGTCCGCCCTCCGCAGCTCGCCCAGCGTGGGCTGACGCCGCTCCGGCCAGGCTGGGACCAGGGTTGTACCGGTTGTGGCGGTCCCGAGAGAGGCGGAGTGTGGCTGGAAGGGCTGGTAACCCTTACTTCTATCTGACGAAAAACCGTCAGGGGAACATGTCTTCGGTTGCCAGTTTGATTCCAAGACACATAGATGGCACGATTTGACTGCGGCTTTGGAGGTGACAGCAGGCAGTGGGCCCTTAATTTATTTTCTGCTTTAGTCCTTTTTTTTAGTTTAAGGAATGCCTTTGAAGGCAAGGTATTGATCCAAAGTTTTGTTTATTCTAAATAACGTTTTACACAGCAGTTTATTCTAGAAAGCTTACAGACCTACTTAAAGATTTAACACTGCTTACATTTCAAGTCACTCTGCTGCTGCAGTGCCATTAAGTGCACTTAAGGACACTTTGGGTCTGCCCCAAAGCCCTTTCCCTTCAGCTCAGACTGGCGCCAGTTGCATGACAGTGCTATGGGCAGTCCTCCACTGCATGGACTATGTGCCCCCAAAACAGGAGGAGAAGGGGGTTCTTAGGGACCCCATATTACTGGGGTCCTGGAGCTGGGTCCTCATCCTTCTCTCCTTGCTCCTCCCGGGGATTTTGCACAATCAGTTTGCATCAGTATGTTAGTACTGCATCAGTATGTTAGTAAACAGCTGGAAAAGCTCATTGATCTCTCTGGGGTCTTATGAATAGGGTTCTTGCAATGGCTATCGATGGCGCTGAATGAAAGACACAGTGAGGATGCAAAATGCTGTTTTCTTTATGACATATTCCTGAGTTATTCGCTGCCATCTAGGCCTAGCAGTCATATTTTGCAGTTTCTAAGTACTACTGGGTCCTACTTCAGGGCTGAATCACAGCCATCAATGTGCATTTTGATACTTAAAATTCCAACATAATAGTACAAGACTTAACTAATGAGATTATTTGACTACTTGAAACTGATAACCTTAATCTTGAATCAAATTAAAAACAAACAACAAACCAACACAAAACTGAAGCTTCCCAAATATGCTGGACTGTGATCCACCTCTAGGAAACAGAAGAACATTCCTAAAAATCTCATTCTCTGCTTAGAAATGAAAGGGAAGGCTGCAGGCACATTCCAGGGCTCTCGGGAGGTGACCTTCAGCCTTTAGCAGTGTGCCGTTATGTTAAAACATTAACTATTTCAAACACTTTTGGCAAGGTGCAATTAAGTGTTGGGCTCCTTGTCCCTTTTAATTATTAGAGCTTTCTTGTGTGTTTGCAGCCCTACTTATAATGAAGTCCCAGACTCTATACGTGGCATTTAATTGCTTTATTGATCCATTCTAAGGGTGTAAATTGAACCTCCAGGCTCAGCCTGAATGAAGGGACACCGCTTTAGAAGCAAATTTAAGCTCCAGAGAGTCTGGATTCTCCCAAACCAGTACCTTCTTGTCCGCAGGATGAAGCTACTGTGGCCTTTGAGCAGGTGCAGCTTAACCCTGGTACTCCAGGCTAATTAATGGCTTTAATCAGCAGGCAGAGACCAGCGAGGTCACCCAGAAAGCTAAACTGAGCCTTTCATTTAAACCCAGCCTGTACCAGCTGGAAGCCTCGAGGTTGTGCTGGGCCCTGGGGCTGGACCAAACATGCAAATGGCCCAGCAGGAGTGTAATAGTTTCCTTTCTCTGTCAGGTATCATAGGTATCACAATAGGAATAATTGTTTTTTCTCAATATTTTTCAGAAAATATGTATATGGAAAAGTGCATGCTTTTTTGGTGATTGGCATTTTTTTTTCTAGGAAGCTCTGTACTCCTGAGTGTGTGTACATCTAACACCGATCATTTTCCTGAGCATTACAGAAAGCATTAGTTTGAACAAAATATTACAAATAATCGTTTTAGGTACATTATAGTACCTAAAAATTGCAAATCAATTTATTTGGTCTGTCAAAACATTCAGTAAATTTGTCCAAGTAATGGAGCAACCTGCATCGTATCCAGGGCTACAGCAGAAAAGCGAGAGATGGAGAGATACATAGTTGGTAGTTGAGGTTTTTTTAAAGAAACAAACCCACCGGGATCCTTTGCTGATTATGTTTAATAGCTTTTACTGTATTTATGATTATTTCAGAACATAGCCTGAATCCCAACAGTTCTTTGTGGTATATGGATTATGAAGGACTATTGCACAGTAAGAAAACTCTTCCAGGGACCATGGGCTCGTACAAAGCCTCCAGCCTGCTGAGGAGCAGCTCGCTCCTGAGTAACCAGGGAAGAAGCTTCCTAAGTCAGAACCTGGGCCAGAAACCACAAGAAAAGCAGTTGTCCTGTGACATGCTCCTTAAACTTTCCAGATACTTTTTAGTGGATGCCTTTGGACCCAGCTTGGCCTGGAATCTCTTTCGGTTTTATAACTGTGATCGAGAAGTCAACCTGCCCAAAATTCATATCAGTCCTCTCAAGGTGGCCCAGCAGAAGGTGAAACCGTTCTTGCTACGCAGGGTGCTTCGGCTCCTCAAGAATATGGGAGTGTTGTCTGAAGCTCAGCAGTCCAAGGCCACCTCTCTACTCAAGAAGGAAATGCTTAAACCATGGAAAACACCATTAAAGCCCAAAGTGGAACAAAGTGGTAGGTACACAATGAGGAGATGTGGGTTTGGTATCTCAAACGTGTTCTGGTGCTGGCAGAGTGAAGGTGTGGGGCTGGGCTCCGTGCTGATAGGGTGAGGGATGCTGGCAAGGGTGGACATCACTGGATGCAGTCTGGTACGTGGTGGTCCTGTATGGTGCTGGGGGCTGGTGTTCAGACTAAACTAGAGCCAGTGCTCAGCCATGAGTGGGAGGCCTGTGATGAGGTGGGTAGGAAGCAATCAGTGTCTGCAGGAGAGGAGATGCTAAACGAAGGTTGGTCTGGTGTGCAGAGGATGGTCACTGCAGATGGGCTGTTATAAGGAGATGGTCTGTGGGAGGCAATACAAGCAGTAAAAGCCATGTTGTGGTAAGGCAGTGCCCAGCTTCGTGGGTCTGACAGGCCCACGGGGGTCCCTGAGTGCAGCTCTAATGCCAGCATTAGCTGTATGTTCCTCACCGCTCCCCAGTGCTTCCAGCTCCCACCAGAAGCTGGTGTGAGCCCCGCCCCTGCTCCGAGCCGGGGCTTGCGTGCGGACATACAGCTGTGCTATGTTGAAAACGTAAAATTAATTTAAAAAGAGGGAAGAAAAAACAGAAGTGGAGAATTAAGGATCTGTAGCTGGGACAGGGAGAAAAAAAAATAATATCTTATTTGTTAATTCGTGTAACGTAAAGAGGTAATGGCCTACGTCCTCCGCTTCCAGGATGTGCAGACAGGTTTGCCCAGAGCGGGGGGAGGGAGCTGGGGCAGCGGGACAGGAAGGACGGGCAGGGCGGGCTGCTGCTGTGCAGGGGCGCCCCCGCCCGCCCGTTCGCGGCGTCGCAGGGTCGCCGGCCACTACCCGTTTCCCGCGCGGTAGGGGTGGAGAGGGGGGAGCTCCGGACACGGGGGTTTGGGGCAGCCCGGTCCGAGCTGACGCTGACCCTGCTGCGGGAGCCCCGGGCCCCGCGCGGCTGGAGTTGCCCCCCAAGTGCCTCCGGTTCCCCGCGGCGTGGGAATGGGGTGTTGCTCAGGGGATGCTGACTCGGCTGTTCCTTCCTTTCCCCGAGGAGACAGAAGGAAGCAGGAAACCGCCCAGCGAGGGAGGGTGCCCGGGAAAGTCACTTGCAGAGGAGGAACCCTCCTCTCTGCGTTGTTGTGCGAGGTCTGGATCTCTGAGAAGAGAGGTCTGGGCGTCCATTCACACCCTCTCACCCCACCCTCTTAGAGCAGCTTTGCTTTTTGCCATTGCCTTCAAATGAAACCGCGCCAGGCATTAATATTTGTTAGCGACTGTTATGATCGCATCTGTAGGCAAAGCGTTGAGGTTGCCTCATACCTGGTAGCCCATTACGGAAAATGACCCAATTTTGTTTGTTAGAAAGGCAAACTTTAGTTTATAACCAACAATAACACTAGAAGGAGGGTTTGGGTTGGTTATTTTTGCCAGGAAGAGTTACAACAGCCATATGTTTGAGGCGGTGAGCATTAGTCATGATTTCCCACTTGCAGGTGTGAGGAAGTTTTGGGAATGTTCTTGTGCTGAGGTTGAGTCCGGCACCACGAGCGCTGCAGTGTAAGCTTCAAACTGGTGCTGCTGCAAAGAAAAATCATCTTGAAAAATGATATTTAGAGAAGAATGAAAGGAAAATAGTTTAGCTCCTGAGCACCAAGCTCCAGATAACAATAGACACTTCTGTGCTTTTCTTAAAATGAGACAGGAATCTTTAGAAAAACAGGATGATATACCCAATCTCCTTTACTCTGAAATTTTCTTCCTCAGGCCACTGAAAATTTAATACAGGGGAAAACGGCACTGAAATCATTCACATAAAAGCAGTTCTTTCAGGAAAAAGAATCAGACCAGTGTATTTATGTGGATTTTGAGGCTACAGAGGGAAAATTACTCTGGAAGATTTAAACAGTGCTCACACATTAACAATATTGGGTTCTTGTCCCATGTATCAGAGGCAACTTTGGCTTTGCTGATCATTTCATAAGGCCTGCACAAAGTTTAGCCTGAACCAAAGCCTAATCTACACTTATTTCCACTATTACTATGTTAGATTATTCATTGTTGCCTTTCATTTAGATTGCAAGTGCATGAAATCTTTTGCTCGGAGTAAATATTTTAAGAAAAAAAGATGTGTGAGATTTCTAGGGCACAGACCAGTGTAAAATTGAGGTTCAAGACCTCTTCTACATCAAATTTTGCACTAACTAAATTCTCTGAATTCAGTTGAATTCAGATAATTTAGTTAGTGTGTTTTAAGACAAAATATGCCTGTTTGTCTTGTCTTTCCTGAAACTTTTACCAGCAAATAAATCTTTCTCCAAAAAATTTGAGCCCAGTCTCCTATACCTATGATAACAGCTCTGCTTTCCCATGACCTGCATTCATGTGTCATATTCAGATAAGGAGGAGGCACAACGCTGACTAATGCCCCTTTTTTGGAAGGAAAATGACAAAAGCTATTTGAGACAGGAATAGACGTGCCAGCAATAGATGATAGATGAACAGCCAGTAGCAAAGGTGGCAGCTCTAACGTTTCCCTGTATTTATGGGGTATTGAAATGAGGGAGCATTATCTGGATTTGTTTCTCTAGGCTGGATGCTTATCTTCAGATTCAGCAACACTCTTCGTCCCAGGACAGGCTGTAAGAGAGGGGAAGGGTTTTGTTTAGCCCAAGTGAGTGTTGCTCCTGCTCTAGGGCTGTTGCCTGGAGCATGGGGCATGGCTGTGCCCCTTGCCCACCCCCCTGCTTCCAGTCTGTTCCCTTATTTTGTCTGACAGCACTTGCTCCTTATTACCATAACTATAGCCTCTTTGTGCCCTCAGTCAGAAGAAAACCTGCACCAGAATAAATTTCAGAGGTGACAGATTGGAACAGTTTGACCAGATGATAGCACACAAATGTCTCTGAGATCAGCAGCACCTGTGGCTCTGCATCTTGTTGGCTCTGGCCCTGGGCAGTAGCAGGGGTTGGCACTGTTGCCTGCCTGCTTCTGGCTCACCTTCTGTGGGCTCTGGAGTGGAGATGAGGGGTTATAAGTAGACCCTGGGAGGGAGAAGGCAGTGGCCACAGTGAGCAGTTGCCTGTCTTTATGTGTCACCTGGAAGCTCACTTATGCTATATTTTAGAGCCCATTAAAAATGTGACAGTCTGGTTCATGGAAAGCAAACCGGTGTGTGATGGTCCTTCCGCAGGCAGTGCCATGTCCACCAAGACTGGGAGTCCAGACAAGAACCTGCAAAAGGCAGGAATGCAGTCCCAGCCCACAGGGGTAAAAGCACATGGGTTTCACTGATGTGGTGACATGTCAGAGCACCTTCTAAGGCTTTTCCTCTCTTTCATGGCAGGCTCTGACCACAGGTTGATTTAGCAGGTGATAGGAGGTGAAGTGGCAGATACATTTCTGCTCACCTGCTCTCAGGGGAACTTGTGCAGCTGCTGGGTTACAGCATTCTTCATGGATCTGCCCGATGCAGAAGAGCACAGCGCAAAACACCCCTGCAGGAAGGTGCTGGGGTGGCCCAAGAAGGGCCAAGGCATGCCGAGCCCTGGTGACCACATTGAGGGCTAGGTGCTGGTGTGCCTCAGCCCTTTGCCCTTCTTGGGGAGGGAGCTGCACATTTTGCATGGGGCTTTTGAGCTCGGCCGGGTGCTCTCTGCAGGGACCCCAGTGCCCTCCCCGGGCTGAGACTCACCATGACTCCGGGGAGTGCGGCGGGGAGCGCGCAGCCCCGGGGGCTGGGAGCCGGGAAAGTCCTTTGCGTTCGGGCAGCGGGGCTGTCCCCCACCTCGAGCATCTGGACGCCGGTCGCAGATATACGTCCAGGCTGGAGGGTTCGTCCCAGGCTGGGAGGAGCCAGCAGCTCGGCTGCTGTAAACAGTGCGGGCACCGCCAGCGGTTGGAAGATGGATATAAATAGGGAAGCGGAGGAAAGGCAGCCGGAGCGGAGGAGCGGGAGCTGCCTGCGCCTGCCTCTGCAGCCTGTGGCCGGGGTGCCCGCCAGCCCGAGTCGGGAGCTCCCGAGAGGAGGCGTGCAAAGTTTGCGGCTCGGCGCTGCTGAGGATAGGTAAGGATATTTGCAGCCCAAGTTTGAAACCCGCCGGTGTTTCTCGTCGATCTGCCGCTGGGGTTTTCTCCTCGCCGGCTCCGCTCTTCTCTCTGTTTATAGTGCTGGTTGTGGTTGCCTCACCGTGGCAGGGGTTGTGTGGAGCCGGGGAAGGGGGTGTGTGTGTGGATTTTTTTCGGTCTTGCTAGGTTGAGTGAAAGGTTAAAAAAACCCACCTCAAATCCGTCAAAACACAATGTGCCTTTGCGCCGGCTCTGTGCAAAGCCGCGGCGAAGGAGCCGCCGCCGCACACGTGTTGCGGGTGGGGGCTGCCCCGCGGCTGCGGGCAGTAGGTAGCGGCGGCGACCGCGGCGAGCCGGTACCGCACCCCTCCGCGCCCTTCCGCGCCTCTCCGCGCTCCGCTGCTGCCGCCGCCATCCGTCTCTTGCAGGGTCCTGCCCGGAAGCTTCCCCGCAGCTCGCCCCGTGGCGACCCGGCTCCGACACCCACCGAGCCGCCGTGGTTGGCAGGGGGATGGCCCTGCGCCTGGAGAGCTCCGCTGCCTTCCACTCTCTCGTCATCCGCGACGGAGGTAAGGGCGCCGTGTCGTGTGTGTGTGTCCTTCCCCTTTCTCTGGGGTAGCCGCCTGCTCCCGGAGCCCGGGCGCTGCGGGGGCGTCCCGGCTGGGTGGCACCTCTTGCGCCCCGGCAGTGCTCGCCCCCAGCCCCGCTCCTTTTCCCTCGCCCGCCAGGGAGGCTGGTGTTCGCCGACCGCCCCCACGGGCCGCCCATCACCCTGCGGGCCCGTTACATCCTTATCCACGACGGCGGGGAGCTGCACATCGGCTCGGAGCGCTGCCCCTACGGCTCGCAGGCCACCATCTCGCTGTACGGGCGAGCCGGCGAGGGGGCGGCCGTGAAGGGCTTCGGGGAGAAGTTCGTGGGTGTGGGTGACGGCGGCGTCCTGGAGCTTCACGGCCGGCGGCCCCGCTCCTGGACCCTCCTGGACAAAACCCTGTACCCCGGCGGGCTCCGCCACGGCCCCTACTCCTCCGAGAAGGGATGGGGCAGCCGCGGGCTCAACCTCCGCATCCTGGACGCCGGAACGGGCCGGGTGGTGGCGGCGGGACGCTTCGACACCCACCTGCAGCCCGGCGAGTGCCGACGGCTGCTCGCCTTCTTGGCCCTCCAGCCCCCCGGCAGGCTGGTGGCGGCCGCCGTGGGGGACTCGGCCGCCCGCAGCCTCACGCTGGAGACGCGGCTGCTGCTGCGGGACCGCCTGGGCAGCAGGTACATCGCCCGCCTGGGCTACAGGTGAGGCTGGAGGCGGTGCGGGGGGGACAGGGGCGGTCCCGTCGCGCCACCATGGACAGCTCCGCCACGCCGCCGCGCACGTCCGGGGCTCGCCCCGACGGCGGGGAGCGACCGGGGCCGGAGGGCACCCCCGGTCGGGGGAGGGAGAGAAGGGGGGACGTCTTCTCCTGCCCGAGCTGTTTAGGGGATGGAGGGGTCGGGATGTCACTCGCTTTGCTCCTTCCCGGTCTCATTTCAGGCAGCCCTGGGCGCTGGTGGGGATCCTCGGAGGGGATCAGGGTTCCACAGCGGAAGAGAAGCAGGAGTATCACGGGAATGGAACAACGGGGTTAGCCGTAGCCCAAAGAGATTTCCTCACCTACGATGGCACCCGTTTTACTGTTACCGCTTTCAGTGGATGGATAAAAGGTTTAGTCTTCCCTGACAATTGCTTGTCTTCTGTTGCTTTGCTCCGCTTTTTCTGGCTGCTGGGAAACCGAACGGTGCAATCAGAATAATGCTGTGGTCTCTCACTCACGTAGACAGTGACCAGACTAACATCGGTACTCTCACAAAGTAGCATTTTAGCTGCCCACAGACAGATGGCACTGACATATTTAACGGCTGGAGCACTTCTATCACACATAGAGTTATCTAGGTAAAAACTAACCCGGTACGCTCTTTGGCTAATTGCATGATTCTGCTGTGCACAACTGTAAAAATAACAGGCAGCTTTGTTTTTCAGGGGTGCCTCATAATGGGTTTAAAGTGGAAGCGTCTAAAGGAATAATTCTTCATTTGGTGGATGAGGTTACCAGTTGGTTACCTGGTGATCGGATTGTTGTTGCCAGTACAGATTATTCTATGCATCAGGCTGAAGAGTTTAATCTCCTTCCCTGCCCTGAATGTAAAAGTAATCAAGTGAAAATTGATGGTATGAAATATTTTTCTTAAGTCACTCCTTGTGATAAATATTTATATTTTCTTGTCTTTTGCATTCTACATTCACATTTACTTGTCTTTTTAGTTAGTTTTTGTGCCATAAACACATGGACACTTGTCATATGAGAGTTGAAGGCCCAAGTATGATGTTGGGATTTTGAAGTTTGACCAGAGGCAGCAGTTTCTTGTTAAGGCCAGGGAAGGTGCTGATCTCCTCTGGGATCAAATACAACAACAGGGCATGTCCCCACACTTTGTGATTGCTTAAAGGCATGCACTTGTTTAGAACAATGCTGTCATGAAGATGTGTGCTTACCCTGAATGAAGAGGTTTCCAATTTTCACAGGCAGCCCACTTTATCTTCATATTGGAGAAGTCATAGATGGCATCGATATGAGGGCAGAGGTTGGTCTTCTGACTAGAAATATACTTATTCAAGGAGAAATGGAAGACTCCTGTTATGGACAAAATCAATGTCAGTTTTTCTCCTTTGACACATTCGGAGGACATATTAAAGTGAGTAATTTTTCATGCATATGCCTCTAGGTGGTTTCCAAATGTTAGTTTTCTGGTTTGTAAACAAGCAAAATATAATGCATGAAACTACCATTGTGTCCTGGGAAAAGAGTATGCTTCTCTGTGAAGGAAGGAAATGTTCGTTGGCCTTTTAAGCAAACCTAGACTTGCAACAAGGCTGTGCTATTTTGTTCACTGCATATGCAAAAATGATCCCTTCCCTGGGCTACGGGGGATTCTTTAGCGGCATTGCTGTCAGCAGGGTCAGTGTGAAGTTACGCAGTTTGCAAGACGCCGCTGGAGAAACTGTGCTTCCTGCAGAGCAAACCTGCTCCCTTCATGTCTCAGAGAAGTGCTGGGTCTCGCCCTGTTGTCTTTTGCTTCCTCCTGGTTGTCCCAAGTGGTCTTGGTGGAGGTGCAAAATCATGCTGGTTGCAGGGGCTTTGTGAAGAACAGCTCCTCTACCACTTGGTGGAAACCAGGGAGGTGTGCAGGTCTCACCTAAAATCACTTGATAGGGATGAAGTTGCCAGGAAACAGAGTCGGTAGTTAAATGTAGCTGGCAGAAGCACCTTGCCCATAGCCATGTCACACATTGCTCTTGCTAAATACTGTGCAGGGTGTTTAGCAGCTGTACGTGGCAGCCCTGTGCCTGTAGCCGTGCTCTGCAGGTGCTGCACTGCCATGACTCAGGGCAGGGACACCTCCTTCTGGGATCAGGCCCTGGCTTACTCTGCAAACATATTGCCTAATGAGAGGAAAATAAATAATTATAATAATAAAAAATAAAAAAACCAAAACAAAACAAAAAACACAACCTGTTTTTCTTTTTGCATGTGTTTATATTGTAACGCCTTACTTGGATCTACATTTGTCTCAACAGATCCTAAGGAATTTTCGCTCTGTTCACATGTCAGGAGTGGAATTAAAAAACATGGGGCAGCAAATCCTGGGCAGTTACCCTGTGCATTTTCACCTGGCTGAGGATGTGGATGAGAGAGGAGGATACGAACGCCCAACCTACCTCAATAACCTGGCTATCCACCACTGCTTCTCTAGGTGTGTTGCCATACATGGAACTCATGGCCTGCTGGTAGGAGACATATCTTATTAGTATCAAGTTAATTTCTTTGCTTAGGCACTGCTAAACAGTAAGAGCCTTTTGTGATGCAAAGATAAATCAGAATATTGAAACAAGGCACCTTTGCCCCCAGAAATGTCCCGACTTATCAACTTCATTTGACTGGTGTTCAGGTTAGGACTGTTGCAGCATTTTGAAAGGAATTTCAGATTCTTAGTTTTGCCTAATTAATATTATTGATGGTGTCATCAAATATAGTAAAATCTTTCCACGGTTATTCTGGACAGTTTTTATTAATAGGAACTTTTATTTAAAATGAAAGCAATGGACCTTGGCTGGACCTCACTGAAACAACGGACCTTTAATTTGCAGAGGAGATAAAAAAGACAGGGGTTGTTCAAGTCAGGGCAACATGAAATATATCCAAAAATATTCACATGACAAAGGGAATGAAATATGAGAGGGACAGACCCAAATGGTCGCTTCAGTGCCAGAAAAGCCCTCAGGAACTTGGCTTTGACCTAGATCCTCACAAGGGCATTGTAGAGAGGAACTTAAAAAAAAAAAATAGCGATACATGTCTCAGCTGGAAAAAGACAGATTCCTGCTCCAGTCCTGACATGTCCAATTGCTGTGTGATCTGCAGAACCCTGCACGGTGTTTCGGTGTCTGTGGGCATTTCCTCATTCACCTGATGTGTGCTCAGGCAGAGACACACCCTGAACTACCCATGACCTCCCACTTTTGTCCCGACAACTTTTTCTCAACCCTGGACATAAAGCTGTGTAAGACACAGCCCAGATGCACTCTGCTGGGACCCTTTTATGAAAGGGTTCCCCCAAAAGGATGTATTCATGAAAATGTGATGCTAGACTTGTGCAACCGGGAACACTTTTCAAGTACCCTAAACTGGGTTTTTATTGTCCAGATCACTCAAAATTACTGGTTGCCTTCCCATATACATGATTTACTCTTGCTGTAAAGCCTCCTTTTGCATACAGAGCACTTAAATGGTAGGAGACTTGCAGAGTATATGAGGATATGGTTTAACTTGCTTTCTCTTCTCATTGGTATTAAACCTGGGGAATTGAAGGAACCTGCCCAGGATGAAAAATTAAGCCTTATGGTAATATTAGACCCAAGAAGAATGGTGTACGCTCTTGCTCCTTCTCAGAAGTGAGGTTGTCAAGGGTTTATCTGGATGCGTGGGATGAACTAGTTGTGAAATCAAGAATCCAAGTGTGAGATCCAGCTCCCTCCCCCTACTGCATCTGATTGCTGAGAGCTTTGAATCAGTGAACAGCCTTTATAGCAAGATGAAATATGTGATTCTGCAGAAGAATTGTGTGGTTTCAATGCAGTCATTAAGATAAAGAGTGATTAAAATGTAATAAAACCCCTTGCTTTAAAATAAATAAAAATAATTTACAGCTCCAGAGAAGAGTGTGTTTACCAGAACAAGTCACTTAAATGACATAGATGGGTTTCAGATTATGAAACTTCAGCCTTGAGCCAGAACGAATCAGATAGGTGTTTTTTCCCTCTCCTGCTTTGAGAGTTTACAGGATGTAATTGCAGAAGGACGTTGCAGGAGCACGGTGGTTTATGCCTTGCTCTGTCCGGACCATGCGGTGCTGTCTGCGTGGCCCTTCTCCCATCTGCTTCTCCCGTGTGCCAGCCTTGTGCTGCTTTGCGAGCTGGTGGCACACACAGCTTGGGTTACTCACCGTGGCTGGGAAGCAGGCTGTGACGTGCCCCTGCTGCCCTGGCACACGTCAGGTGCACACAGACTACTGTAGAGTTTCATGTCTAACGTTGCAGTGCATAAAGGTCACTTATATTGTGTTGCTGAACTATATATAATTAAGTGTTTGAAGGCATCTCGATCATCTGGTGTTGGACACAGCCTGTGTGGTGGGCAGTGTTTCGTGCTGACACTTACAGTAATACGCTGCTGTCACAGTGCTGCAGGTGGGCTCTCCTTTCCAAGCTTTTAGTTTCTATCTGTGATATGCCAGAATTGATCAATTGCTGGGGTTGTGATCTAGTGGCCTGGACCCATATCCTTCAGTGCCAATGCGAGCAAGCTGTAAATTATACTATTTCTGGTTAGTGATCAATATAGTTTTGTGTACATAAGTTTTCTGGGCTGTCACATGTTTGTGAAGCTGTGGCAAATCATATTAATTAAAGCTAAGATCTCGTTTTGGATACAAGGCTGTTTTTTAACACAGCTGTCTGAAGCACAGATTAGCCAAACTTCATCTAAATTCAGAAGAATGAAAATTCTACAATTGAAATGCTGTTTAAAACAGCAGGTGGTTTTCTGTTACAGTTTCTTTCCAGAAATAGTCTCCCATGGCCTCCTTAGCGCAGCTTCTGCCCATCATTTAGAAGTATAGAAGTAGCCAGGCTTACTGTTCTTAGCAGGCTGGCAAGGACAATTGAATTTTTATCTAAATTTATTTCCTACCTGTACTTCCATGACTCAGCTGGTCAGGACGAGTTCAGAGTTGCTGTATGTAAGTTTTCTGCTATCCTGCTTGTAGCTCACCCCTGCCTGCAGGGGCTCGGTGGCTTTCCAAAGCTGTATTGGGTAGGAGTCGGGTACCTGGTTGTGCACTGCCTTATTTTCAACTCTCTCTTCAACAGCTCATTAGGGCAGAAATAAGAGGAGCAGTTGAGAAGTTTGAGGGGTGACTGCCAGGAAAACAATGAAATCTGGTAGAGATATACCTATGGGAACTATGCTGTTTGTGACTCCAGATGTTATGTAGGGTTGCAGCCCATTACGGAAACCACAGGATATGAATCTGAAATGGATTTGCTCCAGTGTCCCTCTGTACACAGAAATAACCAAGTAGGTTAATATTAGTTAATCTTGAAGTCTTACATGGACATAACTCTGACGTCAACAGGAATTTTGTATGCCTGAAGAGTGAATAAATTTGTTGACAGAGATCACCGGAGAGCAAAGTTAGGTTTCATTAAGACTTAGTAACAAATAGCCGATATTTTTACTAACCTATTTTAGTATTTACATTTAAAAGAAGGATTTTTGAGTTTGTCTTCGTTTGACTGTACATCAAAGGAGGCTTGTGCTAAGTCCTCTTGGTCAAATTAGGGTTTAATGCAATATCCCTGTGCATGTCAGTTAATCTTAAATAGGCTGAAAGAGGAAAATACCATCTCTGCCCAAGCTGATCATTACGGGAGTGATGTGGCCCTGCACCTTCTGAGTGGGGGAGAAAGAACAGAAACCTTGTTAACATAAATTACTTCAAATGGTGCATTTTAACAAATTTCTTATGTTATTTGGGAAGTGTTGCAGTCATAAAAATTTCTGGATTAACCAGGCTTACTCTTTATCATGCGAGACACACTTATCTTTACAGATATTTACTCCATGACACTGAATTGAATATTCTCTCCTAGAGCTGAAGGTGGCTTTAAATCCAATATTTCGCAATTTTCCTTTAAATATGCATGTGACTTTCCTCAGAGTAATTTTAATAGTAGTTTTGTTGTCTTAAGAAGGTCAGTCCACGGTTACGCAAACCTCATGCAGTTTCAGTCAGGTCCAGAATGGATGCCGATGGAGGCGCTGCTCACCACGCAGAATGGTAGCAAAACCATTCCATGAGCATTTTGCTGTTTTATGGACAAGCAAAGCACATCAGTTAAAGTTCATATTGAGGTTAGCATTGACATCTCTGGCCTCTCTGCTTTTTTCCAGGTTAAAGACACCATTGGCTATGACACTTTGGGGCACTGCTTCTTCCTCGAAGACGGGACGGAGCAACGCAATACTTTTTATCACAACTTGGGCCTCCTCACGAGGTCGGGAACGATCTTGCCTTCGGATCGCAATGAGGCCATGTGCCTTGCCATCCGCAGCCACGTCTATGGGAATTATGTTCCCGTGCCAAGCACTGACTGCATGTAAGTGCTCCCAGAGCCGGAGTCAGGCTCTGCATTGACATTGTGCTCTGTAGCTGAGTCCTGAAGAATGCTGTGGTGAAACTTTTGGACTTGAAACTAAATGAAAAGTTGTGGCTTTTTCTACCATTTCTTATTTTAAGATAATTTAGCCATTTGACCATATTTTGCATGTGAAGATATCTGTTAACGCCTACATGAATTGTAAGCAAGCGATATTTGTGGCTGGTTATTCCTGTTGCTGTATCCTGAGAATTGTAAATAAGTTAGAGCACTTTGCTTGTTTCTGAAGCCCCTTCAATATTTTTTTTAAAGTAAGTAGGATATTGAAGGCTCTGCAACATTTTTCTGATAAATGCAAGTTGCTTCAGCCCTGATATAGGCTGGCAAAAATATAACTTACTAGAAAGTGAGTTTTTGCCCTTTTCCCCCAGGGCTGAATTGAGGCTGGAGCATCGAGAGTAAATTGGTCAATAGTATTGAGTGGTTGAATATCTAGAGTGCATCAGTAGATTTAGTGAGAATATAGAGATCAGCATAAACTATGGAAAGCATCATTTAACAAGAAACAATATCCTGCTATAGCTGACTCAAGTTAGACTCTATTTTGGAGACTGATTAGCTGTGACATGGGCACCTGGGGGGATGCAGGTACTTGGCTGGCTACTCTTTGCGAGCAAGAACATAGTTTAGCCAAGGAAATCTGTATTTTCATGTTTTCTGTAAGAGGATCCAGTGGCCGAACCCTACATTTGTGCAAATAATCCAACAGAAATTAATTATGATAATTGTTGTTGAAATGCTAAAGTTGCTTCTACAGTTAATACAGATTTATTTTGCACCTATTTAGGGGTTCTACTAATGCAAAGGAGTGTTAATAATTGACTAATAATTAAGGTGGATAAAAAATATGGAGATTTTCTGCTTAGAATGACCAGATTAATTGGTATGCTCATGAGAAAAGATTTAGTGTTTTTACATGTGATCTTTATTACTGCAAAAGATGTTATCAAATGAAGTAAGACAACAGATGATAATATTTTCAAAGCTATATCTGGCTTCTGTTTGTACCTATACTGATCTTCTCTCTAAAGAAAAAAACTCCTTATTTGAACAAAAGTCAAAATAGTGTCTCCTTAATCTCCTGCTTAACAAACTATTTGTGGCTTGCAAGGACATTTGGTTTTTTTCCATGCTGAAGCTTCATAAATCCATAGAGAATCCTAAACCTCCTGCCACTGCCCCTGAAGTTCTAAAAACCAAACCAGAAGTGTACTTTTCAGACACTTTTCAAAGCTGCTTAACTTAAAAAAAAACCCACAAAATGACATTGGGTTTCCTTAAGCTGCCTTTAACAGAGCATGGCTTTTGTGTTAACGGTCTCATATAGTTTACAATAGGTTCAGCATGTGGCTCCATAAGTGAGCATTTCTGACATCACTAGATGGTTTCTTTTCCTTAAAGAGTATCATTAAAAGGTTGTGTGGAGTTTTAAAGCCAATAGGAGGGTTGTGGCTCAAGTCCAGTGCAGCGCTATGAAAATGTATCCCTTCCTGTTTGGTAACTGCTTAGGATCATTTTGATTTTGATTTTTTCAGGGCTGTCAGCACATTCTGGATTGCAAACCCAAACAACAACTTAATAGGGAATGCAGCAGCTGGTGCTCAGGTAAAATCATTTAACAACAAAAGCTATGCTTTGCCTCCAGTTCCCATATATTCTTCTATTATTGATGTCACTAGGGTGAGGGCAATGAATTTTTAGTAAGCCATCATAAACTTTGGATATGTATTTCATCAACCTTTGTCTCTGTTAAGAACAAGTGTTTGCCTGCTGTTCTCACACTGGTATCTCGGAGACTGAGTTCTCTCACAACTGAGGCTGGAAATGGTGTGTGGTGCCTCCTAGCCAACGTTGATTTTTATTAGTAGTTAACAGTTAAACGCCCGATAAAAATTTAGATGTGTATATATAAATATATACTCTCTCCTGATTATCTGTCTTTACCCAAATCATATTTGTGTTTAATGTGTATAGAAAAGGGCATTTTTTCTAATAAACCACCCAAATTTCACCCACAATGTATGCATTTTTAAAACCTGCCTATGCGTGCCCCAGAGCCCCACTGGGCATGCCAAAGGATAAGTCGGGAGGTGTAAGAGCATGGGCTGGTGTGTGTCCCCTGAGACTTGCATGCATTTGGCAGGCTTAGGTTAGGAATTGGGTCAGCATAGAGGGGAAACTCTAAATCCTCAAGCTAAATTGTATCATTAATGGTATAATCCCTTTTCTTGAACTTCCCTTTCTCTTTTAGGGTGTTGGGATATGGTACATCTTCCACCGGGTTCCCACTGGACAGTCTGAGGGGCAATATCCGGAGGGACAGGCGGAACATACCCCCTTGGGAGTATTTTACAACAACAGAGTTCACTCCAATTTCAAGGCATGTGGATGATTTTTATATATTACTGCCACTGTAACAGTATGGCTTGGGGCTGGCTGTGTGTGGTGCTCTGAAATCAGTTGGTCATGGGTATCTTAGGTTTTGATAATGGTCTTTTAACACTATATCAAGAGAAATTAAAAATTTGGGGGTGGTGCTCTTTTCAATGATTAAAGACAGAGCTGAGCAGAAGGGGGCCTCCTGTTTCAGTTGGGTGCCTGTGTCAGAGGGGGTGCACCCAGGCTGTAAGTACACCTACTACTAAGTGAGATTCAAGGAATGACAAGCAGAACACTGGCCACTGCAGTTGGCCACAGCGGTGCAAGGATACAGGGGGATGAGCAAAAGTTGTTTGTGCCAGGGCCCGCTCATCACCTTTGAAAAGTGAGGGTAATTCCAATAAAAACACTTTCCTCCAAATATACTGTTGACATGAAAATGTAACCTGTAAGCTATAAAAAGTATTTTTTGACTTATTTGTCAGGATTCTAGATTGAAATCAGTGTTGTTCTCTGTGCCTTGTATATTTTACATCTTAGTCCATGACAGCTGCTGCTCTAGCCCAAACTCATTAACCTGGCTACAGCAGCTTATGTTCTCTTTTGACTGTCGAGGGACTTGTCACTCTTTATTTAAAGCCCTACTTCTTAACAGCATTCTTTTTCCAGAAAGTTATCAAGAGCTTGGCAGAGTCCCTTATTGCTTTCTGTGACGGAGAGAAAGTGGGAATTCAGTGCCTTGCTTTGGGTCAGGAGGCAGTTCAAGATGCTGATGCCATGTGTTCATGGCAGGGCAGGCTCTGTCCTGACTTTGGTCTGCTCCAGCCCCGGCTAATGTCACAGTGAGCCAGGGGACACCGAAAGGGAAGAGAAAGCCCAGGCTGCAGGCACTCGCTTTGCCTGCACTTGCTGGCTGCCCATGTTCATTGATAAAAGTGGGATCTCTGCTCTCTGTTAAAATAATTGGAGTCGTGTACATTTTCAGGCTGGTTTGTTTATTGGAAAAGGAGTAAAGACAACGAGAGCCAGTGCTGAAGATCCCAGAGAGTATCTCACTGTTGATAATGCCAGGTAAGCACATGCTGTATGGCTAAGTGTTTTGGATAGTTCTATTGCTTCTTGGCTTCTGCATTGTATTTAGCAGATCATTAATGCCTCATTATGGCTGGAGCATCTGAAAAAGCCCCACAAGCTCTTTCTGATGTGCAAAGGCAAACACTTCATAGCTGTGCACTGAATTGTTTGTGTTATTGCTGATCAAAAGTGACACACATACACTTGGGGTTATGAGGACTAAGCAGTGAAGCACGTGAAAGGGAAGCCAGATGCCCTTATTCCATTAGTGGGTTTGAAAACTCCAGCATTTCTTATTAATTACTTAGAAGATCTTACATCTGAAAGATGATGTAAGAGCCTGCTGAGACTGGTCTAGGATTAATGAGGAAAATAAAGTCACCTCAAAGTTTTCTGTCAGCTGCTTTGAAATCTCTGAGCTTCCTTTTGCAGAGTGGAAGCAGATAAATCAAGGCCATTTTCCCATTTACTGCAGCCCTATGGGTCTATGCAAGGAGAATGTGGCAGAAATCAGCTGCTGCTCCTGGTCAAGCCTTGCCGTTTTTCCTCCTCCACCATACCCTATCAGTGCCTTGTATGATGCTCCCATATGGGTGAAGGGAAAGGGTGACTTTATGTCTGTTTTGAATCTTTCCTGACAGGGTCATCCCCCTGGGGAATGAGGAGGTACTTCCCTTAGTACATCAGCTGGAAGAAGTAGGAGGCAAGAGTAGACTCAGAAAAAGTGATTTTTTTCCAAACATGGCAAAGATCTACCATTGACAGCCGATGAGGCAAGAAGTAGCCACACTATTAGTAATTGAATAGCAATTAAGAAGCCCCCAGTTCCCAGGGCAAATCCCTTTTTCATATGACAGAGTGTCTTTCAGCAGACAGAAGCACATGGAGGTCTTGTCTGTACATGCAAGGGAAGCAGCTCCAATTACTTCTTTATCTTTGCTGAATGAGATTCTTGAAAGCACCTAATTGATTTTCTAGCATCAGTCCAGGGATTCTCAATGGGCCTTGTAAGGACAATTACAAAAGGACCCAAGGGACCTGGGAAAAATGTTTTCTATGCCTCTAAATTACACTGAATCAAATTAAGGAGTAGCAGTGGGCCCATTGAAGTCTAGTGAGAAGTGTCGTGTTGATTTCACAGGGGCCAGAATTTCATCATTATGAATGCTTATAGTTTTCTGCTTTGTATCAAAGCACAGAGATGAAATCTCTGTGTCTTGTGCCCCATTAACTGAGCTCCTTGCCTCAGGTTTCGCCCACATCGAGATGCTGATCCTGAAAAGCCGCGAGTTCCTGCCGTGATTGATGGTCTTATTGCTTTTAAAAATAATGACCACGGGGCCTGGGCCAGGGGCGGTGACATTATTTTCCGCAACTCAGGGTAGGTTACTGTAATTACGTGTTATATCATTCCCCTCATGGCAGACATAAATAGGTCTGTAGGCTAAATTCACTGCAGACATTCCTCTTCTTTTACACTGTTGTGTTTCTTCTGTCTCAGGTTTTCAGACAATGGAATTGGACTCACTCTGGCAAGGTAATTTCTTAAAATTGACCTCTTCCAGTTTTTTTCCCCCAAGGTAAGAGGCTCAAGAATGGAACCTGAGACACTCTCCTGGTAATTCCTTTAAGACACGAGAAAACCTCATGTTTCCCTCCCAGACCACATCAAGTCTTCCCTGCACAGCCGTTAATACATGGGGCAATTTAGCCTTTCATTCTCTTTGCCTCAGCATGTCTGGGGAATACATCATAATTTCTTAATATTTCCTTTTGGATGCTAGGTCCTGAACCAGTAGACTAAACATCTGGTTCTGCATTCGGGGAGACTTTTCTTCTGCTCTAGCCCACTGTAGCAGCATTGCCCATAGCTCATGTGCTGCTGGGGCAGGCTGGCTGGGATAGTCTCATGTGGTTGCACAGTAGGTCTCCTACCTCCTCTGCTGGTGTCTAGCACGCTCTTGCTGTCCTCACCTCAATCCCTTTTGCAAAAGACCTGCAAAACCAAGCCATAGCGAAAGCCCACTGCAAGCAATGAGAATCAGTGATATTTGGCTCTTGCTATAGGGATGTAGCCAAAAATGTATAAAGGAGCTCAGTATATGGCAATAATTTATATTTATATACATATATATATGGTGCAGCTGGTTTTACCCTGAGTTACCTGTATTAGTGATGCCTGAGCACTAAGCTATCTCGGCACTAACTTGCTGCTTTCTAAGGAGATTTTAAAGCAGGCTGCTATAACAGTGCATGCACTTTTTTCCAAATTAAGAAAGAAATTCTAAAGTGTCTGTGGTGTAATTAAGAGTGTTAATTAATCAGTTGCACTGTGCTGCATAGTTACCCGATGTTTCTTTGCCTTGTAGTGATGGAACTTTCCCGACAGATGAAGGCTCCAGCCTGGAGGTTACACACTCCATTTTTGTTGGAGAAAGCAGCAACTTTGGCTCCCAGGGAGGCCAAAATAGCTACTGGGGAAAAGGGGCAAGTGGAGAATACAGAACACTGCCCAGAAACAAGTGAGTTATTCTTCTGCCATTTCTTCTTGGTGTTAGCATAAGCTAGAAGAAAAGCGTCAGGAATGAATGTGACTACCAATGAGTAATTTATACCGGGTGTTTAAGTTATTGTACAGGCCAGAAATAATAAGAATCCGAATAAACTCACTCCTCAGGCCAACAGCTTGAGAGCATTCTCGACTGAATGTGCTTGATTTAATTTTCTGCTTAATTTATTAGTCACTGGAGAATGGATTAGAGAATCTGCAAGATACCAAATGGCTTTTGTGCAGTGTTTCAGTGGCGCAGTAGCAAGCTGATGGAGCAGCTCCCATACACCATGCCACCATCCCTTCTGCTGGCGTTGCTGGGCAAACACAGGCAGGTTGACAAAGGAGAAACCATTTTTCATTATTGCATCTTATTTCTCCTTCCATAGCTGTACGCTATTTTCTACTTCGATAGCAGCACAACTTCCTGCCTAGCAACCGTGGTGCCTACCCACATCCCGATAGCAAGATGTGCTTCCCTGAGCTTAAATACTACTCTAATGTATGTTTTTGGTGATGCCCACCAATTATTAACCCCTCTATGAGGATGATAAAATTAAGGAATAAGCAGTTCTCAGCAGGCCTGCCATGCACACAGCCCATGCACACATCTCGGCCATAAGCAACATGGGAATAATATCTGTGTAGGACAGCAAGAATAATCAGAGCTATCCTCAGTTATTATTGGTATTGTTATTTTAATTGCAATTGCAAAAAATCTCCTTTGCGGTTCAAACGAGGTCTAATCATCTGTGATATTGTTAAGCACTGTGCTCTTGGAAAGGTCTATGCCAAAATGTCTGATATCTGTCCTTTCATTAAGCCATAGGGCAAAATGGGATGTGAGGGTTGTACCAGATCCAGCTACTGGGATAATAGGTCTGAAAATTGATGAAGAATTATTTGGTCAAGAAACATTGTTTGTGCCCAGTGTTTCCAACTGGCGCAAAGTGTTTCTGGACCTCTAGAGCCAACCAGTAGGAAAAAAACATCAGGGCTTGAGCTAATCTGGGCCTCAGTGACCCCCAGGCTGTAGAGAGCCTGTGTGCCCATGTGATGTCTACTTTGTGGCTTTCGTGCCTGAACAACTCTTCCTGGACTCAGTAATCTCATGCCTAGTCATCCATGCCACTACTACCCAGCTTCATTACTGTCTGAGAGGCTTATGCAGGCCACTTTTTAATCAAACACAACTGGGGCCAAGCAAAACTTGGCGCTTTCCCAAAACAAGCCATGGAAAGGGCAGGTGCTTACCTGTGACTCCAGTGGCATCTCCTTCAGCTCTGATGTCTTGACATGTCCATGGACTGATGCTACAGAAACTGGTTTTCTGTATGAAATGCTGTGCACTAGGTTTAGAGATCTTGTGTGAAATGGCTTGTAGGGAGAGAAGAAACTCCGCTGCACCAATTGGAACTTGCTTCCAAGGAGCTACTTGCCTTCAGGGAGTCTGACTGATATTTTTTCAGATGTTTTCCTGAGAAACCCTTCTACCCTGGAACAAGGAAACTGATGGCAATGTTGCCACATAGCCCTTTGGGTCTTCCTTGTGGTTCTGGAGCCTTGGGTAGCTGGATGCAAGGGTTTTGAACTGCTTTACCCCAGCTTGTAAGCCTCAGGCTAGCTTACAAGTAATTTTTTTTTTGCCTCTTGAGCCTTAACCTGGAGAAGATGTTTAGAAGAGTTTAATCTTTCATTAGCTATGTGATGAGCGTCCAGATCCCAGTTTTGCAAAAGGAAAAGTGGTTTAGTTCCTTGTTAATATATTTCTCTGACTTCAGGAGAAGACTCGGAGTTTGCACAAACTTTTAATGCAGGACTGTGTTTAAATCTCACAGGACATTCCCTATACGTGGATTCCAGATTTATGATGGGCCTGTCAGGATGGCAAAATGCACTTTCAAGAAGTTCACCCCGACGGTTGACAGATACTCAAGTGCCATTGGGTTCTTCATGAAAAACTCCTGGCAGATAAGCCCCCAGAATAATGTGTCACAGATCTTGATGGAGAAAAGTGTGAGTAAGAAAAGCAGAAATGCATGCTGTTAGATGTGCAATTTTTTGGAGGTTTTTCAAAGAGGTGAAGAGATTTTATCCTAGAGCAGGAATTTCTAGGTAGTGACACGTTACACTGGTTACATTGCTTTTTTTCTTTTTTTCCTTTTTTTTTTAAAATGAAAGTTATTTATAAGCCAATAAAGTGTTAAGGTATCTTGTTGCTGAGCAGACATACATTAAAAATTTGCATTATAGGAAGATTTCACCTGTTAAATGGAAAATCTAGGACATCATTCTTAGCTGGTACAGCATTACCAGCTTTCGTATGCTGACGACCTGGCCTCAGAGGTTGAGGGGAACACAAATGAGATGTCAGGAGGCAGAAAGCTGTGAAACAATTCTTACACAGAAATAAGCAAATGCACTTAGAAGCAAAGCCATGGCCCAGTTTCTGGTGTCAGCAGTGAAATTCCTGTTGAGAACAACAGGGACTTCCCTTGAGCGATGACAGCAGAATGGGGCTCTGTATCTCTGCCGTAGGATGGTGAGCAATTCCCACCCTTGTCCTTGATTCCTGCAGGGATTGTGACTCTGCAAGCTTGGCCTGTGAAATGATAGTTTCCACCTGGCCCGCTCCCAGGCATCATAACTTCTCCTTAACTTTTCTCAAACAAGGTCCATGTTTGTTAGGATGTCCATGAACTGTAGTAACTTTGGCTTGATGTTTGGCTTTTTTCTTGAGAAAAAGTTCCATTGCTCTGGGACTGACCAATATCATTCTCTCTGGCAAGCAGTTAATTTGTCTGTCCCCTCTCTGGTACACTTTAGATCAACAACAGGAGGGTATTTAATGAAAAGATGATGTTGATTGCAGTCACTTGACTGCTCCTCTAAAGAAAACTGTGCATTTCAGTAAAGATATCTAAGTTACCTTAGTGCTTTAAGGAGCTGTGGAACATGAATAAAGGCTAATTTGCTGTACTTTCTTGATGTCTTCTCTTGGAGAAATGGTTATAAGATGATCATGGGGAACATGAATGAGAAAATCAACATGTAACCAGGGAAGAGATCTTAGAGAAAAATGTGTGATGGAGAAAGTTCAATTGGTAGAGTGGAAATTTTCCTCCAGAAATGGGTGTAAGGCTCTGTCCAACAGAATGGTTTCAGACAGATGATATCTGTGCACATTAGCAGAGGGGATGATTACCTCTTGAATGGCTGAAAATTCAGCTCTTTAATACAGTTGCACCATTTGAGGCCAATGAGCCTGTTATATATATACCAGCATTTTTTGTCTGAGAGGTAGTTTAGTACTTTACGATCTGAGATTTTCAAGGTAAAAATAGTCAGAAGAATTACTAGACACTTTTGCAAAGCAAATTAAAATAATACACAGTCAGCCTATCACAAAAAACCCTAATGACATTATCCCAATAATTATTTCTTGTAGGTACATTTCCAAGAAATACTAATTTCTGAAGTTGGTGCTTTGCCAAGTTAAAAACAATTTATGTTTGTAACCACCTGCATCCCAGCACTTTTCACTTTGATTCTATTTTATCTGGATCGAACCCAGATGCACTAAATCTGATTTCAGAGTTGAAGGACCATGGTTAGTTTATTGTTTTGTTGCTAATTGCTGTATGGGACAATATGTCTTTGACTAGTTAAGATAGAGCCTGTAGGCTGTTTTAATTAATTTTCCATTTCCAGGCTTCATTTTATTACTTTTTAAAGGGTAGCTAACTACTAATTCCCTAAAGGACAATCATTTTACAATTGTTTTTTAAGAAGAAATTAAACATTACTGCAAGTTGTATAGTGATGACAAAACTATTAGTCATGCTGAAGGAATAATTGTATAATTAATCAGACTAATCAGCAGATTGGTCAGACACCAAAATTATAAAGCCAGTCAGGTCTTGTTTAATTCCAGCGTTAACAATAAGAGTCAAGTAGAACAGAAGACCTAAACATTGTGCTCCACAAAAAGATAGTTGCCTTTCTGTAGACAAACATAAATCTCACATATTAAGATCTC
Source organism: Nycticryphes semicollaris (assembly GCA_013400055.1). Classification (NCBI taxonomy): domain Eukaryota; kingdom Metazoa; phylum Chordata; class Aves; order Charadriiformes; family Rostratulidae; genus Nycticryphes; species Nycticryphes semicollaris. The sequence continues at coordinate 119,788 of VXBJ01000053.1, read as the reverse complement.
TATGCATTTATCAATAGCAACATTATTGCTAGGCTTGTTTATTTGTTTGTTTTAAAAAGGCTGCTTTTTAAAAGTTATTTCAAAGCAGTGGAAGCAGTAGTTGGTCTTAACCTAGCTGAGGGCATGACTGATAATTGTGGGTCTCCTGTAGATCTGGTTACTGTTAGTCCGGAGGACTTGGAGACCCCTATGGAGTTGGCCCCAGTCCAGAACAGAGCCATGCTTAAACAGGACATTTCTGCATCATTTCTTAAGAAGACCTGATATACCTCTTTTTAGTCATAAAAGTAATCTGATCCTCCCTCTGCCTTTTTGATGCACAGCTTCTGTAGAGTGAGGTGGGGAACAAGAGATTGTATGTGACCTTTTGGGCTCCCATGAACAAGGCCACCTCCAGCAAGTGCAGAAACTCACAAGGTATCCCAGTTCACATCCATTGGGACAACCAGTCCCTCTGGTTATATTTTTCCCTACGGCCTGGAGCTTAGGGTGAATTTAAGCCGATTCTACTCCTAGTTGTACCAACACTATGGCATCTCTGAAGTCACTTGTGCCAAAGAAATCTCAGCGATCTGTGTGGGGTGGGTTTCTGTCCTCAGAAGAGCTCAAAGGGGCCAGAACTGCCTCCTGGCTGTGGTCCAGCGACTCCCATGGGATTGCAGTCCTGGCTAGCTAGGAGATGGGCTCTTCCCAATGTTGTCTTTGCTATGTTTAGCATGTGTTGTCTTAGCACAGGGTTTCTACATCAAAGCATAAATTTGCAACCAGTTCATGATGGGAAAAAGAAAAGCAGACACTGAGTTAAAGTGCAAGTCTGTTGCCCTGTGAAAAAGAAAAATATCCCAAGCCCCCAAGAGACTCTTGACCAAAAAGAACTTGCAGGGTGAGGGCTTGCATCACTCCATAGGAGTAAAAGCCATGCTAATGAGGCCAGAATCCTTGGGTGGTAAAATAGAGGAAGACTCACAATGATTGAAAGCAGTTTCCTTAAAATGATAACAGTGATATGGGTTTTTTTGGCAGCTTGTGCCAGTATTTGGATTTTAGAAAAAGTTGCAAGTTACTATGATGCTTTCCAGTACATTATGAATTTTTAATACAGAAAGTGTTTTCCATTGCAGCCTTCAGGACTTGTCTGTAGCTATGTTTGGTGTGCTCTGTTGGGGCAGGTTGGGTTAGCATGTTCCTAAGAGATTACATACTCACATACGCACATATCCGTCAGATCTCCTCAGGCTTCAGACAGGTAATTCAAGTAACCTTTCTACCAGACCACTCCCAGATAGTCCACACCTAGTGAAAATTAGGCATCTGAATAGTAGTGTGGTAGCTGGACATGACCTGTCTCTGCACCCTCTTCTAGCTCATTCCTAGCTCCACATGGACATACCTGACCAGCTGAGTCTTTTCTCTGTACATGTGTATTCAATTAGAAAAAATACATACATGCTGTCATAGCTGTAACTGCAATCTCAGTGCACCCCCATCCTTCAGTGTCCAAAAGTGAGGTGACCTTGAGACTTATAAAAGAAATGACTCTGCTCATTAACATTTCCATTTCGTTTCTGACTTTCAGACTTTTTTAGAGGAGAATGTTAGAGATCAGATTAGCGTTAGCACAAAAACTGTCTGCGGGTGGATGGAAAGACTGAGGGTGTTAGTCAAATGGAAGCTGTACTGGCTGTGCCTTCGTTTGTTTTGAAGTACAGCTGACTTTGTTCTCCTCCCCAGTGAAGTGCCCATTTCCATATGCAGCTCCAGAAGTGCACTGTCACAAAGTATTTATAATGGAGCTTTGAGCTGCTGCACAGTGTTTACATTTTTTAAAATATTTTTTATAAATTAAAATGAAAGAAAAAACCCCAGCTTTGGGCAAAAATTTCCTGCGGTGCAGTTAGAAAAGGTTTTAAAACATTCAAAAAAACACATTAGATTTCCATGTGTTTGAGCATCCTTTAAATGAGAGTACTTCAGGTATTTGTTTATGAGACTCATACTTAGAAAAGAGGGTGGCAGAAAAATGTTTTAGGCTCTAAATTAATTTTAAAGGAAGAAAGACTTTTATTCTGCAAATACTTCTTGCTGCAGTGGTCATTCTTTTTAAGCCAATGGGACTTTCCATCTAACTCAGAATCACAATGACCCTCCTATTCTCCTAAGCTGTTCTGTTTATAATTGTTAAAATAAAGCTTTTAAAGCCCTTAGTAAACTTGGAGCCTAATCCTGCTGACCCTAATTCTTACTCATGTGCACAGTCCAATTAAAATTAGTTGGGCTAAATGGAACAAATTACAGTCCTTTGGGTTGGCCTGATCCGGTCGCTATTTATGCCGCCTGCCTTTATACACATTGCTGCAGGATTCATTCAGAGTGCTTGACCTGGAGTAATTATTTTCTTGATTACTTCAGAACTTAATCGTTGCTCACTGTAATAATTTTCTCTGCAGACATTAAAATATTCCATGCCTTTTTGCTGAACGTCTGCAGTTTCCTTGTTTTGCTGGATTTTCATATCAGGACAGATTCTTTTGCTTAGCTGCTGAAAAATCTTGAAAACAGAGCTGTGCATAATGCGGATAATGCTGCTTCCTGCTATTTCTCTTTCCTATAAAAAATTCTTCAGGGGATATATTAGAATGTGCACAAGAGCCAATTCTGAGAATTGCTGTCACTTTTATGAGTTTTATAAGGTTTTACAGGAACAATTAGGAAAAAATGCCACTCACAGAACTCTATGGAACAGCCATTGAAAATATAAAAGAAAAGTCACCCAATACCTAGTAAATTTTGTTTCTTTGATCACAGCTGTGATATCCTTTGGTACATTTCATAATTTCTCAGTACTTCCCCACTCTTTGAGTCATCCTCTTCCTTTTTGCCACTGCACAATTTATTGCTGTGTGATTTCAAGGAATACATGTGGGTGCATTTCAAAGAACTGCAAGTCTAATTTTTGTGAAAGTATCTGCTAGGATTAAGAAATGAGGGGGAAAACCAATACAGCTGGAAATTTCAAAATAGATAAGTCAAAATAAAACTCTTTACTCAGACAACAGAGCTTTCTAGTTCTAGCTGTATCACTGGTTTGGCTGGAGAAAACACTGTAAACCCAAATCCTTACTCAGGGCTAAGCTGTAATTTTTCTTCATCTTTTCTTCTGCTAGGTTGGACTGAAAGTGTTTTTTGGCAGATCGGGCCAGTGGTTTGGAACCAATGATAATGACGGTGACAAAATGTCTATCTTTCATGATCTGGATGGTTCAGTAACAGGCTACCCGGACACTTTCGTAGGCAGAGCGGACAACTACTTGCTGCGTCATCCCGGGTGTCTCACTGTTCCGCGCTGGAACGGGGTGATGTGCACTGGGAAATTCGCACAGGTAACGGGGCAACATTACTGGGCATGTTGGGTGGGTGTCCTCAGATAGTCTGCCAAGGTGTCATGGAGTGAAACCCACTCAACACTCCATAAGAGACGAGTTGAATAATAAATTGGGCACAATTTTAATCCTCTCAGTGTTACCTGCCTAATTCCAATTCTATTGTGCTGCTGCCAGCAACCCATGGCTGTGAGGAGCCCTGTGTCTTCTTATCGCCCACAAGAAGCTGCAAGTTGAAAATGAGTTGGGAGAAGTTTGATGTTTTCTAGTTCTTGCTTCCAGGTGTTTGTCTACTCTGTCATGGGGCTCTGGCGGATAAACTTGGTGAATCAAATTTCAGATGTTACTCCTCTGATACATCCCACTGTGTTCAGACTGGTGAAAACTCACACCTATTTCTTATTTCTCATCCAGAAATCACTGACTGATGGTCAGTCTAAGGTGTCGGGGTGGTCTTTAAACTTCATTGCAGTTTTCTGTATCACACTTGAGTTAGAGACCTTAGCTGAGATGTCCTCCACTTCTAAAGGATATCAATGTATTTACAAGCAACGTATCCAGGTCTGTTTTAAAACTCCTGTTTTAAAACTCCAGTTACTTGGACATCTTGCCAGGTCCCCTCTGTACTTGTGTTGCACTAACCAAATATTAAGACTGTGTGTGGAGGGCACACAGAGCATCATGTGGTTTGAAATTAGGGAGTGGGTACTGGGAGCACTCACATAAGATGTGGCTGTCGGGTTTCCCTTGTAACATGCAATTTTGTGAGCCTGGGGATTAGCAGAGCCTGATTTCCTACAGTTCCACTTCAGGATGGGTTTCAAACCTAGACTTTGGGAGATTTCTGAAGGTGCCTTCTCTGTGGCTTCTCTGATGTGCTAGTAAAGTGTGGGCTTGCACTTTGCGTAGTCAGACACAACACTCTGCTCCCCTTTCCCCAAGGACCTTTATGCATGAAACTTCTAGGAATTCAGACCTCTGTGCCTACATAATATGCGCACAGTCAAATCCAAGTTAAGAATGCATCCTTAAACTAAAAAAAGCCCAAAAAGTATATGGATTTGCTTTAGTTGCATAGCAGAGAGCAGGGGTTACTATTTCAGTGTCTAGACATTGGACTTAAGTCCCCTGGTTTGCTCTTGACTCGGCAAAAACAGGATTGGGCCCCTGTGGAACACTCCCATTGAATTAGGGTTTTGTGCTTGGCATTTATATTTTGCTCTTTGTCTCTAGAGAAATTATATTCTCTGCTCTGGCAACCTAACACTTAAATTCAGAACTGTAAACAAGTAGGCATTTATATTTTTATTTCTATTAATACCCTCCTGGTTATGGCACTCTACGTGGTGAGGCAGTTTTTCCACCATAGAAAATTTCCTTGGCTAGGTTTAGGCAAGCATAAACATTTGCTTCTCTGGGATCTGTTACTTACCAGCATTTTTCAACTAATCAGCATCCAACAGGATGAGTAAAGCTCAAATTAAATGCTTCACTTTATGGGTTTTGGGTAGGGAAATATATATATGTGCAGGGTAGAAGAAATTGGTCATGTGCAGCAGTGTTTGATTTAATTTGGAGGGAATATATGTTGGAGTATTTTGGTTTAACCCTGTTTCTCAGCACCTTGACAAACTGATGATTTTTTTTGTGTCCTAAATTCCAAGTGTCATATTTTAGATCAAAAGCCTAAAAGAGTGAATCAAATTATGGAGAAAGATGGTTTATTTGATTTTAGCAACTCTATTACAAAATATGTTTTTCTTTTCCTTTTCATGCAATTCTGGTAGACAAGAACTTTTATTCTTCCCTAGCACAAGCAGGTGAAAATGTCCTTTCAGTTCAAGGAAATAGTAACTCTCGTATTACTGCTGAACTGGGCCCAAGATAGTCAGCCTAGGGATGGGCTACTTGGCATGGAAAAGTGAGATCCAAGTCCTTCAGTTAATATTGCAGGCAAATCCTTTCTGAGCAGTGTCTAGAGTTCAGTTAATTCCTTTCTGCTCGGTTTCTTTCATTCACTCCTCATGCTCATCTTCTCCTGGACGTAATTTGCCTAGGAAAGGAAATGCCTGGGGGAAACCTATTCCTCTGGCAGCAGATTCAGCTCTACAAAAATCTTAGGACAGACTTTCCTGAGGGCATTTTAATCTGGCAACTCAAGTTGATGTTCCCACCTTCTTATGTTTTTTTCATGGTCCTTCCTCCTCACCATTTCCAAGAAGCATGGTGCCACCTCCCCGCATGGTATCCAAGACTTTCATTCAACAGGGAGCACCAAAAAATGCCTCATGCTTTAGCTCCAATGTTGCTTTTGACTACTGAAAAAAGGGTTCTGAGACCAGCTTAAAATGGCAAAATTTACGCATGCAAGAACTATCAGGTCTTTTTGTCTTCCCCTTTCAATGCTGGACCTGTAGGGTTGCTGTTGTCCAAACAAGACAAACCCAAACCCCTTTTTAATCTCCCCTTTAAACTCTCACGTTGTAACGTAAATAAAGCGAGGCTTTGAGGAAGAACAGCAAACAGAGAGAGACTCACAGGCAAAGCACAGGAGTTGGCAGCACCACATCTTCTGGCAACCTCTGTGAGTCACTCAGACTCCATCAGCTGGGTGCTGAGGTCCTCAGTGTCCCATTAATCTGACTTTCAGCTGTTGAAAAGGCCAGTAATGAAAGAAAAATGTAGAGAGAGGCTCATACCATAGTTCTCTCCATGTAGGTGTTCTCTCCAATGGCACTGAACTAGAGACTCCTCAGCACCTGCATAACCTGTTAAAAAGTAAATGAGATTCCTCAACCATTTCTGATTTTTATACAGATTGTAAGACAAGTGCCTTGGCTTCCACTGGGCAGTTGAAGCTGTGCACTTAATGATTCCTTGCAGACTTCACAGCAACTCATCAGGAGAGGCTGTGAAACTTCTCCTTTTTTTGGTATTAGTCTTTAAATAAGTTTTTGGCAGTAAGTGCTATTTTCTTTTATAAGCTTAAAAAGGTGTTAGACGGTCATAAGTGACTGCCACATGGCTAAATTAGTGTCAGTTTTGAATTAACAAAAAATGAATGCCTTGCTAGTATAAAATACTGTAGGAAATGCTGTTGATTTTTCTCCAGTTCACTTAGTTTCACTACCTTACCCCAGGCAGCTGAAATAGAAATTATTCCAGTTCTGTTAACTCTGTTCTTGCAGTGAGTGTTTGCAATTGCACTGATCCTGCATCTCCAAGTAATACACCTGCAGCTGGTACTGTGTATTCTGTGCCTGTGTAGCTGGTTTTGCTACTAATGCTTCTAAACGCAAAGTAAGACATGCAGTAGGTAGTGAACGTAGCTTTTCTAACCACAGGTTAGTGTGCAATCCCAGGATACCTGCAACGCTTGCAGGTTGTCACTTTGCAGAGACTGGGAGGAAGGAAAACCCTGCAAGACATTTTTCAGCCAGTGGTGCCTGTATTTTGACAAAGAGGTCCCATTTTCATGTCTGGTGTACACCAGTGGAAAATCAGAGTAGTTTTTCTGGTGTCAGTGACATCTGACCATGTCTAAGAGAAAGAAATGTTTTTTTTCTTTCTGAAAGAATTTTGAAGTCTTCACTTGGAAATTTCACAGAGAAAATGTGTTGCCCTGGGAAATTAACCTTTTTTTCAATAGTCAAACAACCAAAAGGGAGAAGGTATGTTTTGAGCTTCTCCTTTGTAAGGTATTTCGCCTCAGTTTAACAACTGACACCACAGGAGGACAAAAGAAATGTTAAAGAAACTTGAAAGCAAGCAAACATTTTCTCAGAAACCAAGATTTTCTGCTCCAATACTTTGCATGTTACTTATCTTCATACTCGCTATTCAGTTGAACAGCAAGTCCCCCGTGAATTGTAAAAGAACTTATCTTCTCAGTTTCACAATCTACTTGGGAAAATTGCCATGTAAGCACAGGGAAATCTGACACATCTTTGTAGCATGAAGTGTTAGCAGCTAAAATGACAACTATGTCCATTAAACCGTCCAGGCAAGTAGAAGGCTCATGTTTTAAAATGTTTTAACTTCTCCTACTATGTTAAGCTGTCACCATTTCTCGTATTTTAAAGTATCTTTACGACTCACTTTCTTCTCTTAAATATTTCGATAGAGCTAACCAAAAATTATGCAGGTGTTTTTAAGGAAGATAGATCTTTCATTCTAGAAAAAAAAAAAAAAAAGCCTTGTTCCCTCCTTTTCATTCCTATTCACAAGTGTTTTGCCCCTGTAAAGGTAGATACAAGGAAGAAAAGTGATTAAGTTTTCCAAGCTCGGTTCAAGTGAGTAAACCTGTCTCAGAGTAGAGGCTGAGAAAGAAAGAGACCACATTGTGACATCCCAAGAACTTGGTGCTGGGACAGTGGCTGATGTTTCACCTACCTGAAGCTGGTGGAGCTCAAAGGGTTCTTTTTCCTTCACTCATCTCATTGGGAATTAAATGCAGCCTTTTGGTGGATTTGGTGGATCAGCCTTCTGGGATTGGATTGCCCTCTCCTCTTGTCTCTTATTCCCTCAAAAAGGGAGGAGGCCTCAAATGTGGCGTGCTGCTTTCTGTGCAGCTTGGTCTATTCAAGAAGGATGAAGCCATCAGGACTGTCATTCCAGAGCTGAGCCCAGTTGCTGCAGGAAACATCTTGGGCAGTCCCTGCTCCCAGTCAAGAGTCCTGTTGACTTAGTGATGCTCTGCCTTGGCAAAAGACTCTCTTTGTGTAGGATCTAGATTGCTTGATCGGGGTGTTTGCCTACTGTAACCTCCTTTAGTGATAAGCATTTTGCAAGATCCACTAGATCTGCTACACCAAAATATTCTCTTTCCTTGGGACTGAAAATCACATCCTCGGTGGCTTACAGTCCTGGAAGGCATTCATTCAGTGGCCACAGCTGGTCATTGTAGGAGACTAAGTCCATTTACAAATAGGTCTATCAACATAGAAGTGTCATTTTCCTTTGTTCTAGTAATTTCATTCTCAAAACAGCTGTCTCCATTATTCCTTAACGTCAGACCTGTGACTTGGTCCCTGGGCACTTGGGGGAAAATGTTACCAACAAATCTCTGACAAGCTTTCCCCTTGATCTTACTGAAGCATACTGCAAACTCTTCCAGAACTTTCTTAAACTCGTTAACAATCATTGTAGTGAGCAGCTTAGGCCATGCATAGCCTTCTCTCTCCTTTATTCCTTTTCCACAAATACTTTAATGTATATAGGAATCTTTTGTTCTTGATAGTCTGTAATTTAGAAACTTTTGGGACTAATTCAATGCATTTCCTTCCTTTTTTGGTTTATTTTATCATAGGTACATTTAGTTTTGTAGTAAGTGTACAGCAGTCATTTTAATATTCTATATTTGCTGGTCATGTATATAAGAAGGAAATAATGTCAGTTTACAGTGACAGGACACAAATTCTTGCTTCTTATCCAGAAAGACAAAAGCAGAGTATAGTTTTGCAGTATCAGAGTTCATTCCAACTGTTCTTTGTCAGAAAATGCTGGTTTGATTGAGAACAATTAATACATTGATGGTATTTCAGGTCCATAGGGACCTTACTGATCACCTGCTCTGATGTCAGCACTTCCCTAACCAGTTGGGGAAAAATGAGATTGAAATGTGGTTTATTGCTTTGCATGTTACTAACTTTCCAATCATGGTTTGAATGCAAAAGGAAAATAGGTTTTCCTCTTCAATTTCATAAGTAAAAAGGTCTTTTATCAGACTGTAAAAATAATTTTTTTTTCTTCCTTGAACCATCAAGAATGAGCAAATGGGCTGCTGCTCAGAGATGGTTTGGGGTGAATTACTTGATCAATAGTTTCAGCCATCAGGAAAAAATTCTGTTTGATGCAGTTCTGGGATCCACTTTAGTCTTCAATGGTCTGCAGATACCACTCATGATAGGTTCTCATCATTAAAGTGCAATGGTGTGAAAGGCAGAACAGGCTGAATATCCAAAACACATTTACAATCAGTTTTGGATTGCTTCTTTGACACAAGACCCATCATGAGGCTGCTGAATTCAGGGGTGAGGTGAGGGGCAGGCAGAGATAGCCTATTTAGGAGAACCTGAGGAGCTCAAACTCAACACCAAGAGCCTGCACAAGCTAGAGCATGAAACTAGAAAGAGGAGCCGAAAGGGCTAGAAATCACAACTAAAATTAGCCCATATATAATCCAGTGAGAGACTGTCTGTTTTTGCAGAGCTTTCAGTCTGTGTAGACAAGAGGAAGAGAAGCAGATACAGAGACATGAGGGGCCAAGGTCTCACAGATGGCGGATATCCTGATAAATGGAGTCTCACCCTCTCTGCTAGTCTTGGCTATGCTTGTGTCCTTGCCTACAGTCTTAAAATCTGTTAAGAGACTACTGCCTCCATTTTGATCTACTTTAAAGACAGAAATTGAGCCTATAGGTAATTTTGCTGGATGGATGCTTATGTAGAAGCTTAGACTTTTCTGAGCTAACATGGATCTTCATGTTGGGCCTTTTAAGTTCTTGATGTAAAGAGTGCTATCATAAACTGTAGGAGAGTGAAAGAAGCAGGATTATAGGTGTCCTCAATGCATTTGAAACCCTTCAGGGAATATGACAAGCTATCTCCTATGACCCTACATGCTGAGACAGATTTGTTTGACTAGCTGTGCATTCTCCTTTTGCACTGGGATTTCACATGGGGCAAAACAGCTGAACATCATGTGTTCAGCCTTAAAACTACTGATTGACACATGACTTGGCCTTCATTTGAGTGATGGCAGGGCAAAAAAAGCATACAACAGGAGTCTAACTTTGTAGAGCTGAACTACAGGCCAAGGGAATCTGTTGTTCCCTACACAGAAGAGCTCTCTGTTGAAATCCGTGGAACATGGTGCTTAGTCTATAAGGTTATATAGTCAGGCTATCAAGTTTTAGCCCCCAAAATTTCAGCATAGCTTGCTATTTGAGAGCAAAGTTGTGGATTCCATTAGATAACTGGACCGAATCCAAAGCCCGTTGAAATAACTTAAGAGTTTTCTGTATTTTCAATAGAATAAGCCCGGTTTTAAAGTGCAGTTATTTGAATTAATAAAAAAGTTACTTTGCCATATTTCCTTGATTACCCTTCTCCCATAAGATTTTGAATACTAAACATTTTTATGGTCCTGTACAATTCATACCTCACTTCATGGTGTCCCCACGAATGGCTGCAGATGCTATTTCTGTTTTACCTTTTTATTTGAACTGGAAACGTTTCAGTGACTTTCCAAATGTTCTGAGCTCTTCATTGGCAGAAATGATTTACAGGCAACTATGATCAAATGCACATGTTATGGCTGAGCCTGGCTGGTTTAATGGATATGTTTGCCATTTTCCTTTCACCCTCAGCTTTATATTCAGGCCAGGCGCCCTGAGAACCTGACCTTATCCATTGCCAGAGCCACATACCATTCCCATCCCTTGCGATTGCAAGGCGTGAACAGAGGAGCACCGTACCAGCAGTACCAGCCTGTTGTCATGCTCGAGGAGGCTTATATCATCCAGTGGGATGGCAGAGCACCTGAGGATATAATCCTGTACCCCATCAACTTCAACAGGTACTGCCCTATGTTGTTAGAAAATGTACTTTTTCCAAAAGATCTGGAGGTATTTCCCAGGTTATTCACAAGTGACCTTTCAAATGTCTCAGCGATTTCTGAGAGTTTGGAAGCAAGGTGTTCATGGCTGGCACTTACTGATGCAATGAGATGCCTCTGCTTTTGCTTTATTCCAGTGTTTTTGATGTGCAGAGACATTTCTTATTCCAGAAAGTTTTGAAACAGAATCCAAGTAAGTCCTGGCCTGCTGTCCCTGAAATGCCTCCAGAAGAGCTCTGGCTCTTGTTCGTTTGTTTGTACTGGTTGCTGGACATGTAATTTATCTCCTATATATATAAAGTGCAAAAATACATCAGAATGTGCTCAGAGCTTTGTGCCTTCTGTAATCCAAAAAGCACTGCAGTCACTTTCTTTTTACATAACATTTTAAAATGTTAGGACTCAGTACAGCGAGATTTTAGGTTGTGCCATGTTAATTTTCCGTATTTTCTTCTAGCATTATATAAAAGCATAGTATATCTATTTTAGATACTATGTTTTCTTTTCCCTTGCAATCTGTTTCATTTTACATAATTTCATTTATGGCTTTTAGTATTGGTTTTTCTTATTTCAGTGAAACTGTTTGTGCTTTGTGCTGATACAGCTGTTAGGAGAGAGTCCTGCAGGCCAGCCAGCCTAGCAGGACAGACATAGCCATGGTTTGCACAGATATGCTGCCAGACATGAGTACCACAGAGAAAATCTGGCCATTGCCTTGGCTTCTCCAGTTCATGTGACTCCTCAGTTATTGATAAAAATGCAATACAGCAGAAATAGAATTATGCAAAGAAAATCTTTCATGATTACGTGCAACCCAGCCACAAAGAGGCTCAGATTTGCAAAGCAAGTTTTAGATAGTTGAGATGAAAGAAATCAGAGACATTGAGGTTGCAAAGCAGCACATACTGCTGGGAAATCTCGCAGGTTCGCAAGTCCAGCCAGTGTTATCCACCAAACCCCACATCCACTGCTCATCCGGCAGAGTGTCACTGCTGTGGTTTTAGCTTAGGATAGTTTTGGCAAAAGCCTGAACTCTATTTGGTTCCCCTGAACTTTGGAGCTGAAAAAAATGGGAAAAAAATACTGTCCTTGGTTCCCATTATATGAAGCCCCATGGGAATGTAGCCACACGGGGCAATAGTTCCTCTTCATAGAAGTCCATTATCCATTATAGCAAGTGATATACCTAGTGCTCTTCATTTAAAGATGTAGTAGCTGTAGGGCCATGATGAAGTCCCTGGAGGATCAGTCTTTTGACACTCCGGTCACAGAGTAATTACTAGAATTAAATCACTGTTTTCTGTACTAATATATCTTTGTGCAATTTAAGGAGGAAGAAAACCCATTAGTCACTTAGGGGCAAGCTGAGCTTTCCAATTATTATCTGTCTTAAAATGATTAGCTATTTCCTTGTAATTGCAGAGCTAAATCTTCTGCCGCGTAACTGGTGGTTAGTCTGTCACTCTGCCAATTAATACTTGCCAAAGCTTTAGGCCACAGTCTTCAAGCACAGATTCAAATTTGAAGGTAGCACTGGGTCTTTGGTAAAGTTCGGCTTGAGGTTTAGCCCTTGTTCAAGCAGCAACTTAATTTACATTTTACTATTGAACACCACAACATGGTTGTGGTTCTCTTTGTCTTGTGTGAAACCAGTAATTTGAATAGGGCAAAGGTTTGTAGATTTTTCTGATCCAGAAATGTTTGGCAAGATGTGTGTTTGTGTTTTGAAGAACTATAAACAAGAAATATACTGTAATGAAGGAAACCCACAATTTTACTCCATTTCCTTTAAAGCATCTTGCTAAGACATAATTGGGAATGCAATGTGTGGCTGCTCTGTGTACACCTCAAGTATGCTGGATCCTAACTAATGTGAGACCTAAGGCTGACGCAATGGCAATAGTGAAATGTCCAGACTATGTGCAAAAACATGAAAAAATGAGATTCCTGTAGAAGGGTAAGGGAATTGAGGTGAAAAAAAAAAAGGATTTAGGAGTTTGAAGGAAAACAAGTGCCTGCCTATGCAGTTCCATGTATGATCTTTAGTAAATTGTATTCCAGCCACTTCTGGAATGCAAGAAATCTCAGATTTGGGGGCCCAGAGTAATCACAGTTAGAAAATCAGGGAAGACTCTTACCCGTCTTAAACAGCTTTATGTTCTGTTTCTTCTGTTTTAATCCAAAGGACTGAATAATCTGCCAAAAAATGAGCTCCCAACGTAACAACATCTGTGCAGAATATGTGCTTCAAGCCAAAAAACGTTTGATGACCTTTAATAGAAGTATTCCAGGTTTAATAATTTCAGCCATAACCTGGGTGAACAATTAAACTATTTTTAGTCTTGTTATTGTAAAATGATGGATGGATGTATCCGGGATGCTGCCTGTGCCGCTAGACAGCCCTCACGCTTCTGGAGCAATTTTCTCTGCGCTGGCTAAAGGAAGGTCAGAGGGGAAATAAGGAATTTGACAGGGAGATGTGTACCAGAATTTGGATTTCTGTGGAGGTCAGGCATAGCACTGACGTTGAATAGTTGCATGATTAACGCTTCCTCTGCCTCTGAAGCACTGCAGAAAGACCCAATAGATGTCATGCCACTTCAGATGTCTGTTAAAAGACTGGAAGTCCGGATTCCTGGGGTGGGCAGGAGCTGGTCGGGATGAATTCCCATGACTCAGCTGAAATTGGCAGCGCTGCTTTCTGTGAGCTGCGAATCTTGTCCAGGGAGTTCAGAGGCACCACTCGGGTGGCTTTACTCAGCGGAGGAGGAGGACACCAGTCACAGCACTGTCGCTGAGATCTTTGTCTTTCTATCGTGAGCACCTGGAGGGTTACTGCAGTTCTTGTGTCTTCTCTGCACTGATTCAAACCGTGTTTAGAGTAATTCTGCCGTTTCTTCACTTCCATCAAAATATGAAGCTGAAGCAAACAAAATTGCTGTGTCTCCACGTGCAAATTTCCACATGCAGCAAACGAGCTCTTTAAAGCACACCAGCTTCCCTTCCAACGCGAGGTCTACTTGTTTGCATTTGGCACTGACTGATGGGCAAATGTAAAGCCCTGGAAGAGACCTGCGGGCCATGTTTTCAGGCTGTTGAGGAACGTAGTTGTCTCAGCAGAAATACCCTTATTAAGTTGTAGATAGGGTTGTCTGTCTAATGGCTGGGAGTTTCCCTGTCAGGAGAAGGTGGATGAGTAGTAATGCTTCTGGAAAGAGGTAATGCAGGGCAAGTAACTTCTGAATGTTTTGGCAAGTGAACAGAAGGAGAGAGATGGCTGGAATTTTAATGACTGGGAATAAAGTGTGCTCCAGAACCAGCCTGGATCTGCTGAGGATGGCTCTTAACGGGCAGAAAGGGTTTATGAAACCTTCATGAATGGGAACTTCAGAGCCCTTCTCCATGGGATTCATCTCTCTGTGGGGGTGGTTTCTGTCTCCCCCAGTGCTGTTTGTGTATTTTTTTGTTGGTTTTTATTCTGCTTCACAAAAGTATGAGATTTAGCTGTAAGATTTGGTTAAGGACTTCCCTCAGTGTCACTCTCCTGAAGCATGCAGGCCCTCAGAGAACATCAAGCTTGTTAGGAGAGTGGGGAGAGGCTGGTAAACCAGGAGAGAATGGAAAACATTATTTGGTTGCAAGTGCGCCCTTCCTTTCAGGTGCTGGAAAACAGTACAAAGATTAGCACTTCATAGGGTAAGCAGAGTCAGAAATTAAGTCCTTCAATTTAATGACCTAGGCTTTGTGCCTGTGCAAATTTTCTAACCGCAGAAGCAGGGAAGGCAAATACTATTATCAAAGGCACAGTGCTGTTCAGTAAATCAACCAGGGTTCTTTGTGCTATCAGCAAATCTAAAGATAAGAATTAAATCTCCTCAAAGCACATATCTGAAGTATAGTGTAATAAGTTGTGTTGTTCAAGCAGCCTGAAAAGCAGTGGCAATTAGATGAAACATTCCTCGTTTTTAATGAGCACAGGCAAATCTCTGTACTTGGTCTGTCAAGGCTCAGAGGAAAGGGTTTTCCCTTATTAGGGCTCTCTGCTGTGGTTCAACAGAGAATTCAGGGAAATGTGAACAGCTAATAGTATGAAGCGGGCAGTTTTTGTAGGTAGATTGCCATAGTCCTGCATGCAGGGGCTTTCCTTTCTACTGCCCCTCTCCTGGCAGATGCTGGCTCCAAGGACAGTGCAGGGCAGCCTCCCCCAGGCTCTTTTCATCAGCAGCCTCTTGCTTCACCTGGAGGGATACAGTGAGACTCATAACATTGATGTTCTTTGGTGCCTTGTTGCAGGAGTTGGATCTTTATGAGAGCCTTAAAAAAAAAGTTAAAAAAATTGGCAGGGGAGGGCCAAATTTCATGTCAACAGCAAGCAAAAGGGCAGATGTCCATGTGTGTGCCTGGGAATGCGTCCAGCCTTTCCCCTGCCACCATGTTTGTGCAGGGATGAGTGGAGGTGCGCTGCTCGACTCCTCTGTTTGCCAGGCTGGAGTTCTGTGCTAGGGCTTGTTGTCATATTCTCCAGTGAATATTCTAAATTACCTGACAATTCAAGAGTCCGCATTAAGTTTGGGTCTAAATTCTTTATTAAATATAGTGGAGTCTTTGGACAGTGGGTGATGTGAAGCCTCCAGGATGCTGCAACCCATCCAAAGGTGGAGATTTCAGTGCAAGCAAACTTGCGCAGCTCATGTCTGCACTGAGACTGTGGGTGACTTGTTGTATTTGGGAATTGAGGTGAGGTAGGTGTTTTTCCTACGGCTTCTTATTCAATGCCAGTCTGATTCATATTTTCAGCTACTTGTCATTTTTGCGATTAAATTCCTTACTGGTGATAAGGTCTGGAGGAAAACAAAGATAATGAGACAAGACTAGAATGTGCTTGTTGCGGACTTGCCCAGTTTATAGATATTTCCTAAATTGTTTTCTCTTCAGATTAGTTCTAAATGAGCTTTTCCTCTTGCTTCCTAGATTGATAAACACACAGGAAGGCAAAATTAGTGTTTCAAAGGGGAGCTGTTTAACTCTGTGACTGCTTTCTTGTTCTTGTACATACATGAGTTCTGATCTCCCCCAGACCTTGATCTAATACAAGTAACAGTAGCACTATTTCCAATGATAATAAGTAAGGTGCTACTTGGGTTTCATAGCCTGCCCCTCCTGATAACATCTGTAACTCAGAGTTACTCATCCACACAAAACAGAGTCAGCAGATACATTTGCATTCCTTTCTGTCTATTTAAATCCCTTAAATTACCCAAAGGTCAACCCATGGATGAAAGCCACAAGATTATTATTATTATTATTTTCAAATTGGAAAGAAGTTAAAACGTTTGCCAGAACACCAGGTTGCAGATTGCACCATTTTAGTACAGCTGGGCCAGAGTGGGTGCTGACATCGCCGTGTTTGAGCGATCCTTAAGCTCCCTCTTTGCCTCCCCACCTTCATCCTTTGCTGTTCTCTGCCCTCCATGGGCTGTGCTTGCAGCTGGCCCTGTGGATTACCAAGGTGACTCTGAAGAGAGATATCCTTCCTCAGCTGATCATTTTACAGCATGAATTGGAGCAAACTGAGCATCCAACAGTCCCCAGATGGCCATGGCAAACCAGGCTGCTTGTCACTTTGAAGCCTGGCATGTGAAAACTGAAGGTTTTCCCTTGCTTTCAGCCTTCTCCTGGCCCACGGATTGGGGCTTGGGGCTCTTCAGGGCCACCAGCCTCTCCTGACCTGATGTGCATCCAAGGTATATCAGCAGAAAAATGCGAAATACACACAGTCAGAGTATTTGGGAACATATTAGAAAGATACAAACTGAATTGGGATGCGATTCCTCCATGAAAGCATGTAGGGTGGGAAAAAAATGATAAGATGATGTACTGTATTTAAATGAAGTTCTTATTTTTCCTTGAATCCAATTGTCTGTGAGCCAAACGCTGTCTGACTCAGACCCAGGTTTCATGAGTATCAGCAGAAGTGTGCCTCAGGGTAGGATCCCTTGTATAATTTGTTGAGCTTTGCAAAAGCAAAAATCGTTCTTTTTGCCTAAGGAGGCACATGGGTAAAACCAAAAAATTTAATTTATATGAAGAGATGGCCTGTGCTTTTGAATTTTTAATGACATTTCCTAAATGGCAACATTTAGGAAAGGCATTTAAATCCCAATACACACAACTCCAGTTAGCTAAATACATACCTAACTTGTTACTATCCCCACAGCAAGCTCTCTTCCAGAAAAGTCAATCCTTAATAACGAGGTCTTGAAAAAAATTGCTGGATATTTGCCCAGTAGCCGTGTTTTTCATGGTGGGGGGTTTGTATGGACTTGAGTTAAAGGCAGAAAATTAAAAAGTCTAGAAAAAGAGAAGGAGCAAGTGACAGCTGAAGGGAGCCAGTGGGAAACGTAGGTTCAAGAGAAAGACCACAAACTGAAAGAAAGTGGTGAAGACATGGCCAAGTTTCTTGTAGCTCTTTCTCCACTCTTCCCAGCACCTGTGTGGTGTGTGGGTATTCCTCGCTCCATTTTCACCACCCATGGTGCTGGTTGGAAAGGAGGTGGCTTGTGCTGAAAGCAGATTTTATGCCAAATAAGATTCAGCCTGGTGCCGGGTACGTTGTTGTCAGGTTAGGAAACAGGCACTTTTAGAGAGAAAAACCAGCTGTATCCTGAGTTAGAGCAAGGAGCATTGACTTCCTGTGATTTGTTCTTGGGATAGGTTGGAGGCTGAATGGTGGCTTTGCATTTTTTATCTTTTGAAGTTCAAAATTCAGTCTTTGAGAGACAAGCTTACTGAAGCGGCACATGGGGATTTCTGCTTAGATTTCTGCTCATTTCCATATTATGAACAGGAAAGTTTCAAATTCCCAGTTTTCTCAATCCTTTTGAAAGTTCAGCTCATGTAGATGTTGACCAAAATGTCAGAGGGGTTGTTTTCAAATAGGAGTAATAACACTTGGGGGAAACTGACTCACTGGATGAAAGTCTCTTGGTTTTTTTGTGAGCTCAGGGAAAAAATACATAATTTTTAGTTGTACTCTGTGGCATTCCCTCATTAGCTTATCCCACATTTTCATGAGTGAGATCAGGATTTGGACTGTGCACTTCCATGGTCATCAGCTGCATGACACACCATGTCAGTAAACGCGGTGGAGATGTTTTTTAGAGTAATATTCATCACCTTAGGAGTTCCCTTAGCTAAGAAACAGCCTGGATTGGTGTCCAGCATAATCAGCAACCCCAGCTGTAGATCATACCCATTTGCCCAGGACTGATACTCCATCCAATGCAGCCAAGGGGCACGTTCACAATATTGAATGAATGTAATTTGTCCTCTCCCAGGTGGTGAGAGTCCCAGACATGCACTCTTTCTATGCTTACTCTGGCCAAATCTCATCTCCAAGTTACATGACTCACTTTACATCCCACCACTCACAAAAGTCTCCTCTCCTTTGCCTGCTTGATCACATTTCTCTGAGTGGCTTTGCCTTTGGGAGTCCGGGCTTGAGCTGAGGGGGTTGTACTGAGGGTTGTAAATGAGGTATGTATGTGTCTACGTGCAGATCTGTATCTACCACATGTCCAAGAACAGGAAACCCCTTGCCTGCTTTTTTTTCCCCTTTCCCTCATCCTTTTTTGCTTTTGCTTATCCCAGGAAGCCTGCTCATTGCCAAAATATAAGAATAGTTTTGTAATGTTTTGCCTTATGTTTTTGCTTCACCTGAAAGTATCAGAACTGCAAATACCAATATCCTGATGAAAAGAGAAAGTATCTTGGGTTTGTTTCACCCAATCATTTCCAGAAGGAAATAAACAGGCTAAATACATTCATAAAAATACATGAAACGCCCTGTGGGGATTGTTGAATGACAGTAACAGAAGGGCAGAAGTGTCAGGTTTTATACATGCTGGTGTCGACAGACTCTCAAAAATTTTCCAAATGATGTTTGAAATTATTAGGACCCACTAAACACTGACTTTGTGCTAGAGCATATTTACCTTTCCTCCTTCAAATGCCAATTTTTATTTTGTGAAATCACATAGGAAAATGTTGGCCTGATTAAGAACAAGAATGAAAAAGAAAGAATAATGTTCCTTACATCTAAAATGAACTGAACTTTATCACTAGAAAAGGTTGTGAACACAGTTCCTTAGTTTTGAGATGAAAATATCTTAAATAGATCCTGTTAATTTCCTACCCATGTTAATATGGCTTTCCCTTAAGCTGACAGCTAATTCCATAGTCAGGCTTTCCACCTGAGAAAATTTTTGTTTAATTTTTTTCCGAAGATTGGAAGGTTTAGGTTGGCTTTTTTGTCCTGCATTGGACAGCATTTTGTGTATCGATAGTCTGACTTGTACTCCTTGTGTTTGAAAGTTTCCCCCCTCCCTTGTTTGTGCTGGTCTTGAAGCATAAGAGCATCTGACATTTGTTCCCACAGCATTCAGGCAGGGGTCTGAATTTATTCTGAATGTGTAATTTGGGATCTACTATGAATTCAGTGTTTTCTCTTCTTGCTAGTGCTGCGTGTGTCCCCACAAGCCTCCGGGACTCCTGCAAAGATCCCAGCCAGCGCGCTGGTACTGAGATCAGCAGAATAAGGACTTATTTTTTTATTCTGTCTGCAGATATTCACCCTAGACTAGCAGCTGGTAAATAAGACAGAATGGAGAGGTTTAGACAGAGAAATGAAGCAGGAGCCACAGTTTATTGACCACCCTGAAAAAAACGAAGCCTTCCTGTGCTTGAGACCCAGCCCTGAGGTCCTTGGTGGCCAGCACAGTGGCTGAGGAAGGCACACACACTTCTGTTTTACCATGTTCAAGCTGACCCGTGCCTGATTACTGCTTGTTGCCTACGGTTGCATTTCTCCCCTAATTTTGGCAGGGGCTGGAGAACAGGCATCTGATCCCCAGCCGCTGGCCAGTTGGGAGGCATGGCCCTGGGGACCGTCCCGCCGTAGCGCCCTGCTTCTTGCTTTGCTTTTCCTGGAGATGGTGGAGCCAAGTTCAACCACACAGCCAGGTATTTGGGAGGAATTATGGCAGATTTTGTACAAGCTGAAGGAACAGAGCTGAATTAAAGAACTAAATCGGAAGCTGTTAAAATACCATTAAATTAAAGAGAAAATAACCACCTTATTCTTTCCTATATTTACATAAAGGATACATTATAATGCCTTCCCTTCACACATCTCCTCCCAGGCTCTTTGTTGTGGGAATGCGCTTATTTCCTTTCTTCCTCCATAAACTCCAAAGTAGGTACTTTTCATTTGATCGTTTCAGTCTTGATACAATTTATAGCAGCTTCTCACTCAGCCTGCTCACGTGCACACTATGCTCTAGCAATCATATTCCCAAATGCTTCAACAACTCAAGATGGTCCCAGTTGTGGGGATTTTCACACTTTTTTTTTTCTTCTTTCACCCTCCAATTGCCTTTTCGAGTGCCTTCCTTGTTCCCCAGAGAGGTGGCAGCCAGTGTTGCACGGCACCAAAGCTGGTTCCCAGCATCTGAGGGAGATGACAAGCCCTTTTTGTGATGGCGTCTTCAGGGGATGAAATGTGCTAACGCAATGCAAATCACCCTTATGAAACAGCCAAATGTCCTGGGACTCCATCCTAAAAATATTCCACAAACATGGCTCTGGTGCATTTCTTTCATTTCCTCTAGTCAGAGGCCAAATAATCTGAAAATATATCCGTTTTCTAGCTGTCCTGTGTTATGACACAGCTGGAGTTGGTTAAAATCTAGAGGGCAGTAGCTGGCTTAAGCTGATGGGTCTTTGTGCGGCTTTGATTTATTATTCTAGAACAGCTTGTCCCGTCTTCCATCCTGTAGATAGTTTAGCTTTGTTTTGTTTTAATGAGAAAACCAGAAAAAGACTGAAATAGCTTTGCTTTTGTGCTCTCCATGTATAATGCAAAGTAGAGGTCTAGGCATGTGGATTCCCAGATTTCTCCAAAATCAAAGCAGTTTCTCTCCTTTTATCGCTCTGCAGGTACGGATGGGTGGTGGGTCATTTCAAGGGAGCCTTTGGAGAAACTTTGTCTTCCTCAGCTTTGTAGAGCCCTGAAAGACAGCTGACAGAGGTGGCATTTGTCTTTCTCTAGGCCAAATTTATGTTCTTACATTTTTAACCAGGAAGCTGGGTAAATAAAAGAATACATTTAAAGTCTGGATGATTTTGGTAATATAAAGAAAGCTAACCATGGCATTGGTTCAGGCCCTTTGGTGTGGTCTACTGAGCCACTTCAGAGGGTGGGTAGAATGAAAAAAAAAATTAAGTTAATTGTCTTCAGTTTTTCTTTTCAAGTGTAAACTTCTTGTGGCTTTCTGCATTGTGCAGCACAAGTGCATCCTGCAGATGGGGAAGGGTGCCGGGTTTTTTGGAAGATCCTTCCCATCAGTATTTGATGTGCACTGTAGCTGCATCTTTTACCTCTGAGTGGTGTAACAAATGTTTCTAGTTTGGAGCCAGTTTTTCTCTCAACGAGGGTGGCGATGGAAATCACAGGATAAAGGAAAGCTATGTAAATGTGCATGCTGACTTTGTGATACACAAGGGTTAAAAGATGATTTAACTTTACCCTTAGTTTATTCTAAAGTGCCGTTGAAGGAAGAGCAGAGGAGAGGGAGATTTTAATGGAAACCATAATAATAAACTTTGCTGTAAAGTGGAGGAAGCAGGTCTCTTTAGACTGTGGCTCTGGTTCAAGCCAGAGATTACTTTCTAATTCCTGAATCTGTGCCCCTGGTGAAATGTCTGCTGGATGCCGGTTCCCTCTCCCGCAGCAGCTCCGGATGAACTAAAGCAAGCACCAGCTGCCTCAGGAGATGCGACTGGATATGTGACTGGTTGTACTGTAGTCTTTTGGGGCAAGGAAGGGAAAATCTCTGGTTTTAAGCCACTCTGGCACCTGACTCAAAGTCCTCTGAGGTCAGCCAGGGTCTCTGGATCAGACCTTCGTAATAAGCAGCCGTTGTTTCCAGACAAAGCAAAAAAAATCTGATTTTCTTTGGCTTTGAGGATTTGTTGTGTTTTTTTTAAAGGAGGAAGGGAACCTCAAAGGACATTTCTTTGTTTTCCCCTGAAGACTGTACTCTTGGCTGCAGATCATCTCTCCTGTACTCAAGCACTTAAGTACATTTTCTGTCTTTCCCCCTGCCTCCCCTTCTTGCCAACAGAGGAGACTGGCTGTGTGTTGCCCTTTGCTATCCCAGGGAAGCCGTTTTCGAGGTGGTGGCAGATATCTACCAGCGACGGACAGGGACGGTGCACAGCATAAAGCACTATCTTGCCGCCCCTTCCCGGGCCAGCGCTCTCAACGGGACTGGCCAGCGGCTCTTCTACTTCGACAGAGCGTCAGGGTGAGCCCTGCATTGTCCCTGAGGGTCCCTTGGGGAACAGGCAGCAAACACTCAGGGTCTTTCTCTTGCCAGCCCCAGCACCTCCTTTCCCTTTCTCAGAGTTCAAGTTTGGGCCCATCCATCTTCTGTGGTCTTTGCACTAATTTCGGTCAAAATGGATTTACAGGCTGGAGTACCTGGGCTAGGTCTGTTTCTGTATCACTGAGCAGCGATTTGCACTGCTATTAAGAAAATGCCTGATTCCTTATCAGGAGTTGGCTCCTTTGAGGCATCCCCACTGCTCAGATTGCTGCAGGTGTGGGAACAGTGTAAGTATTTGTTAGAATCTATTTTACCCCAAAGGGCCATGAAAAGGAGTCCTCCCATGACTGCTGCAGCTCCAACACTGAGATAGTTTGGGAAGTTTCAACTTCTTCATATTCCCATAAAGACAAATTTCTAAGATCACACTAAAAATTAGTTTCTGTATAAAAAGGAAAGCACAGTAATACATCACACATCTTGAAGGCATGAAGAGAGTCCTGGAGATCTTGCACTACCTTTATAAGACTCTAGAACACCTTTGGTTAAAAAAACATATTACGAAACTGTGTTTCTCAGCTAAAATTGGGAGGAAAAAAGTATTTTGTGGTCTAACCATAGGTCCCATGACACTTCACCTGACTAAGTAGCTGCTTCAGAAATCAGTCCACAAGTGCCAGATTTGAAAATAAGATGAGATATATTTATTCATTTAACCATAACACATGAGCAATCAAATCCCAGAATGCTTTCCCTGTTAAGCAGGCTCCTCGCTGATGGCCAGGTCTCTCTCATCATAGGAATTGGGAAATAACAATTTGCTGCTAATTAATCCTCCATTTCTTTCTTTAATTCTTTTTTTTTTTTTTTCCTGGAGGGAACGAACAATGTTGCCCAAATTCTGTAAACAGGTTGTTTACTACTAAATAGTTGGGAAAATGGTTACATATGTGGGTGTGTGGGGGAAGAGCCATTAGCTGCCAGCAGCCATCTGGATCTGGTACATGAGGATTGATGGGTCTAACCCGACTTAATTGTGGCTCTATCAGCCTTTTGGTTCTCTGTTGAATTGAGCGGTGATTTTTTTTTAGCTTTTCAGAGTATAGAAATTAGAGGATTGGCTTTTTTCTTTTCCTGTTGTTGTTTTTTAGACTTTATTTCATAACGAGTGGGATGTTTCTCCTTTTTTTAACCCCACGTGCTGCATCCTTGGAAAGGAACCAAGCTTACTCATTCTTTCTTCCAGACAAATAGAAACAAATATTTAGTTTTAAAAGAAATAGAACGAAAAATCCCTTTAAACCTCGTGTATCATTTTGATCCAGAAGCTGAACTGAGCTGTTTATGAAATTTCCTCGGCCTGAATTACAGAATGGACACGATTGAAAACATACTTAGAAAAGCTAGTAAAAAAAGAAAACCAACCAAAAACCTCCAAAGGCCAGAAGACCTGGCTGCCTTTGAGCATTTGTCATGCATGCCTGAGGCTGAGCTCTGCCTGTGGGCCAGGAGCAAGCCACGAAGAGAGCTGAAGGGGAGATGTAGATATTTCCAAGCAAGGTTGTCTCCTTCTGCACAGCAGCCTGAGCATCACCACTACTCTTTCTCTGGTGGAAGGCCACCATGGCTTGGGGTAAGGCAGAGTGCCTGGGGCTGGAGGGGGTGTCAGCCAATTGCCACACTTGCCTGGTGAAGGCAGCTCAGCTTACAGGCTGCAAACGCCACAGGTCTCATCACACCAGGAGGAGAGGGGAGCTCCACCTACAGTCTTGTAGGACTCATTTTGCAACAGCGGTGCCATATTACATTGGTCTAAGACAGAACTGGTTTCTGATGCTGGGCAATGGGAGGGATAATGCATTTTAGCAAGTGCAGACCTTGCCTCTAGGCACAGAGTGGCTCTGATCCCTCTGCTTGCTCTCATTTGTAGGTACCTCTTTGTTCACCTGCAAGCTCACAAAGCTCGGAAAGGACACAGTTACTGCTCTCAGCAAGGCTGTGAACGTATTAAAATCATGGCACATATGTACCCAGGGGACTCCTGGAGCTGTGACCCGAACCCCTTCCCACAGAGGCCACCATCTGCCCACCGTCCTGTGTCCCAGCACCCAGCTGGGCCATGCCTGGTGTGTGGGGCCCCGCAGGTACCCCCTGCATGGAACAGCATCTCAGGTTCTGCAGTAGACGTGCAGCCACGGGAGGTCAATTCATTTTCACAGTGTACAAGGTGGAATTCCCACTCATGAACCTGCCCAGCATCGTGTAACCTGTGTAGGGGGAAGGGTTTTGCTCTGAATTTCTGCAGCTTTTTGTGCTGTGCTTCAAAGATAGCCTCAAAAGAAATTGCTCACCTGTAAGCACATGAATGCACATTTATGGCAACTTTTCCCCCCCTATTTCTTTCTTTTAAACAAGAAAAACAGAGGATTCTTGAGATGGCTCAAATCAGAATGGCTTTGAATTCCAAAGCACAACATTGCTGCTGAATGTCACACTGGGTAAATAGGAATAACTGGAAAATTAAACCCAGGTTCTCTTCTCATTTACTGTAAATTCATACACTCTAAATCCTGTAGAATTGTTTCAAGCTCATACAAATCTGCACTTGAGTTTATATCTAGGCAAAATATATGAAATTCATATTTAAGTTTTAATCTTGCTTAGTGGCAGAGTGACCATAGGACATCTCTTCCAACCAGCACTGCCACAATCCTTTGATTAGCGGTGCCTTAATAATAAGCACTTACTCATGAACTAGGATTGCAGTTTGAAAAAAGAATTCTTAAAGTTTTGCAATTATATATATGAGCACTGGTGTCACTTTGCTGTTGAAAACCAGTTTTTAAGTTTCTGTCTCTGGTGTAATTGCAGGTCGCTGTCACTAGCACACCCTCAGTCAAGTACATAAGGATCCAGATCCAGTCTCTCAGAAGAGCAGACATACAAAACCACTTCACCTCTGCATTCATCAAGGTACGTTGTGTTTTACGGATTTTGAGATGGTGATTAAACGGGGGAAGCTTTATCTCCGAGGAAAGTTACTGCAAAATCATGCTGAGCCTTGGCAGAAGGAAATGGGAAGTTCCCCTGGAAGAGGCAAGTGCATTGTTCTCCCTTACAATTAACTTCATTAAAGTCACTGGGAGTTTGTATTCTATTCAGATGAGGATTTGAGCCCTTAGGGGGGAAAAAAAAAAGGCTTTTTATCACCTCAGAAGAAGAGTTAACACCATCACTCTAATGTAGAGGAAGGGGTGGGGGTGGGGAAAGCACACCAGAAGTCATTGTTTACAAAGGATGTGGGGAAAAAAAACCAAGTTTGTTTTTCTGATTTTCTCTGCTAGCATTGCAGTAAAAGATAAAAATAACTATATTTCACTACTGAAGGGGTTTGGTGCTGTCAGATTGTCCCTGCACATGCCTTATATGTCTGTCTAGATGGTGAAGGGTGACTGAAATAATGCTTGCAAGGACACTGTCCAGCCTTACATGCCTGTGTGCTATTGAATATAATTAATGATAACAAGCAAATCTGGTACAGCATCCCTAAGGAGTCTGAGCAGCCGAGAACTCTTGCCATGTGCACTGGCTGCATCATCAAAAATTTATCCAAATCTATTAGCAAGCAGGTGTTACTGGAGACAGCATCCTCACCTTTAGAGTGTGGAGACCTGTGTGTGTGCAGCGCTTGTGGGACAGGCATAGTATCCTCAGAGCTTTTTTGCATTTTCTAAAGCTTTAATGCAAGGTATTGTTTCTCAAAGGGAGTTTTATGCCTGACAAGTACTCCTAGCTGAAGTGAAGGCTGGGCTAGGCAAACTATAAAGATTAACAACTAAAGGAGGGGATTTACTCTACATCTTAAAAGGTGAGGAAAATCTGGAAATAAAGAAGTGAAGCAAATGAGTCTCCACTATCAAAAAACATGTTTTGTTCTTGTTTTACTAAATGAAGTGCAAAAGTCAGAAATGTTTGAAATTTATAATCCAAGGATTGAGTGCCTTGCTACAGCTCCCGTGGGGCTGTGCGAGTCCTTGTGCTGGCTCCTTGGTGGGTCTGCAGCGTGTGGAGAGGGGCAGGACACGCGGCAGGGCTGGTTCTTTTGCCAGCAGCTCTCATTTAGTTGCTTTGCACTGGTGGTTTCTCTCTGCTCTGTGTGCATCCAAACTTTATCATACTTCCCAGGTTTAGGAGTGTGAGACAGGCAGGAGCAGGCGAAAGACTCAGTCTGTCTTTGCTCCTCCTCACTCCCCTCTGCCTACCGATGGCGGGGACATTTATGTTTCCCTTACCCTTGACCCCTTATTGCATTCAGCATCCTCTGACATCTTGCAGAAGCCACTTTTTAACACTTGGATCCCCCACTTCAGTTTGGCCCTACATTCCCTGGAGGCACACACGTGTCTCAGATTGATGTTATATGAGCTCCCTGCTGCCTACAGGGTTTGGACAACCATGTGGATTACAATGTCATGTTGTGTTTCCCTGAGCTCAGCTTTCTGACTGCCTGACCTTGGTACACTGCTTCTCTCCTTGGCAGATGCTGTGTCCTCCCAGGCTGGGAGGACACATCCCCCAGGATGCTGGACACGCATTGGTGCTGGGTACCTCAGAGACCCTTTGCCTTTCTCAAAGCAAAGATGGTGGGGCATCCTGAGAAGTGCAAAACCTGAGGAAGGAGCCCTTGCTGTAGGAAGGAGAGAGGAGTAGAGAGGAGTACGAGCCACTTGGGCTATAACTTCTTTGAGGCACTGTGACAGCCCTACCAAGAAGGAATATTTTGTTTCTGATATTTACATTTCCAGGGAAAACAAAAAAGGTCCACGTGTTGCCTCTGCTCCTCCTTGTGCTGTCTCAGCACCTCATCCTTGCTCCATGGTCAAATCTGCTTTGCCAAGGGACAGTAATTTCCCTCACATGGAAAGAAACTGCATTATGACTGCACTAAGCATTTTACTCCCAGGATTCTTGGCTTCCCAAATGTACCTTCCTAACACACAAAAGATGCCAATGATCTCATTTCTCTTGGGTTTGTACCGCATTGAGAACTAAGGGTTTTGCTTCCTCCTGACACTGACCATCTATCAGGGATGTCACTTTGTCTGTACTAATTATACACTTAAAATTATAGGGCATACCCCCTTGATATTTCCCTTGCTTGTAACTCCCTTATATGGAGACGCAGGATGAGAGTCTGCAGCTCCCCAGCCTGCCTCTATAAAACCTACCTCTGTTTTTTGTTGCAGATAAATGACACAGTTTTCCTATGCAATAGCCGCGGGATATTCTTCGTGGTGCTAGATGTGTGTACAGGAGCAGTTGTGAGTAGGTGGCACTTTGACACAGTTGCTGGTGAAAACACTGCCAGTGCAATAGCTGATTATGTTCAAACATTTATAAAAGAGAGGTAAGCAAACTGCTGAAAGCCCAGTTCGTGTAGCCACCCGTGGCTGATAGACAAAGGAAGGAAAATATTCCCTACTTTCATAACCAAACCTGTGCTCTGAAGGAATCTGGCACACATTAAATATGTACAAATCCCAAATATCACCCAGATAATAAGAGAAGCAATGTGTATCTCCCAGAATTGCCCAGATTAGAGCAGACAGAAACAGGGTTTCTGGAAAAATGGCAATTCCTTCTCAGTTAACCATTCATTTTCCAGGATAGAGTAGATAAGGTCCTGGCAATGACATATGCTGTCCTGCGCACCCATCCCAGTGTTCAGCATTTTCCTGGCAGCTGATGATTCAGTTTTCCATTTCTGAAACAAGTTGGTTTCTGTTTACTCTTACTGATTGCTTTTGCCTCTTGTGACAGATGAAAATCATAGGTATGCCAGATTTTCCAATAAGACTTTTCTTGGGCAAGCCAATGAATAGACCTGCCTGCCTGCCTGCAGGCTCTGTTACCTTGAATGTGTCCTGGCACTGGTCTGCATGATCTCTGTTTGTGTCTGTCCCACATTCCTTGTGGTTTTATGTGTCGCCACACAAACACGGAACAACAGAGATTTGTAGATAAATTCTTGGCTGCTGGCATAAGCAGGTCAAATAACCAGAAAATAGACTTTTCAGAGCAATTCATGACCAAAGATTTGAACACTCCTGAGCTATTACGTCTGTATTTATGCACATGAGTATGTTCATATATAAAACATGCATGAAGTGACATATATCCATACGATGCCTGTATTTTCAGTTTGGTGTTCTGGTAGGATGTGTATTTTGCAAGTCTAGACATTCAATTAAATGCAACCAATTGTGCGACCTGTAATTCATGGCAGGTAGAATTCACTGGAGGCTGAAAGCACATCTATGAGGACCCAAGCCAGACTGAGGCTTTACTTAAAATCAGACCCAGGGCATAGATAGTTTCAGAGCCTCAGGACTGCACAGCAACTGAATTTCTTCTGCAGCTGAGTGTCCCTCTCCCATAAGAGATCCACTTGCAAGTAGTCATTCATGCTTGTTTTGATTCCATGTGAAGCACAGGTTTAATTTAGGAACAGTTAAACAGAGGCTTACACTTAGGAAAGCTTACGTGTGATTGAAATCAAAGAGATCTAAGCATATTCTTAAAGTTAAGAAAGCTCTTAAATACTTTCCTTAAATGTCTTGCAGATTCTTAATTAAAATAATATTTTGCAACCATGCAGTAATTACTGTCCTTCTTTTCAGATCACTTGTTCTCATCTGCTCTAGAGATATTGCAGAGGTGATGAGGAGCTCTGAAGTGTCTGGTTTTACCAGGTTAGGTTCAGCAAAGCCTATTGTCTTCCATAAGGAAGGTAAATGTATTTATTCTACCGTGTTTCTTTTGCTTAAGAGCTACTGGTGTGTTTCTCTACCAAAAAAGTATCCTTGTACAGTGCTTATCAACATTTCCTACCACAATATGCCAGTGTAACCTAGTAAAAACCTCTTGGCTTAGGGATGGAATGAAGTAGGAGAGTCATTTTGGGGCTTTGACTCTACTTCATCAATGAGAAACTGCACGCTGCAAATTTTTCATCCTAAAGGGAGCTTGATTTTCTAGCAACAACAAAAAAGAATAATTTGATAAAGATTCTGTCTCTAAAATTCAACTGATTTGCAAGGGAAAACAATCATAAACTGAAAGGTTGATGAAAAATAAGTAAAATAGGAGCTATTATTATTTTTTTTCAATGGAAGGAGGGTGAAATCACCAGTTTTGGAAAGTTCTTATTACAGCTTTACCTTGGATTGTTGCAAGAAATCCATTGGTATCGTTAATCCATGAAATCCATGCTGGGTTTCCTACTGGAAAACTAGGGGCTACTGAGTCCAGGTTTGGATGAATAATTTGGCTGATAAGGAAATCAGGAAAACAACTGGCCAGCTTGATTCAGATTTCATTTGCAACCTCTCAAGCAGAGATCAGATGGAGAACTGGCTGTAGTTCCAGTTTAATTTTTTTCTTGGGGGCTTGGGGACTTTTTTTCCCTACTGCTTTACCGAAATTTATATCAGTTTCTGGTTCAACTTTCAAAGCTCATTGCTATGACTGTTCCAGGGGAGGACAACATAGTTTTTACAGCAGAGACAGTGATTTCACTTCAGTGTCTGTTTGATTCCCGAGAGCTGTTTTTTCCTTTCATCCTTTTAAAAGCAAAAATTTGAGGTTTCCTTTTTTGTTTGTGTCCTGAGCTTCATTGCTTCATTCTTTCATCCAAGCCTTGAATACTTTTGAAAGGAATTTTTTGATTAAAAAAGCAATCTTTTGTTTGTTTGTTTTGTCAAACTTTGTTCCCTGAACCACTTGTGCCCTTCACTTGGATGCGGCACTTCCAGGTCATTTTGGGAGCTTGGTTCAGCCTCCAGCCCCAACTTCTCCTGGGGTACAAAAAGCAGCAAGTCCTGGGGACACGCTTGTTGGTGGCCATCTCCTTGCCCTGCCACCTCAGTGGGATGCTGGTGTCCAGTGGCAGGACTAGGCTGATCATGGGCCGCCCCTGTTTTGCTCTGCGAGGGTGTTCACCCATGTGTCTGCCCTGATTTCCAGCTGGGGTAATTATGTTCTGCTTCATGAGCTTTCTCCTGCTGATTCAGGTATGCATACTATTTGACTTCTCAGCTCCAAAAGTGATTGCAGAGAGGACTGGTCCACGCTGCCTTTCAGGACAGGCTGGAGCATTTCTCCCAAGTGTGTACTGCTTCTGCCAAGAATAATGCAAAAAAACCCCAAAACCCTAATCCCCTTGACCCCAGACAGATGAGGGCTTAGGGTCTTGGTGCCTGGTTTGGCAAAACCGTATTTAAATTAGAAGTGTTTACAGGAATAGTCTTGATCCAACCAGCTGTGAATAGCCTTGGGAGCCTTTGCAATGAAAAGAATAATACAAGCACAAGACATTATTATTAAATTGGAAGAATACATAATACCTTTGTACTTTGTGACAGCAGAGGACCAGAGCAGAGTTGACATGGGGAATAGTTTAGGCATAACAGGAAGAAACTGATGTAAACTAATAAAAGAAGGATCGAAAGCGCCTAACTATTTTCATGTAGTCAAATATGAAAAAGTACCAGTCTTACTTAAAAATAAAGAGTAAAACAATATTCCTGCTAACTGACATCTGGGAACCTAGTTTAGCTTATTGAAATACTTGCAGATCTGTGGTGCAGTGAGGTTACACTGAGACACATTCCCTCTTTCATCACCCTTTTTCTCTCCTACATATTCTGTTATTTTAATCCAAAGAAAAACAGAAGGGCTAAGAAGTTTCCATGCTGTATGGAGGGAGTCTGGGCTGTGCTGCTAATAAGTGCACCAACCTATCCAGAGGGTCATTATCTTTGTGTCTGTTTTTCAGGGAGTTTTGCCATGCTTGGCTATAAAGGACAAGCCAAACCCTCCTGGATTAAAGTCCTTAATAATGCTGGTTATCAGAAAGCTGCCTCTCTACAGCATTATGTTCCCTTGAGGCTGAAAGAGTATCAATGTCCAGCTAATGCTGAAGAGTCTCTAAAGTTCGCTTTTTCTCACAACCAGTTGGAGCACATCTCTGCAGAGCCTGCGGCACCCCAGGATTAGCAGGATTGCCCTGGGGTAACATCAGCCAGGCAAAGCCTGCCGCTGTCACCAAAACCTGCTCTTGTTTCTACGGGATTGTACCAAACCATGGTGTTCACTTGTATATTTTATAACGAATAAATATATCCTCATCTTACCCACTGTGGCAGAGCTTTATTTTTCAAGCAGCGCCTCACAGGGCAGGATAGGAAAAGCCTGTGGGCTGCTCTTCCCAAGGAGAAGCGTTTCAAAATATCCGTGACTTGGTATCAAAAGGTAAGTTTCAAAGGCAAAGACCTGCACTCTGGTACCTCAGGGACTGGAAATGACATTTGGCGTAGGAACTTTGACAACATCCAGGGAAACAGATGAACTTCAGCAGAGGTAGGAACTCTCCCTTCAGTGCTGCTGTCCCTCCATTCACGTCTGCTTTTAAAAACCTAAGTCTCCATCTGCTGTGGCATCTCACAGTGGGTGAACTCAGTAACACCTGCTTGATAAGCATGCAGTGATCTTACAACAGTATCTTCTAATCAAACTGAATATACACGTTGCAATAAGGAGTTATAAATGTGTTTCTGTCTTTAGCTAATGACTGGTGAAATGATGTTTGTCCAACTGATGTGAACATTCGATTAAAGACCTACAGGAATAAAACCCGGGATAAAGTATGTGCTGCTTAGTGTAAAGTCTTGTGTTCCTTTCAGACAATGCTCGTTATTGACTCTCTGCTCCCATTGAAGACTGAAATAATGCCAGTATTAGTGGCTAATTCACTTTGATGTTTTTGTTTATGCTGCTGCTTTTTGAAGTAAAGACAGAAATAGAGCTTTGTATGCAAACTGAGAAACAACTGATGACCTCACTGACTACAGTTTAAGTACAAAGTTGCCCCAAAATGATGACAGACTAATTTTGGTTTGAACATGATGTTACCTGGAGACAGCATCGAAGGGAAGGGTGATTTCATGCTACCCATGTATTTGTCACACAGGTTACTCAAGCAGGTAAGTGAAGGCTTTTTTACTAATGTCCTGTCATTTCTTTGAAGTTCTCAGAAATGGCCAAACAAGTTGCTACAGGGAAAGGTTAGTGTTTTGTTGGCCAGACATTCGTTCCCTGGTGAGTTAGTCGCTCTGGCATCCATGCACTGGACAGCTGATGTTGTGCCTCTGAGTGGGGCCTGAACTCTTTGGCTGGGACACTTGCCTCCAACAGATACCACCTGGTGGTGCTTGGACATGGGGTGAGAGGACATCTGAAAGGTTTACAGGCAAAGGAGGAGACCGTGGCTCAATCCTCACACCAGGTAGAAGAGATGCGAGTTGGGTTTGGCCAGGGGAGAGGTTCTGGCTTGCTAGAAAGTGTGAAGAAACCATTGATGCTGCTCAGCAAAGGTAAGCTAAAGAGAAATGCACAGGACATCATGGGCCTGAGCTGGCCGCTGCAGAGAGCAATGGAGACTGATACCCTTAGTGGAGATGTGAAGTGGCATGATAGCAGCTGGGACTAACCCTCCGAGGATATCCCTGAAGTCCTTTTGAACTACTGTTAGTACCTAATTGTTATGACTTCTGAGGCTGTGCAGGGCAAGAACAGCAAGATGTTTTTGGCTTGTGAGCATTAAGCCCAACATTGGAACAAGCACTTACAGAGCAAGCTTTTAGCTTCTTGGAGATTTATTTGATAATCTGTGACAAGTCCAGACCCTGGATCCCAATAAAACTTTGCAGAGCTCTAACCCCAGGCTGAGACTAAACAACTGGCAAAGAAAGAGCCTGGCGAAGGAAGGAGAGGAATGTGCCTAAACCTCTGAAAAATCTCTATTTCTCCTCCCGCCCCAGAAGGAGAGCAAATGGCAAATGTCCTGGAGAGGAAGGCATGGAGCCGTGGCAAGCCAAATGCAAACAGTAAAGCACCACAAAAGCAAAAAGAAAAATATTTACATCCTGATGCAGCTATTTGGGTAGTTAAAAGAAACAGTTTGAAGAGGATTCAGGATGCTGCAATCCTCTTCAGCCACTGCACACACTTTCCTTACCTTGGGAGGGGAAAAAAGGCTTCAAAACCAGGGACGCTCTGCAGAGGGTACAGCTCCTCCACAGACCCTTGGGGACATTCAAGATGATGTTTTCAAAGGCTACCACTAACTTGGCACACACCACAGATCTGTGTGTGTGAAGCTGTGGGGGTAAGTGTTGTGTGGGTGTTGTGTTTGTGGGAAGCTGTCATATTCCTTCCCCGGGGATTTCCTGAGCAGTAGGATCTCCGCCTGCATGCTGGAGGCCACATGGACTGTGAGCATCCACATGGACCTGCAACTTATCCAGGCATGTTCTGTACATCTAGTGCATTCAGGACATACGGCTGTCCTGGTTAATCAAATGTCCCAGAGTGTTTCTGCACTGGGAACACAGGAGCTCTGGCACTCCTTGGAAGCATTAGCTTGGCTATGTACCAAGTTGCTGTCAGCGGGTGCAGCAAAACCAGTGCACCCTCCACCTCCAAAAGGGGGTTCAGCTTCCCACCACTTTGATGCTTTGAAAACTTCACACGGTGGGTGAGGGTTTTATTCAGTGAAATGCGGAGCACTTCAAAAGCATTTGAAACTGGGACTCAGGCAGCCACGGATGGGTGGAGTGAGTGCAAATGATTTTGTTCTAGCTGAGCCAAAAATTGCTTCCTCTCCTTTTCAAGGTCTGTAAGCCTCTACAAAAAATGTTAAATCTGAGAAAAAAAGGGTAGCTTTAAAATAACTCTTTTTTGTTTTCCCTTTTATTTCTCTCTCAAAATACTTTGCTAGTATTACAACAAATTTTGCAAACACTTTAATTTCCTTTAATTTATTAATTGTAAAAATTTCCTCTATCTCCTGCCTCTTGCTCAGAACCTGTTTTTATGATTATTGGGAATCAAAGAATTTGCAGTGGTGGTTATATACAGAATACCTGAGCAGAATCTTCTTCCTTGTAGGGAAAGATATTAAATAAATTTGTAAGAAATCAAGGTTCGTTGGGTGAAAAGTCAGAGTGCTGCTTTTGACTCCAGTACTAATTTCATTGAGAAGTAAAGTCTGTCCCTGAGATTTATCCTCCTCTGCTTGCCAGTAAAAAATTGCAGCTAATGGCTGGGTGGCAAGCACAAGATCAAGCTGATGAGCAGAGGCAGCTATGCTGCTGTTACACACTGGGACTGGGAAGGCATTTTCATTAACCATCCCTAGAAATGCATTTGTTTGTTTGTAAGGCCATCTGAAGGCTTTAGCTGTGCTCATGGCTGGGTGCACGAAGACTCCCCCTGCACAGGAATGTCACTGCAGCAAAAGCTGGCATGTGCTCAGGTCAGAGAGGCAAATGTGCTCCTGAAATCCATCTTCCCAGCTGGGGCTAAAATGTAAAATTCCCCAAGTAGGGCGAGAGGACAGTCAGTGCCATGCAACGTCAGCAAGAATGCAGCAGAGGCAGCAATTAAACAGCTCCTCCCTCTCTCAGGGATCAGCTTCCAAATCGATGTTGGCTTCCTTGCATAGGAATGAAGAGACGTGCAGCAAGGCTTCAGACCTAGCCATCAAACCAGTAAAACCTCAGCCTCAGCTCTGGCAGTGGAAGGGTCCGGGTTTGGGTACCTGCAACATGAGTGTGCACCATAGCCCTGGCATGGACCCAGTAGAGTCTCCTGGAGCATCTCACCTTGCAGAGAGGGTCTCTGGGGAACAAAGATTTTACTCACGGGTCCTTTCAAGTGCAAATGAGTGTCTGCTGAGAGTTCACTCTCCACCAGGCTAAAAGGCATCTTTTCCATGTGAGTTTTCCTGCTCTTCTCTGAGGATGGCTCTGGATCCTCACTTTGCCCCCATGCAGGTCTGTGGTCTCTATTGCTGGGCAGTAGCGGCAGGAGTAGCTTTCAGGTTTCTTGCTCCTGTTTGACATCTTTTTCAAGGGAGATCAGGCAGCTGCTGCTTTTCTCCCATCCTTGCCAACGGATGGTCAATGCTTCAGTTATGCTTTGCTTGACATAACGGAAAGGAGCCTCATCTTAATCAGATGCTGAAGGTACATCCTCCAAAGTGTATGAAGCTGATCATAAAAAGCATTTTAAGATACCAAATATTGTGAGTTAATTGTTTTTAAGTTTTGGTGCTGGGCTTGGGTAGTTGGCCCAGAGTTCTGCAAGGTGGCGAGTTGAGGTCAGAGCCTAGTGTGACCATCCGGCTGTGTCATTCTGGAGAGCTCTACTCTTTCACCTCTGGGATTCAGGGTGTCTGAGTGACCCCAACATGATGCCTGCAAGCATTTCTTTGCTATTTTGGTCTCGGAATTATCTGCCATGTGTTTCCTCCAGCATTAAAACTGCAGGGAGGGCAGTGGATTGGGATTCCTGTCCATGCAGTGTGCTTTCTAGTACAGTATCGCT
Source organism: Nycticryphes semicollaris (assembly GCA_013400055.1). Lineage (NCBI taxonomy): Eukaryota > Metazoa > Chordata > Aves > Charadriiformes > Rostratulidae > Nycticryphes > Nycticryphes semicollaris. The sequence goes on along the minus strand of VXBJ01000053.1, from coordinate 83,955 downwards.
GCTGACACTTGTGGTAGCAGCCAGCTGAGGACTAATGGTTTCCTGCATCTACTTTTAGCATTGTCTGCTGCTATTGTTCACTTTTTTGGAAAGATCCAGCAGCTGGGAACCATTTCAGAAAGTCTGCTTTACCAGATCCAGGAATATGAGTCCCAATTGCTATTGCCAGGCAGCTTTTAATGGCTAGATGAAAAAGCTTTTCTCACCCAAGAGAGGAGTCACAGATGGCATTTGAGAAGCGTTAGAGATGATAGACTTAGGAGGACACTCATATGGCCCTTGTGCTCTCAGAGTGCCTGAATCTGCAGGGACATTTGTTGACATTGCTGGTTACATCAGAGCTGAACTCAGCCACATGGCGCCGGTTCAAGTGAGATGTTGTGGATTGCTCTATCCCCACGTGGCTGAGCTCTGAGCTAATGACGCGGCTAGCTGGCAGGAGATAACTGCTCCCGAGTCCTCTCCAGCAGGAGACAGTAATGAAAAGAGTCAGTATCTCTTCATTGTCTTATCAGTAAAATCAAACATGTCACTGTTTGTGTCTAATATTTGGCAAAGATGCTTAATTGAGAGCCCTCGGAGGAAAATTCCTGAGATGATGCTCCGAGCAGCATTTTTTCCGGCAGTGTGTTAGTCAGAGCTGAATCAGAGGAGTCAGATCCTCTTGGCCCTCTCGGCTCTCAGCCTTTCCAACCCGAGTGCCAGTTAATACTAACACCGCAATGAACTCGGGCACGCTGCGAGCCGAACCAAACACTCTACCTCAGTCACAAAATAAGCAGGATATTCTTTGGACTGTGGCAGATCAGACACTACGAAAACACTGGAGGCTGGCACACAGCTGACACCTCCAAAAATGACCTGACTTTCCAGTGTCTGATTGCTTGTTTTGATCACTGATGATGAAGATGGATGTAATCAGGGACTCAGTCCCCGGTGAGCAAACAGGGATATAAAATCAGAAGCCATTTTGCACAGCCTGACGGTAAGTACTGTGCAGTTCTTGGCTTTAAAGAAAGCAAAGGCTGTGACATTTCTTACATCAATTTCCTCCCAGTTTGCTACAGGTTACTGTCAGGAACAAGGTCATGAGCAGGAGGGAGCAGAGATGCTCCTCTGAGTTTTTAATGGTCCGGAACAAAGACATTTCTTTGCCACCTATGAAGCAATGGGAGAGCAAATGCCTGCTATCACCACCAAAAATTCAGTCATTTTTTTTGTTATTTCTTTGAACTCTTTATCATCTGACTGTATTTTATGACCAGTAACTTACCAGTTGGAATCTGGCTTTGTCCAGCACTGACATACACTGTGTCCACACCACCAGAACCACTGTTTATCTGTAATGACCATCCTGTGGTATTACCACTTGTTTAGTTTTTCCTCTACTGTTGAAGCAGAACCTAGTGATGGGGTTTGCAGATTAGGCTGTGTAATAATAACTAATAAATCTTGCCATTTTAATGGTGACTGCTGCACTTTGGGTGTACCTCTAATAATGTTCATTTAAAAGAGCCCTGGCTTATCAAATGTTGATGGTTGATGCTGTTAAAATGTCAGGCACGTGCAGCCTGGTTCTGGCACAAATTCCATGGCGACAGTATTGCTCTCTGATAATGTATAGCATTCAAAGTTATAGCATTACTAAGTGCATTCCTCTTTTGTGCTGTTCTGTAACAGCATTTCAGCACCTGATAGACTGTACTGAGCCCTGAGTCTATGCTGTTTCCAGAGCTCATGGCTGTCAACTACGCTGTATCAAAACAAGCAAATGTTTTCCTGCTGGAATGTTTCCTGACAAATCTGATTCAAATATTATTTTTAATACAATCATTGGATTACACATGGTTTGAACATATCATTGCACTTTGAGCTATATCAACTTTATGAAGAGTACAGACATATGTTTTGCATATATACACTGTTAAATTTGCTCCAGACTAAATCCTGGCTTCTTACATATCTTTTTCTCATGTTTTCTGTTTTGTTCATATTAACAAGTGACATGAAAAATAACATGTGCTTTTTCCCATAAAGAAAATGGGGCACCCTGGAGGTTTTTTTTTTCAGTTTCCTTTTTTTTTTGGCATCTAAGCAAGCTGTGCGGTGCACACCTTTACCCAATTCTATCACTCTGATGTGAAGTGACAGCTACAAATAAATTGCTTCGATATACCTCAGATAAAGGCTTACATGATAAAACCTAATAGCTCCAAGGACTACATGTGAATTTTAAACAGTGTCTGATGAATACGGAACATTGATGTCTATGGAAGTGGGTGTCCCTGCCTCAGTGTGAATATGCGTGTCAATAAATGGTCATGAGCACCAGGCAGAGCTGCAGGATCAATCACCAGAGAGAATCATGTTAATTCTAACTTTGACTTTCATGACACTGCTTGTTTGTTTTTGCTGGGGTTTGGCTACTGAGCAAACGAAAACAACCTTAGGTACACTGGTTTCAAAAGCAGCTTTTGGTTTTGCAAGAAAATTCTGGGCTGGTACATTAAATAGATAATGTTTTCTTGGATCTGAAATCTAAGAAACTGAGTGCTTCAGACTGGAAGTGTGAGTACAGTTTATCTTGGGGGTGCACAAAACACCATTGCTGAAAATGTGTGGGTAGTAGTAGGAGAGAGAGGTGCCGTTGAAAGGTTACTTCATGAAAATTTGTCACTCTGCAAACGCCTTCTCTGTTGTGTTTCATTACTTTTTTGCACATGTGAATATTCAGCCCTAGAGAGTCTTGACACTGGATGTGTTTATACTGCATTCCTAAGGCATTTTTGGTTACATCTGATGGTTGCTTTCTAAGTGTCTATTTGAATTCCCAAGTGGGTTTATCCTAAACCAAGCAAAGGGTGAGGAGCTACCCTTGGTTTCTTGCTCTGTTTGGGTTGGTCCCAAAGCAGCGTGAAGGTGTTCTCAGCCATAGAGCTGAATGGGAGAGCATGTGGGCTGGCATAAAGCTGGATATAACCTTTTTTATGCAGTGAACGGTTTTTGCACAAATTGGAAAATAAAAAAAAAAAAAATTGAGATCTTCTTGATGTTCTTTTTCACAGGTGTCCATTTAGAGAATTAAAAATCCTGAAGAATGGCTCTACCATTCTCCAAGTATCTAGCCGAAATCTTCATTTTCCTTCTGTTTGTTATATCTTCTGTAAGGACAGGTAAGTTTTCTTGCCATGGAGAAGAAGGGCATAGTTTATAATACTGTTTTTAAATGAAGACATTGCTGGTTTAGATTGAGTAGCTTTTTGCTTTTCTTCGTATAAGAAGAGACACAGACAGAGTGCAAAAATTCAGGAGAAAAGCAGTGTTCTGCTGTGCCAATACTCTAAATTGAGGGCAGCCAGAGAGGCAAAGGCTGAAATTACTGAGCAGGTGAAAGTACCCTCAGGAATCCCTCAGACTCTGCCACACATTTTAAAACAAACCCAGATCCAACAAACTGCCACAAAGAAATAACAAAGGAAACCTCAGGTCCTCGTAGTTGTGGCTGACGGAGGTGACGTTGAACATTTTGTTGCATTGCCCAAGCCTGGACGTGAAGAGCAAAAAGCTCTGGGGTGGGACATCCCAGACCCTTGGGTTTTGTCTCTTCCAAGCGGCCCTTTTCCTAAGCAGTTAAGGAAAGGGGAAAAGGGAAGCCATATTCTACATAGAGCTAATTTAAGAGATCATATATCTTGTCCCAAACGCTGCAGCTGCATGAAGCAACCTTTCATTGCCGTGTTCAGACCCTTTTGGCCAAAAAGCAAAACATTCAATTCATTCCTTGTGCTGGGTAGAAGTTGCACTCTTATTTCAGAAATGACAATGAGAGTAATAATCCAAGCTGAGAAGGTAGCTGGACCAACCGGCAGAATATTCTCAGCCCTCCGGTGTCCTTTGTGCAGCAGATGTGGGTGCTGTGCACGGCTCCTGCTCTCTGGTACAATTTGGTTAATGACGCTGTGAATTTGGGTCCTTTGTTCTGGAGTGCGTTGGCTTTTGCTGATTGTCATCCCAATCATCAGCGTAAATTCCTCTTGATTTCCCCTTAGGCTTCACAGTCTACCTCTCTGTTTTGAAATAATTAATTTTGGGGTTACAAGTAGTCTTTTGAGACTGCAGGAAGCTCTTTTGGACACTAACATCATCAAGTAAATAGAAAAATGAACATGCTTTTATCCTGTCGACTTCATCTAGTTGATGAATTATACCTCTACATTTGAATTGATTCTTTTGGTTCTATTTAGCTTCTCGTTATGAACAAATTTTTCTATTATCCTTATTCCTAAGGGAATAACAGCTCATTTTTTTTAATTTGTTGTCAGTGTGTATTGCAGTTATATTTTAACATCTATTTGAAATGCAAGTCCTGTTTCCTGCCTGAAATATTTATCTTTTCCAAATCTTATTAATTCTGCATGGCTTCTGGTAGGAACCTAGAAACTCCCTCTTATTTTCCTCAATTACAGTAAATCAGAAAAGGTGCCTCTGACATAACAGATATACTTCCAATTCCCAGCTGGCACAAGTGGTAACAAAATCAGCTCCTGGATGTTTATCAGTATTTGACTTGCTACCCGGTAGATTATTAGTCCTGTCTGATTTGATCGCTTCACGTGTATGGAGAGAAGTCTATGTTGCCCATATTAACTGAATGCATTAGTATCTGGGGGGTAAAACCCACCTAGCTTTACAATAGTAAGTGCCAGAGGCATAACTCTGCTGAAGTCAAGGTGTTTATCCCATGTCTATTGTCATTCATTTGTGGATCCTGTAGTTTCCCGATGGTGTTTTTGTTTTAGAGGATACAAACTGGAGAGCCGCTGAGAACTCTCAGCCCTTTCTGATGGCAAAGGGCTCGTTGTTCAAACCCCCACTGACCTCAGCTTCCTAGGATTAGAAAGGTTTCTACCCTCAGAAAACATGCATCACACATGGGACTCTTACACTCGTAGTTCTGTTGATTAGGGTAAGATGTGAGGCTCACATATCGAGTGAGATTATATCAGGGAAATATTTTATCCTAAGTAAATACTTAAAACATGAGACTCTTGGATTTGATATGAGTGCCGTTTAGACTAACACGTCATGGCAGACCATAATCAAATTTGTGCGTGGAGACTGGTGATGTGTGAACCCAAAGCAAACTAATCCCTATTGCTTCTGCCTGGAAAAGCTCACAAACCCACTTTAAAAGCTCACTTTATCTTGTGAGATTCCTACTGCTTTTTGTTGCTGGTTGGACTGGCAATTCCTTGGTGCTTGGTGTTTTCATGTTAGTTTGAGCCTTTTTAGTTTCCTCCTCTACTGAAAACAGTATGCAAACATATTTACATTAAACAAAGCTTTCCAAGCCTCATAGGTATTTTGGTGACATTTTTGAAGGTAGTTTTATCCTTTCATCAACATCTTCCCTGGGCTTCTGGAAGGCTTTGCATGGTATGAACAGAGCTGAATGTCGCTGCAGGAAGGGCTCACTTACAGTCTCTTCTTGGTTGTTTTCTTGAAACTGCATCCCATGCAAGGGTCCTTTGCAGCGGGTAGAGGATTTTTCCATACTTCCAGAAAACAGAAATCCATACAGCTTAAGCTGTTGTTTGCTTTCTTTTTGTCATGGCCCACATGTACTCTGCAACACTGAGATATCGCTGTGTTTCAAGGGAGTCAGCAAAAGGGGTACTGAGAATGATATTGTAAAGATGCCTAGATATGGAGCTTTCTGTCTTGCACTGGACAAACAGTAATTGCATTCACTCTCCATCTCTACCCAGCAGAAGCAGCTGTGGCGTGTCCTGATGAGGATCCTGAGCTAGAAATCTGGAATCCAGGTCACAATGAAGAAAACCATGTTGAAATCAGTAATGGCAGCAAGTTCCTTCTCTCTTCTTCTGCAACTGTTCACTCCATCCACATCACTGACAGAGGTAAGACCTGCTGGTGGCAAGACTGGATGAAGTGGGCTTTCCATTTTGGCTGTTTAAATCACTCAGCTCAGCTCATTCTGGGAGAATGTCCTGCTTCTTGCTGAGAACTGGGTGGCTGCTGGACAAACCCAGCTTTAATTCAGTGCAAGGGTGGGTGGTAGCTGAGATGTTATCAGTCCCTCAGCCATTATAATCAACCTATTTGCTGTCCTTTCTGGAGAATTTACAAGAGTACCTCAGTAGACTTGTTAGTTCTACTTCTGTGATTTGCTTCAAAAACATTTTTTTACAAAATCATTGGCCCGATAACATCATACTGCAATAGTTGTGTTCTTGGGGTCTCAGGACAGGGCAGATACATATGTGCCTCTTTGTCTCTAAGGACAGATTCATAGTGTTGCTGGTGACTGCTAGCATGAATAGCTTTTATTCATCTTAACTCTGAATTTCTGTCTCAGTTTTGAATAGTCCTCTTTCCCACAAATCTTAATTGCATTCTTCAAGAACTGGACTGAATGAAAAACATGCAATGTCTTTAGGATTTGCATTGAGAACTCTTTTGGGGAGCTTGGGAAGATTTTGCAAAAATTGAGATGAGAACCCAGCACTGGGTTTGGCACAATGGTTTCACAACCTCTGATGAGTTGCTGTGTGTTAAAGCAAATGTCATAACCTTTCCTACTTAGGAAAACTGGTCATTAAAGACGATGTGCAGCCTATCATCTTGCGTACTAGACACATACTCATTGAAAATGACGGAGAGTTACATATTGGCAGTGAGATGTGCCCTTACCAGAGCAATGTGGTTATCATCTTGTATGGACGGTACGTATGCATGATAAAATATTATCTTAGAACTTTCTAGGACCTCTCTTCCACAACAGGGAACAAAATGTTCCTGAAAATTACATTTTCACAGATATATTTATCATCAGTGCTCTGTGGAAAGTTCAGTAGCTTCTTAAACAATTTAGATGTCCTGTAAAAATTTGATGCAGTTTTGGTTCTAGTTTCAAATACTGCTGGGAGATGAACACTGGCGTACTTGGGCATGCCAGAAAATCAGCATGCACCTTGCAACCACTCAAACTGATTTTCCAGAATAGGCTCAATGTCTGAGGAGTTATTTTATTCTGAAAATTCTCCCTAAAGGTCCTTTCTTTCTGCCTGAAATTGATGAGCCAAAGGATAATAGATCTATGTCTTGCAGATTGCTGCAGGATCTCTTAGATTTTCAAGGATGCCAAACTCATATTTAATAACCTCTAGATATCCTAGCTCCTGGCTAGGGTCCTAACCTCCTCCAGAATTCAAAAACACAAACACATTCACTCTGGACTTCAGGCTTCTTCTGGCCTGGATATAATGAATATAATACATGTAACCTCAGTTCCAGACTGCTGCTGGTCTTCAGCAGTTGCTAGTATTATTTAAAATTTATTTTCTGTGTGTGTGAGCAGTTGCTGATTCTTGGACTAGTTGAAAAAAATCATAGAATGGTTCGGGTTGGAAGGGACCTTAAAAATCATTGAGTTCCACATCCCTTGCCATGGGCAGGGACACCTCCCACTAGAGCAGGCTGCTCAAAGCCCTGTCCAGAAATACATTGCAAATCATGACATTTCTTTCCTTGAGCCACTGAAAAACAAGGGAGGATACTCCTTGATGGTCAGATACAAACCAAAAACTGGTTCCTTCCTCTCTTCCTGCTGCAGAGCGGATGACGGCAGCCAGCCGAATCCCTACTTTGGACGGAAGTATCTAGGAGTAAGTAAAGGTGGCACTCTTGAGATCCACGGAAAGAAAAAGCTGTCCTGGACTTTCTTAAACAAAACGCTCCATCCTGGTGGCATGGAAGAAGGTGGATATTACTTTGAAAGGAGCTGGGGCCATCGGGGTGTCATTGTCCATGTTATTGACCCGAAGACAGGGGCAGTTGTCCATTCAGATCGGTGAGTGACTTTTCAACTGTCTAGAGTTGGGAACTGTCTAGATCTTTGGGAATAAGTTGGGGACAGCACCTCAGCAAGCTCGGAAACATGCATTTTAACATCTTGATCAAATGGGTGTGCTTTTGCAGTGGTATAATAACAGTACTGTAAACAATGCAAAATAGTTATTTCTTTATAGCATTTGCTTTTCAGAACATAAAACTGAAACGTTGACTGAAGTTAATGTTTTGGGGTGGTTTTATCTCTTTAGGTTTGATACCTACAGAGCAAAGGAGGAAAGCATACGTCTTGCCCAGTATTTGGGCAGAGTTGCGAATGGCATGATCCTGTCAGTTGCAGTGAACGACGAAGGATCTAGAAATTTGGACGACTCAGCCAGGAAAGCAATGACCAAACTGGGCAGCAAGCATTTCCTCCACCTTGGGTTTAGGTATGTGCCAGTCCTCCCAGCACAGAGGCTTTATTATGCTCCTGAGATGTCTCTCAAAGGCACAAAGTTCTTTCACATGGAAAAAAAAAAAAAAAAAAGAAAGAAAAAAAAGAGGGAAACTTCTCAACATGAAGTTTTAGCAGTTAATTAGATAGTTTAAGATGCATTCAATGTCTATATTGGGTATTTTTATTAGCAGATTGAGGAATAGCGTATGATTCACATTAAAAAAGATGTTTTTTCCAATATATTGTTCCCACAAGCTACTTATTCCAATTTATTTTCAAGCCATCCCTCCAAGATTTAAGAAGCATTTCTGCATACACACAGTGTATTGTATGGGCCGAATATTAAGGAGGGTAGAATAATAGCCACGGAACACTGACTAGATAAATATAGACATATATACAATATATTCTTCAGCTTGTCCAATACATATCTGGGGACACATGCAGCACAGAAATCTAGCATACAGTAATTTGTGCTGTGGACTGTAAATAATTCTGTGGCAAATACAGTGTCTGTTTTGGCACACACACTGTTGAGAATATTTGCTATTTACCGAACCGTAGCCATTATATTTTTCGTATTTATCTGAATTTATGTAGGATTTTATTTTATTTTTTTTAAGAGGCACTAAGAGGGTCACTTCAGAACATGAGAAAAAAAAAGTGCCTTGTAGGGAGAAGCAATTCAATGCCACAGTCTATGGGAACAGACAAGTGTCAGCTGGGCATGTGCAGATGGAGTGAGATTTGGGGTGGCTGATGAAGAGGTTGTGTCAAATATTGCAAGTACTCCTGTGCATCAGATAAGGAATCAACCAAGGCTGCAGAAATAGTCTCCAAACCCAGGCAGTGTAGTGCTTGCTCTCAAATACCCACAACCCATATAAAAGCCCAGTAGCCTGCTGGGTTTCTTCTCAAAGACTGAAATTTGGGAAACAGAAAAAGATTTTTTGAACATTATACTTTTTTATCTTTCCAGTTGTGCAACAGGAAAAAATTGGTAGGTTTCACATATATTTACAAAAGTAAACTGCACTTGATATTTTTAGGCTGCTGTGGTGTTTTAATGCTACTTTCTCACTTCTTTGCCATAAATGTTTATAATGGAAATACCACAAAAGGTCATCCATGGAAATGTGACTTGCAACATTTGCAGTCAAAAAGCTAATCCTTGCCATGCTGTTATCTGAAATACCACAATATTTCCTTCTATAAGTAATAGGGGCATTGTTGGTACCATCATGTAGTAGGAGTTGGTAAATATTGTCTCCCACCTGATACTGGTATGTGGAAAAATACCCGCATCTTGGTGCATCACTCAAAATACTGTATTTTTAGGAGTGTTCTCAGCATTTAAGCTTAATAAGCTTTCAAAAAAAGAACACCAACAAACCAACAACCAAAAAACATTGAATGGCAGCAGGATCCAAATTTACAAAGGCAGTTAGATGGCAAAGCAGAAGACAGGCAACTTTGTCAGATGCATCCAAGCTTTTCTTCTTACACAAATCGAACTTCCACTTCACTTTAGCAGTGAGATTCAGACATACTGATTTATGTTTCAGACACATCTATAACTATGAATAAAGATGTAAATACCTGACAGGTGTTTTTCAGAAATTTTTGGAAGATCTTAAAAAAAAAAGTTCAGCATGAGGAAATTAGACACACATGCACATACTTTAACCCATGTGGCAAAGGAAGGCTCTGAAAGAGGACACTGGATGGGTTTTTCTTTCTAGCATGCCGATGTACACGCTCTCACTACTACCTGCCTGGCACTCAGGGTTTGTTGACCAGTCCTGTGGAATGCAGTTTATCAGGTCTTCTCAGCTCCCTTCTGGTGGCTGGGGCTGACCATGGCATCACTGAGACAATCACTGAGTAAGCCCCAGGTAGTAATTTGGTGTAGGAAAATTCTATTTCCCGTTTTGTGTGGGGTGCTACCTCAGTCAGGCTACTCAGCCATAGACCAGGTGGTTTTTTGACTGGGGTGTGGTGGAGGTTATGTGGACAATTTCCTGTCTATCTCCAGTTGCTCCACATTCAGCCAGATTGTAAAGTTGTGCAACTCCTCCTTGCTGCAGAAGAGCCAATGATCAATACAAATTTAACCAAAACTGTTTCTGTGCTTCTGGCATCACTTTCTGTTGCCTGTTGGCTGAGTCTGGAACATTAGGAATGAAAGGAAAATCTTATGTTCCTCCTTTATTGTCCTTTTATAAAGTGAGTTTTCTCTTTTAAGCATGAGCTTTTCCCCGCAGCTTCTACTAATAAATTAAAAGAAAGCCTTTTAGCACTTGATGACACAGTTGTTCTCTTTGGAATCCCATCCAAATATCACTGGTTTGGATCTGGATTTGCTGGTCCTTTTTCAAATAGCCTAAACAGATTGCATGTGTCCTTATGTGTTAGGGTTGAATGGCGCTAAAATTATTTTTAGTGATAAAATAACTGGGAGAAGCAAGTATTTTAACATATGAAATTGGGCCAAACCTTGAGTTGCAGAACTAGCTAACTTCTTATTCTTTAGAATATTTTTCAGATTATTTTAGGGCCATCATGTTTTTTGTAATTTGTTTCAAATTTGATGACCAAAATACTAATACTAATACTAATACTAATACTAATACTAATACTAATACTAATACTAATACTAACACTAATAAAAACTTTAAAAAAAAGTATCTTGCCTGCTAAGTGAAACATGTCCTTCCTGCCCCCATCCCTCTTCTCCCCCTGGATGGACATCACAACCCACCAGTGCCTTTGGCAGTTGGCGCAGAGGCAAGTTTTTCAGTAGGAGCATCTGGCTCGCTGGCAGTCTCCCGAGGCAGTTGTGTTGGCAGCTCCTGCTGAGCCTGTCCAGAGCTGGGGCCGAGGACATGCCACGGGGATAGCCTCCCCTTGACGAGCCATGTCCGTTGTGTGAGTGGGACCTCAGCATGGCATGGGGTGCATCAGGGTGCTTCCACCAACCCCAAAGCCCAGGGCTGCGAATCCCAACAAGGCCCAGCTCACACCAATGGCAACTTGTGTGCATTTTAGTGGCTATTTGTCAATGTCTGTACATGTTTTCTTCTGGAGCCCCAGAGTGGTTTGTAACTTCGCTTATACTAGCAGATGGTAAATGTAAGGTGACCTGCAAGAGTCAAGGGTGAATCTTGATGCAATTGAAATTCCCAGCCATTTATACCTATAGAGACATGATTTAATCCATGGGACTGTTTGCTAAATTCAGGGTAAGGGTGACAGTACTCCTACAACCCTAAAAGCATATTTGTTATTCTGTTAGTCATTAAGAGCAGATATGCCTGACCTTCTCTTTCAAAGATAAACTCCATCCTGAACCCAACTAATCAGGTTCACCTCCAGGGCCAGGAGGTTCTTTAGTCTCTGTCTTCATTGCTTACTCATCCATGTGGTCATTCTCCAATGTTGCTGATACCTATTGGACCTATGCAACCAATAACTATCAGGTGATAATGGACTTACTTCTGACATAGGGTCAGATTTGAACAGACAATTCAGACTCATAAAATTTTATCCCTGTTCAACGTTCAAAATGAGGAAACTGGATATCTAGGTAATTTTTACTACCCTTTGCCAGCCAGTCTGTCTATTGGAAAATTCTCATGGGTCATTCCAAAGACAATTGTGATATACAAGGTTTCAACATGAGCTAAATGTATTTAAGCAGAAGTGACCTCTTCTCATATTCTGAAAAGATTTTCAGTCTCCCCAGGGAATTGCCAATGTCCCTTGGGTCTGTCACACACAGCCTCTTTAAACACTCATTTAAAAGAGAAACACACCCATTATAAGATTGTATTAAGCAGGGATTTGTCTTTGAACAACCTTCTCTTTTGATACATTTACTGAAGAAATATAGTGTTAAGTTATTTTTTAAATTAACTAAGCTGCCTATCACATCAATCAGACTGTTTTGAATATGATGCCCCTGAGAAATGTAAGAAAATTGCGCTATAAAAACTATGCACGGCATACATGACATAACTAGATCATTTCTCATTTTCATTTTTTAGGCATCCATGGAGTTTTATTACCATTAAAGGAAATCCCTCCTCTTCTGTTGAAGACCATATTGAATATCAAGGTAATTCATGCATAAAATGCTGGCTTGGCATTATCTCTGGAAATTATTGGAGTTGTGGCTGAGATTAATTTGGTCAATTGTGTTTTCACCTGACACTGCATTACATTGAAGCTGTGAGCAAATTGATGGTTGGACATACTTAATTGAATGCTCTCTGTATATATTATTTTCTCCCATTTATGCAGCTGAGGCAGCTGAGTGGGGTATAACCTAGGTTATTCAAACCCTGAGACAAAAGGTGAGATCCTGCACCAGTGTAAATCCATGTAACTCTGCGGAGCTCAGACCCTGCCTCTCTTTGACAGAAAGCTATGGAACAAACCCAGTTCATACCAGCTGAAAATTTAATCAGTGTATCCTGCATTGGTAATCTCAAATACTCCTGCAAAACCATATTCTTGCAAGCTGAAGACTTTTGAGGCTGTCTTTTCATGACATTTTCAAGAGCAGCTAACAACATGGATTGCTACAACATCAAATAAAAATAGCAATATATTACAAATCAATTTTTTTTATCCTCTCTTGATTTTTGAAGACTTTTCCTCCTGCTTATTCAAGTAGTTATAAAACTGTCTGAAGCCTCATTCCAAGATCAGTAAATTTTTCTGGAAGTTGTGCAGGGCTTATTCTGGAGCCAAAACATGCAAATACACATGTGGACCATAACCTTTTCAATTCTGACTGTTATCAATTGCATTTAGTGATTTTACCAATGTTTGTTTTTTACAGGTCACAAAGGGTCAGCTGTGGCCAAAGTATTCAAACTATTCAAAGCTGAGAATGGAGAGCATTTTAATGTATCTTCGACTAGCGAGTGGGTTCAAGGTAAGAGGTCTGTGTGCCTTTTAACTCAGAGGTAGACAGTTGAGAAATGGCGTGTATTGTCCCTTTTATTGCAATACATTTCCTTTTGGGAAGAGTGAACTTGCTAGCTGCTATTTATACTGCCGCTAACCTAAGTGAAGAACAAGCATGGATTCTTGCTCTGATTGTCTCCAGGACTCTCTGAATAACTGGGATCCTTTTTCCTTTACTGCACTGAGTATGAAATTCCATCTCTTATGATCTAAGAGATCACACACAACCTCTTACATCTTTTGACTGCATAGTCATCACATCCATGTTTCAGACAACATACAGTAACTGGTCGTAACTTGATCTGACAATCAGAAAAGGCAGCTAAGGAGGACACAGATCCAAAATCCATACCTATTAATATTGCTCATACTGCATACTCCAGTTATGTAGCTTTTAATAACTCTGCTCTCCCTTGGCCTTGACACTTCACAGCGTCATTAAAAGCGGCTGACAGACTGGCAGGAAGAGGCAGGAAACAGATCATCAGTGAAGAAACTTGTGAATGATATCTGAGATCAAATTATGCTTCATGCATTTTTGCTGCATTCATTAAGCTTGACTTTCAAATGACTTTACTTGTTTGCACTTGTCTCTAGATGTAGAATGGACAGAGTGGTTCCAGAAGCCTGGTAAAGCAAGATCTAAGGACATGGAGAAGCTTTCTGACTTCAAAGCTGCTCATCCTGATAAAATCTGTAGGCAACCCATTGACATCCAGGTAGGCTAGTTTACCACTCGCTTTAGAGGGGCAAGTCCTCCTTGGACTGACGGTGAACCTCAAAATAATTGTGCTTGTCAGTAATTTTTGTTTCTAAATAAAAGACACTGGTTATTTTACTGCTCTAATACATAATCAACAAGATCTAGTATCCAGTCTTGTACCACTCTGAGACACAAGTTTATAGAATTCAGCTCCTTTCAGTAAATTCTGGCTTCTGGCAGGAAAAGGAGTACAGATGGGATCATGGACAGCACAGATGCTATCATGAAATATGTGGTTCCCTGCTGGAAGATTAAAAGGAAAAAACACATGAAAATTTCAAAGTTTTTAAATGGTTCTGGAATGGACCCTACCTAAAAAATTAATCACGAAAAGTAATGAGATGCTAAAGCTACCAGCTGTAGTGGATTGCAAAAAATATCCGTGAGCTTGCAGCCATTTCCTGGACTCGATTGTTTTTTTCTGTGGAAAGAAATGTGAATTATATCTGGGGCTAAACTTTATAATTATGCCATCAGGCCTGCACGCTGAAAGAAAAAAAAATAAAGCAAAACCCAAGGGTTTTTTTGCAACTGTTCACCATATACTTTATATGTCTACCTGGTGAAACTACAGCATAAACACTGCCTAGTAAAAGGCAATAAAATACTTCATATCTATGGGAGGCTGAACCTCAGGTTCCTGCATGCTCTGAACCAGAGGAGTTGTCCTTATTCACAAGAATGCAGCTATTGAAGTAAACAGGAATGCTGACAGTATGAGTGAAAGTTTCCAGGGCTAGATGTTATAAAGAATCTCCTCTTGAACAGAAAGGAAAAAATTGCCCTATAATTTTCTGCCAGGTCTTAGCAAATCCACATTAATTTCTGCTTCCATATACATTTATTAGAAGTGACAACTTAGTTCAAAACAGGGGTCAGATGTTTGTTATGATACAGGTCCTTTCTGCATGTGTATTAAAAGACAAACAAGAAAAATGTTCTGTTCAAGGAAAAGAATTTTTTCCTCTTCTGTTAAATGACAGTTTGGTTTTTTTTTTTTCCATGTATAATAAAAGCAAGACAGCATTTTTCAGTTTATCCTGCAGATCTTAGGGCAAATCCTCAGGTAGTGTAATATGGTGTTGCTCATTGCTTTCATAAAGTTACATTGATTTATAGCAGCTGGCCTGCTCCAGCTATGCTACATACAAGAAAATTGAAGAAATGATGATAACAGAAGCCCAGCACAGCCAGCGGCACATTCCTTTAGCTGACGGTGCTAATCCTATACATGGCAGAGGGGTGTATGCATTAATAATGAAAGTCTGCATGCGTGTGAAACCAGGATCAGACCCTTCATTGAAAGCTGGATTATCTCCTGATGCCTTGTTAAAATGTGTGTGATGTTTGGATTGCTCAGTGCTCATGTTTTTGTGAAAGAGAATTGCAAGCTATAGAGCTGGGCTGTGAAATTTAACATGACCACAAGAGGTGACATTGCCCCAGCAGGAACACAGGAGAGGCTACATATCACACTGCTTCTTGGTATGATACAGCCTTTTTTCTCAAGGCAGCTCTACAGGCTGACACTTGTATGTGAGAAGAGGCCACTTCTTGTTCCTTTTGGAGCAATGGGTACTGCAGCAGCTTCGGTTTTTTTATTAGGGAGACACTAATCCCTGCAAAGAAGAAATAAGACCCCCACCTCTTTCTTCTTCAAGCTTCAGCCATAGGCTAGCCAGAAGCAAAGGAATGAGTGCAGTGAATGAAACCATGAGTTCATTTGGGTTCAGTGTTTTCATCTGCCCTCAAACCAACTGCGGGAGAAAATCTAGGGCACCAAGGCAGATGTCCGTGAAGCTCAGAATACTCCTCCCACAAAAGCACATGGTTTTAATATAGATACGGGAGAAATGCATGCACCTAGCAATAATCTATGCAGCTTGCGGACGAAATAGCTGTGTCTGAGCACCAGCTGGAGTGCTGGCTGGATAGTCCACATAACAGTCACCCTGTTTTGTTATACAACTGCTGTGCTGCTGCCCAAACAAAGCAAAAGCCTCTTCTGATGGCATCAATGTTTTGGTGAAATCTCTTCACCTAAAGGTCTCCCCTGTTTTATATGTCTATTCTCATTCCAGGCAATGACGCTTGATGGAACTAATTTAACAACGGAGGTTTTCTACAAGAGTGGCCACGATTACAGGTTTCTGTGCCACGGCAAGGACCAGACGGGCGAGGGCTGCCAGAACTACAGAGTACGGTTCCTGTGTGGCAGATCTGGTACGTGCTCCATGTTTGAAATCCAGACCAGGGAAAAGCAGAAATACTGTCCGCTAATAGCTGGCTTTTGTTCAGTGTAAGAACGACTTGAATAATTCCCCAAGCTGAAACCTCAACTGGGCTATTGACACAAGCACAGATAAAACTGCTGAAGATTTATCTCTGGAAAAATTCCTGAGTGCTAACAGAGGCAACAGGGTGGTGGCTCAAAAACCCAGAAAGGCTATGGCAAATACTTGGCAAGTCCCTTCCTGCAAATATCTTGTCTTTTGCTAAAGCATTTGGGGATGAGGTAGTCAATCAGAGTGTGCAAAGACAACAGGTTTTCAAAGTAATACTTTGTTTGTTATTAATTCCAACACTGCTGTTCCTAACCTGGTCATTAGACAGGTCATTAGGATTCTCTGGCAATCAGCTGGCGGGAAAAGGAGGGTGGAAGATGGGTGTTTTGCTGGAAAAAACAGTCATTATGTTAAAGACCACTTGGCTGCTGTAAATAACAGTGCCCAGCACCCACAAGTGCTGCTGCGAAGTGGGTGTGGTGAAAATGAGCCACTAAGACTAGATTTAAATTTAGTAATAGTGGAAAATCCACCTGCCTGCAATGGAAGGAAAACACTTTCTTGTTTTGCTTGCTTTCCAAGCCAAAGCCAGTTAAAAGGAATATTTGGAAGAATTAATCAATATTTTTTTTGTTGCATGAGGAAATCATCATTTTTGGTGGTGTTCAGGGCAAACAACAACAACACAAAAACAACCAAAAAAAAACCCAAAACACCAAACCCCCAAAAAAGACCAAGTATTTTCTGATAAGAGTAACTGAATTCTCCACCCTTCCATTTTTCCATTTTTGTCTTTTCAGTGAAACCAAAGCTTACGGTAACCGTTGACACCAACGTGAACAGCACGGTCCTGAATCTGGTGGATGATGTGACCTCGTGGCAACCTGGAGACAGGCTGGTGGTGGCAAGCACCGACTACTCCATGTACCAGGCAGAGCAGTTCCAAGTACTGCCCTGCAAATCCTGCAGACCCACCCAGGTCAAGGTAGCAGGTAAGGGGCTTCATCTCGTCATACTGGCATTGCAGTACCCAAATTCTGTCATTTGCACTGAGGTAACTCCATTGAGAATTGCAAAGATTTGAAAGATGCCTGAATTTTATGGCTAGTTTTTAGATGCTTTGGGGAGACATATCCCTTTCATGCTTGAAAACCATCTAACTTGAATCTGGCTCCTTTCTATGTTCACTTTTCACAGCTGACTCCAGTTTTTTTCCCCAGACACACTATTGAATGGATGTGTTTATTTCATAGAAACAAATACAGATCATGTGTTTGAAATGTCCAGTTTGACATGACTGTACTTGAAAATGTATCACTTCTTAGAAAGCAGGAGATGAGCACGGCTGATCTGAAGAGTGAGCTAGGGCAGGAGCAGACCGTGAGAGATTGTAAGGCTATGAAGTAATGTTCAGCTGGCTATATTCCTAAGAAAGTTATATTTAACAGGAACAGTAATCTTACATTTTAGAAATCCTGTTTTGTACTACTGAAGCTACTGTTTCTCTGTTACTGTGCCTCTAGACGGCATTGCTTAGAGGTGATGTATTAACCAACATTCCTGGCGTCAATGTGGCCAGCCGGTTGTCCTGAGCCTCAGCGCTGGGGGAGATGGAGTTGGTAGGGCCCTGCCTGGGTTAGTCTGAGCAGCTTTGCGGGGACACAGCATTTGCTACTTGAAGGTGACTAGCTTAAATCCAGAACAAATTGCTTTTTGATGAAAAGAGATTACAGACTAATGTTTGCAAAGTAGCCTTCAGATAGTAAGTCCAATTAAGTAGCATAACCATGATAAAGCACATACTAATACCAATATGAGCATAAAAGTGAAATCCAGGACGTAAGACCTGCATCTCCATTGAGACTGTGAAGTGATCCTTTCCTTCTAGAACTAGATTTTGGCACAATGATAAACAGAGCATGGAAATACCACAGGAACTGCCTCTCCTGTGGATAGATCAAGAACTTTTAATTGCTATAATTTACAAAAGCAAAAGTTATTTTACAATATAAAGTATCTAACAGCTGAGGCCATATTTCAAAGGCAACATCTGCTCGGTGGCAAATCATGCACGTTAGGTTACCTTTTGCTTATGCAGTGGCAATTGCTCTAGGCAGAGGTTTTGTCTGCATTTACAGTAAGATATTTCTGAGAAACCACGAGGGCTCTTGGAACATCCAGTGCACCAGGGAGTTTTCTCAGTTCTGTGAAATGAACTACCTCACCATTATTTCTGATGCAACATCTTCTGGAAGGTACGAATATACTTCCTTTGGCAACTGCCTCCCCACAAATCTCTGGCCATTCATTGTTGGATGGCCTGAAAGAGATGTTCATCAAGCCAAGAAAAATGTTATTCACAGTTTGAATGTATCATAGACTTATGACTTAAAATTACTAGTACTTCCAAAGAAGACACATGTCCAAGTTGAATATTTTTCTTGAGATTTTGGAAAAACTGTACCAGATTAGTGACACAAGTCATATCATGAAGATGATCTTGGAAGATTGTCAGTAAAAATAAAGGTGCCACAAGAATACTTCTCTTAGGCTTCCCATAATCTAATGGATCTGTGAAAATCATGTAATTACATTTATCTTCTAAAACAATGGCAATTAAATTAGTTTAAGAAAATAAATAATGGGTTAACCAACAAAAAAGTTCATGTGAATTTCAAGCAAAGAAGCAGTGGAAACACTTGTTAAAGTAATTGTGCTTTTGGTCTCTGATTACTCTCTAGGAGAATTAGGACATTCCTTTTATTACCACAAATGACATGAACACCAGGGCCAAAGTCTGCCCTTACTTATATCCAGGCAACTCCATTGACGTCAATGGGATTTCACTGATTATATAAAATGAAGGCAAAATCTGGTCCAGTAATAGAAGTCCCATTCAACTTTCTTGTAACAACAGCACATTCACAGTAGAAAATAATCTGCCTGATTCTAAATTCAGTCTACATGAAATAAAACCCAGGCAAGGCTGAGATCTCCCCTGTCTTTAGGAGCAGGAGGTCCCCGAGCTGCTCTGTGCCCAGCCATGCTGTAACTTCATTCATTGTCCTGTGCCATGACACGCAATTAGCCAGAATAAAGAGCACTAATGAGCCAGGGTGCTCTCCATGCCTCCTCCACTCCGTGATGCCTGCAGCTAGCACAGCTCTTCTGGGGCTCCCCCTGCCCTGCCAGGTGGGTAGCAGTACCCTGGTGGTGGGTTCTGGAGGAGGCAAACATCACCATGCTGAGATCTTGGCTCAGGCTGAAACATGTCTGCACGAGTGTACGTTTATGAACCTCCTATGATCGAGCACTGACTTTGGTGAACCTTGTTGGGATTCAATTAATTACCCCACTGGTAAATAGGGCTTTACTTGTCCCAGTGGCTCAGATGTGGCAAGCAGTGGGCTGGCCTTCAGCTTCAGGACAGGTGAGCAGCCCCTGCACAGGTGTGCTCACGGGGGTCCATTAGGTTCTCAGTTGCGTGCAGAAGACATTTGTGATAAATGTCTGCCTGCCTTTCCCTGTGTGAGATAGCCAAGATTGCTTTTCTCCTTCCAAAAAAAGACGGCTTCCACACAGATGCATCTGCATACAGCATCTTTGAGGGGATGTCATTTGGAGTAAGTAGAATGGCCTAATTTTCCTAAGAGGTTTAGTTTAGCAGCTGAAAACTCCAAAAGTCTGCCCTTTGAAAGACAAATGATAAAACCATTCCTACCCTTGAGGGTTTATTTCCCTTTTTATCTTTATTTTTTTCCTTTCCTTTTTTTTCTATAAACAAAACTTAAATGTCATGTCTGAACTACTTAAGAGTCTCTTTGTTTAAAAAAACGCAGAAAAACCTCTGCTTTGTGGACAGACAATCTGGTGGGGCAGCCACTTGGCATACCAAGGTTTAATTATAATTGATGCTCTCATCGTTTAATAATATTTTAATAGACATGGTTTAGCGCATTGTGCCATATAAGTCAAACTCATTAGTTAGCTCATGTCCTATTTATATTTGATACTTCCTGCTGAAAACTCTTAACTTGCTTTACTTGCTAGAAACGGATTGATTAGAGGCTGGTCTTTTCAAAACAGCTTAAGAGAGTTAATCCTAAATTCCCATCAGGTTTTAGTAGGATTTAGATATCTGATGGTGGACTTCTCAGTGCAGAAAGTGAGGGAGGGCTCCCAGGTACTCATCTTGTACACTTTATTGGAGTAATTACAGTAATGCCAAAAATGCTGCTCCCAGGAGTAAGTGCTGTTTGCGTGAGGACTCAGCTCTGCAGGTCCTGCTCCCTGTCAAATGGTCGCTCACTTAAATGGAACTCTTTTCTTCATTCACCTCCTTTGTTTAATGTTTTAGCTTGTCATTTTTGCGCCTAGATTATTTTCTCTGTGGGAACAGATTAAAACTGTTTGATCTTCCCACTTCACAAAGCCTGGGGAGGGACAACTGTACAGGACAGAGGGAGGGAGGAGGAAGGAAGGAAGGAAGGGTTGTGTTGTTATGATAGAACTGGATAGTAGGAAAGATCAAGTATTTTGTCTAGTTTCCCTGGGAAACAAGTCCTATCTGCATCTTGGTTGCTCTGTATGAAGTTACTACCAATGCTGATAAGTTTCCCCATGGAACAAAAATGATGAAATGCTCTTTTGTGCTTATATATGCTCTTGATACAGTATGAAAAAACTGTCTGTGCCTGGCATAATTACTCCAATTATCCCAATTATACTGGTGCATCTATGATTACAAGTATCATAAATCCTGCTTGTTGGACTGCGAATACTATGGAGATACAGAGTTTTCTGAGATCTTGTTTGTGCAGAGAACTTTGAATAAAAAATGTAAATACTTAGTTGTATAACAACTTCACAGCCTCTGTCAGCATTCATCTTGTGCTGGGAGGATGGGAGAAGTTACTCCACTATCAAAATTCAGGAGATTTAGGAGGTTCTGTTCAGAAGTTGGCATTGTTTTGGCTGGAACTTGCCAGAAGCTCTTTTTTTAAGGCAGTCCCGTTGCTTGAGGGCTGGGCAGGAAATGTCATGACATGGCACTTTCTAACAGTCTTTCAGAGCTCACTCTTCTACTTTTGGGCACTGCCTAGAAGCAGAGTTGAAAGAAACATGATTTTACACAGCAGTTTGGAAGGGTTGAGTTTGAGCCTGATTTAAGAAAGGATTTGATCTGCTTGTCCACTGGACCTGCCTAATCTTCCCATCCCAGCTGCAAGAACTTATATTTCAGGGTAAGGAGAGGAAGGTCTGAATGCAAGGTCAGTGGGGGAAAACCTAGCATTTACAGAAGTATGCCAGTAGATTGCCGAGTAGCTGCTGCAGAAAGAGGGCATGAGGTGGGACAGGAGCAGGCTTGGGAATGAGTGTGACACTGCCATTGGGATAAAACACTAATACCTTGCAGAGAACTCTCATTGCTCAGTTAAAGCCAGCATGAGCAGATGCACTGCCCTCAGTCCACATCAGCCCTGCTGTTGCACCTATCTGCAGCAGTAAGGTTCACTTATTTCAGCCTTGAAACCAAACAGCCACAGAGGCTTTGACCCAACACAGCACTAAAGCATAGACCTCATTATATCCATGTGAACTCAAGACTATTCACACTCCTGAAATTAAGACTGTATTTCCAACCTTTGTGGGACACCGTGCGGGATCTTGAAGGAGAAAAGGGATGAAGGGCTATAATAGGATGAGTTACCCAGCAGGAAACTGTCCCAGGAAGGCTTAGTTAGCTCTGAACTCTCTATAAAGTTGCATCCTTTCTGCTTTATGTCTGGAAACTTAATTTTCCATGTAAAACTTGTGAATTCGAGGAACATTTAATCATTAAGACAGTCCTGCATTACTCAAGAAGCTGGTCAGATCATCCAAGCCACGCTGCGTTGCATTACAGGCTTGTGGCTTAGGCATGCAATAGCAAACCCCATCAAGATAATTCAGAATAATGAGGACTTGACAGGATGCCTGTGTGAACATTTGTTTGTTACTAAATAAGCAATAGGGGCATTACCACCAGTGACAACAAATGTTGGGCAAAAATGCTAAATCTGACAGAGGTCTGGGCTGGCATCTACAATGAGTTGCAGTGATTTTAAAGACACCCTGAAGGATTCACTGTCACTGGATTACATGATTTGAACAGACAAGTTTGTGTTTAACCCTTCTTTAAAAACATTTGGTTAGGAAAGACCCTGAGAGAGGAAGAGGAGGTCTTTGCCTTAGAGAGCCCAAAGGAGAGCAAAAGACTTTTTAGAGGAAAAACAAAAGTAATCCACTGGCATCTTAGCCTCACTTTATCTTCATCAAACCCAGACTTTAAGTACTTGTTTCACTTCTGACAGGGAGATTTAGCAGTTGCATTTATGAATGTATGAGTGTATGTGGGAGCGTTTTAGAGACATCTGCGTAACTCACCAGAGCTGTGCACCCTTCCTCATCTGTAACAGCTGAAATAGTTTAAAAATTCCACCTTTCCTGGGTCTGATAATGTCTGCAACCCAGGTTTTATTGCTAGATTCAAGTACAGCAGGTTTTCCTGGAGCTTTTTAGAGTTTGAAGGGACTCTGTTTTGAATTGCTATGTTGACATAAGCATGCCCTTGATTAGTGGATCACCTATGCTTATCTTAATGCATACTTTCTTTTAATAATTACCTTGTCCTTACCAACAACTAGTGACTTTAGTAGTCACTGTCTTGAGTAATAAGCATGGAAATGTGTTCATGTTTTGCTGAATCAAGACTTCTACCAGGCAAGCGCACACATTAAAGGAGTTGTTCCCTGTGAATTTACGTCTTGCTAACTGGAGGCACCATTATGACAAATAGAGGGGCAAACCCAGGGTGTTTTTCCTAGTCAATCACACAGGCCTGTCGTGGGAAGATGTAATAACCTGTCATTGCAAGGCTTTGTTTGGTTGAGATTATAACATGGCACAAACCTGGTCTTCTGGCGAAGCAACATCTGTCTATGAGGGATGTAGCAAAGAAGCCCAAAGGAGGAGATGGTGAATCAACCCCTGGGTTTGTTAGTGGTTGGGCAACCACAGGCATCAGCTTTGATGTTAAAGCAGCAGACACATTCCTCCCACGTTCAAAGCACAGTGCTGCCTTGGCTTGCGTTTGCCTACGGGCAGTGCCCAGGGTCTCAGATACTGCGGCTGCTCCCTGGGAAGGCTCCACATGCTGGCTGTGAGCAGCAGCCTAACTTCAGATTTGAAGCTCCCATCCCCACATCAACTCCCTGAACTTGCCACGGAGCAGCCTCCTTTGTTGTTGGGGTTTTTTTTATGCCCATCACTAAATATGCTCTGGTGGCCTGCTTCAAAATGCCACATGTCTACCATGGTTCTCCCCCCAGTGCTGGGGTGCTGGTTTCCAGCAGGCATTTACAGCACCTGAGGGCTCCCATGCCAGGGTTTTGTCTCCTGTGAGCCATTTCAGGAGCATAGCCCCATTGCCATGGGGAGTTTGAATTTCTGGCTGCCTTGAGGAGATGTTTGGTTTTCAAAACTCAGTTAAGGGAACTATTATTCAAAATCCACTTTTACATTGGAAGGGAATTGCTTTCCATCTCTCTTTTTATTTCCAAACAAGTCAAGTCAGCAAAAGCAGAAAGTGAAAAACATGCACCCAACAAGTTATATTTAGAAACTGGTTAGTCCGTATTTAACATTCCTGTCAGTGCTTACACTATTTTGCATGTCTGGACTGGTGTTAAATTAAATTAAATACATGCAAGCATGACATTTATTATTCTAGAGCTCAGCGCTTGAATAACAAAACTCCCTATCTAATTTCACTGCTACAAATCCTGGAGATGTGGTTTGAAATAGGATGTTCTTATATTATCTGAACTTCTTCCTGCATTTCAGTAAATCAAGGAAAGGTCAGCTCCGGGGGAAACTGAAAAATAACAGCTAAAAAACAGTTTCATAATGAGTCTGTGTTGCTTAGCAGACTCACTCAAGAGTCCAGAACAAAGTATCCTCGTATGGAGGAGACTTACTGCAGCAGCTTTTTTAATGTGTATGAAATATAAGGGAAGCAAAGCTGCTTTTTGGACGTACTGGGTCTGGTCTTGGCCACATACCTGATGAGGCTCATTGGCTTCAGTGCAACAACCTGGGAAAGCCCAAGGTCTTTCTAGGGAGGCACCTGCAAATGTGGGTGAAGTGAAAGCCCGTGGCCCCTTGCAGCCCCTCATTTCTGGGGCTGAGCATGGAGCTTGGAGGAGACTCATCTTCCCACCACAACCCTAAATAAAAGCATCCACCTGTCCTGCCATCACCACTCCATTAGTTAACTTTTATTTTTTTTCATGTGATCACATTATTTTGAAGGTAGAGGGCAGATGTAGTGGCATGAACACAGCAGTCTTGGAGCAAGGTAGAGCACTCACCCTTCCCAACCCTGGTATTACCATCGAACTACGTTGCTCCCAGCTCCAGGAGAGAGAAGGGAGTGAATGGCATTTGCTTGTCTTTGTTATAAAAAGTCAAAGCGTTGTGGTTTGGTTAAAAACAAGACCGTTTCAATGTTCAAAATCCTCCCCTTGACTTGGCACTTCTGCTTAAGCATAAAGTGCTTCACAGCGATAGCCAGGCTTCAGGCTTGCCATTTGTTTCTAATTACTGCTTTGAACGATTCCATTGAAATTAAATACATGCAAGTGTAGCATTCCTTAAAGTTCAGTGTTTACTTAAAGAGTTTATTACTTATTTTTACTGGAATAATACAGAATGTAGTCAGTAAGATGAACCTTTTCCCAACTGCATTCTCTGCAGAAAGCTGCGGAAGGAAGGAGGGAGTATGAATATGTTTGAATGAAATTACAGCAAAGAGATTATTTTGCTTTCTAGACATCCGCACTGCCTGGACTTTACCCCTTTCTGGTCAGGCCAGGGAAGGCTTTCTGTGCTTTTAACCCCTCCATGGAGTCAGGTGTGTCTGTGGAGGAGGTTCTGAGCAACGTGGCTTGGCAGAGATAAGCATGAGGTAGATGGAAGATCACATTGACTCTGACTACATCAGGGCAGAGGGAAACATTGAGAGCAAGTCGGAGATGTGCGGGCAGATCTAAGATTGAGAGGTTTGGGAGGGAAGGCAGCAGGAGGTTTTGCAGCCCACAAGCTGGATGAGGGGTTGCAATTGTCCCAAGCCACAGTTTCCACAAGGCTTTCTGCCCAGTCCTCTCCTTGCTTAGGTTAACAGCTGTGGCATTAAGCAGGATCAGACTGATGTTCGCCTGTGAGCAGTGCCGTAGGATCTGAGCAGCTCCTGGTGTCTCACTCTGGGAAGTGTTGTGCTACCTTGGGGATTTAGACTCCTCAATAGCCACATCATCATTTTTCTTTTTATTGGATGTTCATACACAGCTGCTTGTTATCCAAAGTAAAAAGTTCTTGAGTGATCTCAGTCCCTTGTCAAGGTAGGAAATGTGTTTTGTTTAAAAGACTGTCAGTTTAACTCCCTGTCTAAATGAAGCAACCTAGAGACCAAAAATCCCACTTCCTCTGTTGCAAATATCTCAGCAAGACCTTGGGTGGCACCTGTGCTCCAGCCTTCCCACCTTTGAGGAGTCGGCCAACAGTTTTTGCTGACTCAGTTACTCCTTTCATTATCAAGCCAACTCCACCACAGGAAGCACAAAGGGAAACCAGCAGCTTTGGCAGAGTAACCCTGAAACTGGATCTTGTTCTTTTAGGGAAAGCAACATACCTCCACATTGGTGAAGTCGTTGATGGTGTTGACATGCGGGCAGAAGTTGGGCTGCTGAGCCGCAACATCGTGGTGATGGGCGAGATGGAGGGGCAGTGCTATGAGTACAGCAGCAAGTTATGCTCCTTCTTTGATTTCGACACCTTTGGGGGACACATCAAGGTAGGGCTGGAGCCCTCTCCTTGCACTTTCTTTCAACCAGCCACACCTTCACATACCAAGGAAGCCAGGAAAGGAAAAAATCCCTCGTGTCAGCTGCTGAACAAACAGCCTCTCCCCACAGTACATCCGATCCACCCCACTGCTGCTGCCTTTCCCTTGGCTTTGAAGTGCACTTCATGCCCCTGAGGACATTGCTCAGCCACCCAGGCTTGTGCTCAGCCCATCAGAGATACAGTCTCCACAACCCAATCCCAGTTTTCCCCAGGTTCTGGTGATGCTCAGCCCAGGGAGTTTGATTTAAGCGCAGCTGACTGAAACTCATGGAAAACATTAAATGCTAATGGTTTTCCTTGTAAAATTAAGTCAAATGTAGCTGTGTCAGTAGCAGTGGGATGACAGAGCAACTGTAGTCCCCTTAGTCACTATGATCCTTTTTCCCTTACCCAGTAGCCATACGCTCCCTTCCAGTAAATCTATCTCTGTGCTTCCCCTTCTTCTCATCCTCAGCAGTCTTTGATGTTTCTTGACTGATGTTCTGTTGTTCTTTAGATTGGTCTTGATTTTAAAGCTACCCATATTGAAGGTCTAGAATTGAAATACATGGGCCAGCAGACAATGGGACATTACCCAATTCACTTCCATATGGCTGGAGATGTGGATGAGAAAGGAGGCTACAATCCTCCAACGTACGTGAAGGATGTCTCCATCCACCGTACCTTCTCCCGCTGTGTCACAGTCCATGGATCCAATGGTTTACTGGTAAGATGCCTCAATGTCTACCTTAGAAACCAGTCAAAATATTTCCTCATAGTGTGATTACAGCTTAATTATTGCAGAGTGATGTGTTTTATTGTTAGAGCTAGTCTCTGATTCTTTCCCCCATCCTGATTGCATGGCTATATATTGCAGGCATATTTCAACCTGTATTAAAAAGGAGGAGGCCACTGTGGCACAGTGGGCTGTGTGTGACTCGGGCAGGCAGAGCTTTTGTCTGTGTGCAGCAAATGTCTGCAGACCAGCCCATCTCTAATGAGTAGTTGGATCTATCCATAGACAGACAGCTTGCTATTTAAAGAGGATAATCAGAAGGTTTAAGTGTGTTTCATCTTTCCTGTCATAAAAGTTTGTGTTTGCCATGCAACATAAAGCACTCACAGGTCATTTGTCAGAGTTGCTCTCCAAAACAAGAAACCCTTTAGGATAAATCTATAAAATTACCTATGCTTATGAGACAAGTTGCAACACACCAGAGATGGCAAGAACACAGTCAGATTCTCCTCAGATGTAGGGATGCCGCCTTCTTTTGGGTAAGGATGCAGAGGGAAAGCAACACTACCTTACTGAGCATCCTGAAGTCTGACACATAACCTCAAAAGGTTTTCCTCATTCTTATCCCACCTCTGATGGGTTCTTCTTACCCATATTCAGGAAATGTGCAGAAACCTATCCCAAAAGCAGAGCTGCTAAAGATGTAAAATAAACATTGGGTTTGACTAGACAACTTTTCCAATTGTCTGTATCAGCTCAAATACAAAGTCTTAAAATGACAAGACTTCTGTGGGCAAAGGACTCTCACCCACTCAGCAAGATCGCAGTGTATTCTGAAACAAAGAAAGAAGTGTGTCAGAGTCTTGAAGGGGAGCATTTGTACAGTCAAGAGCCCTGCTACCATATATGAAAGAATTTTAAGAGAGCCTATTGGCAGTTGTGTCCTGGACGGTCACTGTGCATTAGGAGTTCATACCACTGTTTTAAAGTTGCTGTACCTACTCATAGTAGGAGCCTGTAAGAATCTCTTTGCCTTGAACTTATTTGGGGAATAGCATTTTCTTTCAACGTTTGCTGTGATTTTTGCCCTTTCCTTATTGTTGAATGCTTCCTCCTTTACTGACTCTAGTACATGGAGGTGTTCAGCTTACAGTCTTCCTTTTGGCAAGGACTGCATGCTACAACCTCTAAAACTGGCAACATTGGAAGGGAAAGTCACAGGCATAATTAAAATGCACAGAAGTTGAAGAGACAGCATTGAAATTGCAGCTCCAGAAGCAGAGCAGCTTTTATCTGCTATTTATGAAACTGAGGTTTTGGTTTTGACCTCTGTCCTTCTAAGTTTATAACATGATCCTAAAAACCTACGAAGTGAACACAGCTTCTGAAGAAAAAAGACACTCTACTGTATAAATTATATAAGGCATTCAGGGTCACATGGCATCTTCCCAGTTCGAAGTCTCTAGTACAGGGGCTCAGTATACGATTAACATGCAGAGTGGAAGGGCAGCGTTGCAGGATTCATTTGTCATACCAGCATGGGCTGTTACCAACGGCACTATAAACACGTTCTCTGGCTGCACAGAGGTTGCACAGCTGTTGATGAGCTGCAGACCAGCTAAATCCCTGCTTCTGGATCTAACATGAGATCTTCCTTCCCTATTGATTAATACTTGCCAAACCAAATACCTGCACCCTGGCATTTCTTATCGGTCAGATGGATGGGTTCATATAGAGCATTTGGAAATAGCTCTGTCCCTTGTGCTTTCTCCAAGTGACAACTGTGCCATAAGGGATCCGTGGCATAGGGGTCCATATTCTCAGGATTTTCCAGCCAAGATGGCATGATGAAATTTAGTCAGGCTGATGTAGCTGATGAAAGAAGCTTGATTCTTTCCTGTTACTCAACAGCCACAAATCCCTAAATGACCATGCTTTGTCTCCATGACAAGGCACCCAAGAGAGATCTTAGAATTTAGGATTTATAATTTGAAATGTTAGCCAAGAATTTAATCCCTGTTGATTGGAGCTTATCAAAATGTGTGAATACTAAACTCATAATACTTTACCTGATTTTTATTTTAACTGTGTAATTATTGCTGACATCTGAAAGGAAAGACTCAGTGAAATAAAGCAATCTGACCAAGTTTGTTCAGTTGCATTACAGAAGCTGTGCTCCAAAGGTTGCATCACTTAAGTGTTGTTTCATTGCCCTGTGATAGACATCTGGAGTCAGCAGCTCCATGCCTTGATTCATCAGGTGATCCCACCACAATGTCCTCATCTGCTTTCTGACTCTATTTTCCTACCTTTCCTCTTCCTTCTGTTCCAGATACATTCCCATACACCCACATGGGTCTCTGATGATTAGAACAGTTGTTCTGTACATCTCCTAGTTACCTGTTATCTTCTTACTTGGACAACATTGCCTGTTTTTACATGCAT
Source organism: Nycticryphes semicollaris (assembly GCA_013400055.1). Classification (NCBI taxonomy): domain Eukaryota; kingdom Metazoa; phylum Chordata; class Aves; order Charadriiformes; family Rostratulidae; genus Nycticryphes; species Nycticryphes semicollaris. The sequence goes on along the minus strand of VXBJ01000053.1, from coordinate 54,517 downwards.
GGACACCATTTGTGCAAACAGCAATGAGCTCTGTATTTCCCCAGGTAACATTCATTCCCTCTGAGATCAGGTAGATCCAAAGCTTACTTTACTGAGGGAAAATTTGCCTTGATGATGTGCACAAGCCACACTTTGGAAATAGTCATACAAAAAATCTAGCTGGCCTATTAAACCTCAGCATAACACAACAATTACACTTAATGATGTCCTTAATATTAATGCATTAAAGACCCTTCTTGCATGACTGTGGTTGAATACCTGTGCAAATGCTTCAACAAATGGGAGAGGGGCATTAGTTATTTTTAACTGCCATTGAAGCAGGGTGGCGATTTACATACAAGCTTCCCTGCTTGCTTTGCTATCACATTTCTCATGTCACTTCAGAGATAATCATAATTAAATCACTGGGAGAAAAAACTGTCCAATTATTCCTGATGACACAAATGTTTTTCTGAGGGTCTGTACAGTGTGCTAAAAGTCACTATCTCAACTTTACCTCACTTCCATTGCTGGGCTATTCTGCACTTGTCTGCAAATTCACATTCACTGGAAGGCACAGAGGGTCCTTCTGGAGACAAATCTATAGGAATTCTTTTCTCACCACAATTATTGTTTGAAAATGCAATAATTACCCAATGTTTTCTTTCATATACTGGCCATAAAAGCACCTAGTCACACCACTGCAATCCCAGGGATGAAACTTTGCTCTGATTCCCACTCTTTCCACTGTATCCCAGGGTGCAAGCTAAAATAGAAACAGTCATTAGGGAGGGAAATTAAATGGAGGCCAAAATTCTGGCAGAATTCAGGGGAGTGCTGTACTTCATGGAATAAGAGGTTGGTATCTAACTGCTTCAATGGTATCTGCTTTTAGTAATCCAGCTATAATACACAGCAGTTGTTTTACCATGAAGGGCATTATCTGGCCATAAATTACTGGTTAAAGCGAGATTATGGATTATTAGAAAAGTTTTAATCAATCAAAAATTAAACCCATTGGAAAAATTATTTTGGAGCAAGCATCTCAATTGCTATCCAAGCATTTCAGTACTGGGCTAGTGCATGAAAACACACACAGGAAACTAAGTCAGAGCTAAGCAAGAGATGCATGGGGAAAGTAATGCATCAAATGAGAGGTGACAAATAAATTAGGGACCAGGTCCCTGTCTGATAACTCCCCATTGTTCTGTGGGCTTTCAGGGATCAGTGAAGAGAACAACAGGTGTTTCCTAGCTCTGAGCCTCTCTGCCAGTGCACACTCCTCTCTCTCCCCTTCACTCCTCTCTCACCATATACTGGGAGATGCTTTCCCCTGTGATGTCACTCCCCATGCACAGAGGTGTGCTTTGCCTCAGCTATGGTCTGCTTGTTACAGGTTTTCATGTCCCAGTCTTGGTGCAGTGCTGGCTGGCTGGAAAGAGAAATGGTCATACAAAGCAGCTAACATTTCTCTAAGAAAACCTTCTCTATCATCTAAATGCCACAGCACTATTACTTATGTGTCTTTCCAATATTACACACCAAGTGTGTAATACACTTTGGTGGCAGTTTCTGTGCAATTCTGACATCTCTCTGATTAAGACTTTCTCTACATGTTGGAAAACTTCTTCTGGAGCTAGATCACTCTCCTAAAATGCTCTTCTATCCTGTAAACCTTTACAATCACAGGACTGGGACAGGTCACAATTCCAATGAGTACATACATAGTTTTACACCTAAATAAAGAAGCCTTAACCTCGCAAAACCTTTCATCTAATTAGATGGGGGAAGTTAGCAGTAAATTTTGGTGCAGTCTTTGCAGGTCTTTGACCTGCACGATTTTCCAGGTCATTTTAGCTGTGTTTAATTTACCGTGATGACTCGTGTTCAGAGATTTGAGTATTTACACTGGAACAGGGATGATACATAATAGATGTGTGTGCTCATGTAAGGTTATAATAGACTTGGCAAGCAAATGTTCTTTCTTATATGAAAACATACTTGTAATCATTTCAACACTAGTCCTGATATTTATTTTTTTTTTTTAAATTGGTGCCACTTGCCTTGAGAAGGAGGCATGAAGGTGACAGAGGAGTCTCAGGCCTGTTAAAAAAAGTAATTCAGGCACTTGAGGTCTCCTATCCAGTTCCATATTGTCTTTTGCCCTTGGCAATTACTGTTTCATCAGAAGCATTTGTAGGAACACGTTGGTGTCAAGGTAATTTTTGCCAGGAAGGTTTTAAGGTGGTTGATGGGTGATGGCTAATGGGGAGAGCAAGGAAAGCACCCAGGAGAGCCTGCACTTCACCTGGACAATGGAGACCTGAAATTAATTTTCCATATCCCAGACTAACAACTGATTTGCTGGACATGGTGTGTCTAAGTGCTGTTGTTTCCCAGCCAATCCTAGCCTTAGGCTTTGTATGCACGTATCTGCTCCTGAAATTGTTTTCTCAGATCTTTCAGTGGGGTGATGGGTATTGTTCTGTCCAACACAACAGTGTCCCAATATTAACAACATTCAAACCGAAACCAGAACAGCCCTGATTAACACCAGCTGATTTGTCTCAGGGTCAAGTAAAGCTTCTGTCAACAACTTGGAAAAAAGGATCAGGTCAAACCTAAAACAAGCCTGCCTGTCTGGAAAACAACTTTCCGCCTTTCTGATAGCCTGAAAAAATATTTTTTCAGCTCAGCTGCATTTTCCAGATGCATTTTATGTAGCTGCTCATGTAACTCCATGTGAAGATGAATGAGCCCAGATGTGATCTGAACGTCTAACATCCTCCATTCATCTCCCACCCCATGTATTTTCCAACCTCATGCTAAGACAGTCTCTGATTTCACAGGCAGGCAAAAGAATGGAATGAGCATTTCCTAGGTGATGACAAATTCTAATTAAATTTAAATGTTGGAGTTATTGCTTAGACTATAAGCTCTTAAGAGCAGAGAGTGATCTTGCTTTTGTTTTTGCTTATATACCCTGAGTTCAAAAGGGTACTGAGGTTCCTATGTGACATTACTATAAAGTTTCTTATTATGCAGTGGCTGAAGCATGAAACCTGAACACTGACCTTTGTTTTCTACATGCAGGTGAAGGATGTCGTGGGTTACGATGCCCTGGGCCATTGCTTCTTTACGGAGGATGGACCAGAAGAGCGCAACACATTCGATCACTGCCTTGGACTGCTTGTTAAACCTAGCACTCTGCTTCCCTCCGACCGAGACAGCAGGATGTGCAAGCTGATCACAGAGGGTGCTTACCCAGGGTACATCCCTAAACCCAGGCAGGACTGTAGGTGAGTGGGAGGTGGGAGCCTTCCTCTTCTTCTTTCTTTTTTTTTTTCATAGGACCTAGCCAGAGAAGATAACATTACTTGTATATACAATTATGTAGTCCTCTGCAGAGGTTTGGGCTGCATGCCCCAGAGGTTTGCTGTCCCAAACTTTTGTGCTCTCCAATGCATGCACACCTAGAGTGTTAATTTTCATTTTTAGCACAAAGTCAGTCGAGATAGTCACTACCTCAGATATTGAAAATCTCTCATTCAAAGTACATAGTGATGTCTTGTACCTTATGAAATCTTGAACCCAGTGGCTCAGCAAAAAAGTTGCTGAGTTCAGAATGGGCTAGGTTCTGACATCTGTGCTCATGTAAAATGGTAGCTAATTTTGAAAATACTCCCATTAATTCAGAAGTCATTATTTGCAAAGAACAGACGCTGTTCAATGGTACGGCATTGGCGATATACACTCATTTGTCACAGTCTGCCCGGATTGTGGAGTGAAACCAAAATGATATAATAAATGCAGCTTAGCACAGAATTGGAGCTTGCCAATAAAAGAGCAAAGATTGTATACACCCATTGGATCTCTAATAGGCCATCTATACATGAGCTCATGAAAATGTTTCCATGAGAACTTCTCCAAATTTCTATTTGCTGCAAACACTGTATTAAACATGAAAAATGCTAAAAGCACTTCATCTCTCTTTTTGCAAGATCCGTTCCTTTAAGTGTCCTTGCAGATCTGCCAACTGAGGTTTAAATGAGGATTATAGAAGCATTTGTAATAAGAAGTGATTTTACAAGTTCTTTTTGCATTTCTGTTGCTTTGTGGGAAAAAAAAATCAGGTGAAGTATAGAAGAAACACAACCAGCTTAGCCACACAGTTAAGCATTAGAATTTTTTCTAGAGGAACTAATGGGTTCTTCATTAGCAGTAACTTTTAAGCCCAGGTTAGAGAAATACTGTACTTTTAGTTGACTCTGTTATAAAGCAGGGCATGGACTTATTGAACTCCTGAAGGCCATTCTAGCCCTTCTTTCCATGAGTTTCTAGTTGTTTTGCTGTCCTAAAATCAAGGTAGATTACCTAGCAATATGACTTCATTGCTAATTACTGGCTGTTCAGGGAAACTACTCATTTTTATGCATATCAGGCAGCTAAATACCTTTCTTCATCTTTCCCTATCACCCCAACTCTTCTTGAGATGGTACTAAACTTTTAAAGTAAAACCTGTGTGCTTAGCAGCTGGGCAAGCAGATCCCCAGCTCTAGTCCAGGGAGCATAGCAAGTGGGTTGGAGCAGATCTGTGAAAGCTGGAAGTCAAGCTTGCCTTTAAGAGTTTAAAATTGATGGTGGATCCTCTTGAGGACAAGAGAATGGGAGGTGTTCCACAATGAAGATTTGTCTTGACACCATGGAGCATTGGTGCTGTGTTGAAGCTGATGGGATACAGGAATGCTTCTGCCCATGGTCCATATTTTCCTCCAGGAAAATACTTCTGCTGTAGTTGGAGAGAAGAAGGGAANAAAAAAAAAAAAGCTAAATTTCTGACCTACAAAAAGTCAATGAGGAAGTCTCTGGAGCCAGACTTCCATCCTGAAAATGGGACAGTTAGAAGCTGACTGATGCCTAACAGATAAAAATCTTCAGGGCTTTTCTTTTATTTGGAAATACTCTCAATCTGCTGAGACTGTATCAGTATCACCCATTCTGTCCTTAGAACAAACTGGGGTTTTGTCCAATAACATATTTTTAGCTTTTTAGTTTGGCAAGGGAAAGAGATGAATTCATGCAATGCTCTTGTTCACATCTGTGTTTGTTTATAAATTACACTTAATGTCTCCATTCATAAAATAAGAGTTAATCAGCCATTATCTTCATTTTCCACTGATAATCCACTTAATAGTCAGAGAGACATATTTTGTGTCATTTTGAAAATTGTTATATGAGAAACCACTAAGAATGGTAGGCGGAGGTCTAATGAACAAGTCCTCTGGTACTTTCATCTGCCATGTCTTCCTTTATAAAACAATTCAAGGTCTGATGAGAAAAATAGCTTGTTTTTCACTGGGCTCATCCAGCCTGCAAGTGCATGAGTATGCTAATTCTGCCCCTGGGGTAGGGGCCAAGGTCCCCAGCACAGGGATGAGGGACGAGCACTGGCTGCAGCTCCATCAGCTTGGAAGAGGAAGACAGGCAGCCGCTGCCAGAAATGAGGACAACAGGATTGTGCCAAACGACACAGTAACCTGCCCAAGCCATGTGGCTCTGAGGAACTGAAAGTTCCTCTCCAAGGGAGCTGAAAGACAGGTCACTGTGGAAATACAATATCCTTGCCCTTGCCCCCACAGCAGGAGGTAGTCTATAAATAATCTCAAATTGTTTCTTTCTAGGCTATTCCCGTGCTTAAAATAGAAAAATATCGGTATGTTTTCATGGTAAAGTCGCACAAATGGAACCTCAGCTTAGGCTAGCAAAATCAGTTGGCCTAAAGCCCCCATGTCCTTCATAGCAAGATTAAAGCAGACATAAGGGTTCCGTAAATTCATTCCCTACAGGAGGGTGGATCTCACCCAGCGAATTTCGGGAGCCAGTCTGCTGGTTGTAAGTGCTGGATGTTTTCCTCCCAAAGTTCATGTGCCTGTTGGTTAATGAATGCTGTATGTCAGAGGACAGACAGTGATGGATTGGTATTTCCTCCTTGATGGGAGCCTTTCAATTAAGAGTCTTTTATGTGCAGTAGACAAATTAAGTCCTTTTGTCCCAAAATAAATGCATAGGAGGGTGGGAGCAAATAAAGTTAATGAACCACAGCAGCTCTTAGAAAAGGCAGGTACCAGGCCACACTTGCAAAGCCCTTAAGAGGCAATTCTTCAGGTCCCTTGATTAAATGAGTCTCTAATGAACCCGAGGGCTTATGTGGGGGCAAAGTTCTTTTCTATGACTTGTGCAACAACATATTTACTTTATCATAAAACATGACTGACATCTGACAGCTTCACAGCAAGCTTGGAATTGCAGTCAAAATTCCTCATTTAATACTTGGGGTTTTAAAAGCTAAGGGCACGCTCTCTGTCAAACTGCAGAGGACATGTGATATGAGAAGAGAAAGGAAAAAATACACCCATTCCCTTTGCCCCCTAGGCAGGACCCCTTATCTGGGGAGTTATCAGCTCTGCTGATGGGTGACTCTGGTGTGTGCTCGAAGTGTCATTTTCATGTTATTCTTTGTTTTTCTGACCTGCAGCGCCGTATCTACATTCTGGATAGCCAACCCACACAACAACCTTATAAACTGTGCAGCTGCAGGATCTGAAGTGAGTGCAGAAGTTTCTTATTTATTAACAACTCCGACCAGTTATAGCCCTGCAAGGCCGAGACTCTTGCTGGAATAAAACCTGCTTCTGTTACTCAGGCATTTTTGAAACTGCTAGATCACGACATATATTAATATGGCTAGTGCCGCCAATAAAATAGAATGCTTTTCCTTTTGTTCCATGCTCTTGTCACTTGCTGTTTCTAGAGCTGGATGGCTTTAACACAAGATTCCCAGGCTTTGCACAGCAGCCTGAATAAATTAAATAAATGTGACTGTGGAGTCCCAGTGAAGTCTTTGGCACTGATTCTGTTGATTGCAGTACAGTAATGGTGCTCTGAAATTTCAATCAGCACTGATGCTAATTCCACAGGAATTCTTCGTCACACAAGGAGCCTTTATTTTCCTACTAAGACAAATAAACAAGAAAATTGGGACTTAAACAAAGAGATGCAGTCTTTCCAAAGCTTCCAAATCTCAGTACCTGAATTCGGGCTCCCAGATATATTTTTAGGCAGCTCAGTAAAAACGATCTCATTTTTATGAGCTGCTCATGCAGTGATAGGAGGACATCAGTGTATGCATGTGTGTGTGTGTGTGTGATGGAACTCTAAAGTCTCACTTGCAGCTTCAATATAGATGTCAGAGCTTAACTTAAGGCACTTTGAAAATGCTAGTTTGGGAGTGTGAATGTATGTGTGTGTTAAACTCTTTGCTGCATACAGTTAGACAGGTCAACGCTGCTAGCTGTGATTTGTCCTGAAATCTTCTGGCTTAAGTCTTGTGGCTTTACTGATAAATCCTTGGGCTAATGTAGGCCAGCAAAGAAGTTCAAACAAAGGCTCAGATGTCCGTTCTTTTTCTCAGGAAACAGGCTTTTGGTTTGTTCTGCACCATGTGCCGACAGGGCCCTCAGCGGGCATGTATTCCCCCGGCTACTCCGAGCACATGCCGATGGGGAAATTCTCCAACAACCGCGCACATTCCAACTACCGGGTGAGTCTGCACGCAACAGGAAAGCTGCCCTCAGAAAAAACACCATCTTCTCACTCCAGCTCTTCGGGTCTGCAAGCTATTAATGCCTGTGCTTTCTGTTTCACTCAAAGTTGCTGCAAGCTTGTGTCTGCAGATAAAGCAGCTTGCGTGCTGGCGTGGGAGCTCTCCGAGTCAGCCAGAACCCACTTCACTTGGCTCTTGGGCATTCAGAGAGGCTCTTCCCTCTGCTCAGGCTGCTTTTCTGCTTCTGCACTCCTAAAATAGTGCCTCCAGGAGCATCTATTGGCAGCTTGTCTAATTATAGAGCTCAACTGCCAATGTTAGCAAATAACTGAACAGCTTCTAGAGGGATAAATACGGGCCGCTGTGTCTAATTGCTTTCTCTTTACTCATTTACCCTTAGCATGCCATGTGGTAGGGCTGTTACTGTCACTGTGGGCTTTAGGCTCAGCAGGGCGTTTGTGTGTATGGGGACACATGCAGTTACAAGAGAGGTGCAGTTTCTGGAAATGTGCCACAATTTGCAGGGTATATGCAAGTCTGGATAGTCCTGGCAGCCCTCTGTTTCACATGCTACTAAAAGAAGATCGTGCAACTGACTTGGGCTTAGAACAATTGGAGGCAGAGCCTGGAGATGGAAAGACCTGTAGATTACTGTAATATACTGTAATATTGCATTTCTATTTTCTTTTAGGCTGGAATGATCATTGATAATGGTGTCAAAACCACTCCAGCCTCAGCAAAGGACAAAAGACCTATCCTGACACTGATTTCTGGAAGGTAAAGTGTTTTGCACAGTTTGGTTTGGTAAAAGCTTCTCCATAGCACTGACTGAGAGCTCTGAAATTGCCCCCAAAGAAGCTGACAAAAATCATTGCTATCCCTTTGGGGTGGCTGCTATTGAGAAAAGGTCTTCACTTAGATTTACGACTTTCTAACTTCATCTTCTCCATTCCCCTTCCTAAGGGATGCCCAGCACCCACACCCTTCCGGGTTGTCCTTGCTGTTGATTTAGGACCTGCTTGAACAGGGAGAGCTTGTGAGATAGAGCTCACACTTTGATTCCAAATTTCTGACTAGTTCCAAATCTGACACTGCAATTATAATTAACAATTAAATACACAGAGCGACCCTTCATCCCTGCTATTGTGCACTGCCTCTGTATGGCATAATAGAGTCATTTAGAAATACTGGAAACCTCTCCAAACAGTGCGTCATGTCAACAGACCTACCATAAACTGGTGGCTTCTGAGAAACCCCACTCTTTCCCCAAAGCTGAGCCCAGTGAGAAGACTGATATAAGCAGAGGGCTTCTTGGGCACCCAAGTGTAATAGCATAAAGACCGTATGTGCACCCTTTTATCTCATTAGAGGCTGAATCTGGCTGTTAATTTAGTTATCAACACCAGGGAGAGAAAAGAACTTACTTATTCCCAAGTTTCATAGTTTTCTTTCCTGACAGACCAATTGCTTCCAGTTGCATCCAACCTGTGTTCCCTCATGACTGGGTTTCTTGACCAAAGAAACCATGTAGAGAGAAGGAACCTGCTGAAAACCTCTGCTCAGCAGGGAAAAGTGACTTTTTTTTCCTTTTCTCCTTTCCATTTCTGGGGTGTGGATTACCCAGACAGCTGTAGTCATGCACTGGGACGGCACTTCAAGGGTGGGATCTGCTCCTCCCCAGGAGAACTCAGCCAGCAGCTCAGCTCTTGGTTATCTGTGATCTACATCACTCCAGTGCCTTGCTAGCAGCTGATGCTAAAAGATTTTAAATAGTTAATATTATTTACATTATTTTAATTCTCAATTAATTGAAATTATTAATTCAATGATAAAAGTAACTGCTAAAAAATAATTTATTTAAACCAGCCTGCTCTGCAGGTACTTCCAAATTCTCTTGGGAGCCTGATGCTACCATATAGAAGCATATGAAAACCATATAGCTGAACACGTCTTGGGAAGCTGCCATACAAAATGTGTTTACAAAAGGCAATTTGTCCCTTGCCATACAAGGGCAGGAATGACCCCTGGAAGTCAAGCAATTCATAATGCAGTCATGTTTATGCTCGGGGATTACCCACCAACACAGGCTGCAACTCAGATTATTTATACCGTTTTCCATTTTTCATGTGTCAAGGCTGAATAACTGATTACGGCTGGACTGGCTGGGGCAAACTTTGAGATAGACTGCGCAGTTAGAGAGTTGGAGAGATTATTCTGCATTCTGTTACAGCATTAAATATCTCTGCCAAATTCTGTACTCTGTAGTGTTTCTTTAGTTACACATGGATGTGAATGAAACTGGAATCTATCTCAAAATATCTGTATTTAACAATGTCTGGGGAATTCACAAGGGCTGATACTAAATGTCTCTCTGAAAGCAAATGCACAGTGATGAAGCTGCCAAAGGAATATTCATTTACTGGAACCCTATCAGCCTGATGCTCAGTTTTAGATTGATATGATGGCTTATTAAACAAAGCAAAGCGCTATTGAATATCTGTTAGCGATTTGACAGCTTGGCCTCGCTACCCATTGTTGAGGCATGAATTTTAATCTCTGGACCATCCGTTGCTGGCACTGAGCTGGATACTCATCTGTCAGCTTTTCTAAGCTGCATAGTATGATAGAAGATGCTTCTTCAATAGCAAAAGGGAGAGCTGTGCCTCAGGACCGGGTAAATGACAGCCAAGCTCAGCATCACCCTGGTGATCCAGAGCCTTGCTGGGATCCTGTGGCCTGAGCCTTGGCTGACAGGCAGCAGCTGAGGGCACGGGTTGCTGCAGCTCCCGCTTGTGTCTGCTTTTGCCTTGCATCGGGTCAATACTTCATCATACTTGAGAACTTCAGAGTTAATAAATCTTCTATGTGCATCTTGGGTAATGCAGAGTGGGAACAGTAAAGGACATACTCTCAGCCCCTCTCCAAGATGTTTTCATTCCTTTCCACAGCAAGGAAAATTTGGCAGTGGTTCTCATTACCACAGTATAGCCAAGGTTAGGAGATAAGAATGCTCAAAAGGGAAAACAAAAGGCTATTTAACCAAATAACAGGAATATGCTGAAGGATAACAGTAAGGGATTAAAAAATATATCAGACTTTGGGAGCAATAATAAACTTTCCATGCTTTCAGCAGTGTATCAGCAATACAACAATGGAAAGGTGAAAGGAAACTTGGAGAGGGTCTTTACAACTGCCTCGCTTGGACTGTCCTTCCCTTGGCAGTTGGGTCTGGCCATCACTGCTTGATGAGGCACGCTACGTGGATGGACTGTTGTCCCAAAGCTGTTCCTGAGTTAGCAGAAACCAGATGTTTAGCAGGGCCGTGCACCGAGCAAGGCTACCTTCTCTTGCCAACCTTTCTTCTCTCCTTCTGATTGCAGATACAGCCCACACAAAGATGCCGATCCTTTGAAGCCCAGGGAACCTGCAATAATTGAGCGCTTTATTGCCTACAAGAATCAGGATCACGGGGCCTGGCTGCGGGGTGGAGATGTGTGGCTGGACAACTGCCAGTGAGTTTTGCCTTATTTCAACTCTCGGAGCTCAGCCTGGTGTTTATGGCGAGCATAGCTGTGGTTCAGACTATTTATATTGCTTTGCACATTCTGTATGGCCAAGATTGAAATAAAGATGAAAAGTTAAGTAAATACAGGCATTATTTTACACAAGCAAAACCCGCTTTGTCTGAACTGAAGATCCCTCCGATTGTTTCTCTGTGTGATGCTAACGAGCAGTCAAAAATAGTCACATACACAGCGGCATAGACACAGATGCAAATAATTAATAAATAATTTTTAATTTTTTTTTACATGAAAAACAAGGTGCTTTAAAAAGAAAGCAGCAAAATCCACCACTTTCCCTGACTAAGCCTGGTCAGAGATCAGTTTTATGTGGTTCACTGTTATGCTGAATAAGTGAGTACCAACGAAGCAGACATAAAACTATGCATCATACCAGCAAGGGAGAGAGACTGGACAAGCGTGTGCTGTGCTCTTTGAAGGCCATTTCCTGCACTGGTCAGAACAGATATTTGTTTTGCACTGGAAAACTGATGATCTTCTACAGTTTCTTTTGCTGAGCCATGCTCTTGATACCAACCTCAATGAAGAAAGAGGAGGAAAAGGAAAAAGCTGCTTTATGAGGCATATCGTCGTAACTCCAGTAGAAATAGCTGTCACACCTTTATCTAGTGTCCAATTCCTCGCCAGAGCTGCCTTACCTTTGAGTGACCCAAAACTCTTAAAGCACCTGGTGTTACAAGAGGCTGTTACAACAGGCCAGGTTGGTGAAAGTGAGACTGTAGCAGAACAGTCAGAAATGTAATATTAAGTATTACGATTTGTGCTTCTTATGAATTTATGAGCCAGAAGTATCTAGCACACTTCGTGGTCCTCAAGAGTTGTCTTTGCAGATCACATTCATCTCAGGGAGACATTTACATTGCTTACGGAGCAAATGCAGTGTATGGAGGTTGCTGGAAGACCAAGTACTTTAGCTGTTTCCAGCAGCAAGCCTATGAGTGTATTTGAATTCAAAGAAGCGGTCATCAAACTGTAATTGTCTTTATAGCCACAGTAATTTCCTTTTCTATTCCTATAGAAAGACAATGTATTATATTAACAAAACAAATGTTAATGTGGCGTGCAGACTGTAAACTGCAGAGAGCATTCCTGGGGCTGGAGAAAGGCAAGGTGACACGATAGCGTGTAAAGGGCTGCCATCTACAGACAGAAACATGGCAAAGCCGGGTTTTATTCTGCTGCGGGCTCTCCACCCCTGTTTCTGCCGAGATCAGTGACAGACCTGCTGAGTGACACCGACGTGAACATACCATCAAGACTTACTCATGCAATCACATTAATTGTAGTCTTCCTATAAGCAGGAGTCATGGACCAACAGTTGTTGTTATTTATCTTATTGAAAAGCTCTGGAGTTTCAGCAAAATGGAAAAAAATTTTAATTTTTTTTCTTTTTAATAAGAAAGATCTGATCTCTAGCTTCCTGTTGACAACAGAGAAGCCAAGTTTCTCTGTTTTAATAACAGTTCCTCTTGTACAGTTATTATTTCATGGAAGCAGTATGAGATAAATGTACATGGAGGACCACAGAGGTGTGTGTAAGGCAAAGCACTATTAAATATTATAAGCTACTTTGAGTGAGAGATATGCGTGATCTTTCTGCCTAATTGTGAAAAAAAGCATGGTCATTAGACACGGGGGAAAAGCTTTAGCAGACAGGTAAACTATGCTCCGTAATCACCAGCTTAATCTCAGCTAGGAGCAATCAGGTGCATTCTGCTTCTTCATATGATCTACATAGATGTGCCAAAAAATCTTCCAAAACTAGACAGGGAACAAACCTGGAAAAGCCTAAGCCTCCCCGGAGGCACTGGTCAGTAATTAAACCCTACTGTCCTCCACCTCCTTGGCTTGGTTACTTTAGTTTGACATGAAAAAAAGCACTCAAACCTCTTCTGAAGCATCCCCCTTCTCTTTGCAGATTCGCTGACAACGGCATTGGCCTGACCTTGGCGAGGTAAGTGTGGGGCAGGCTGTGCTGCAGCCTGGGGCACAGCTGGTGGGGGTGGATATCAGCATTCCCTTCACCTCCAGCCTTTCCTTCACAGTGGTGGGACTTTCCCTCACGATGATGGCTCGAAGCAAGAAATCAAGAACAGCCTGTTTGTTGGTGAGAGTGGAAACCTGGGCACCGAGATGATGGACAATGAGATCTGGGGACCTGGAGGCCTGGATCACAGAGGAAGGACCCTGCCCATCGGCCCGTAAGTTTGTCTCAGCACATCAAAGCACTCTCTGTTCCCACTCTTGGTGCAAACTCCAGACCAGTGTGGTTTCTGTGAGGCTGTTCAGTTTAATAACCATTACACAGAAAGGATTTGGTTTCATGTCTCCCGATCCTAAAGTCCTCACTGTGCAGCTGCTGCTGGCAGGTACATACTTGCAGGCTGCCAAGACAGCATCAAACTCCTCTTTCCTTCCCCTCCCCTTTGCAAACAGGGTTGAGAAGACAACACACTGACTGTGTGCTACTTGGGTACTTCTCTGTATGTGGTTGAGCAATGTGGCAGTATCTGTCCAGGTCATCTGCCAGGAAAGCTCATAGAAGCCCTTTCCTGGGCTTGGGCTGACCCAGATGTGGTCACAGATGTCCTCAGAGCTGCTGCTACTACTATTGCTGCAGTGCTACAGGAATTTGATGCCTTTGTTAAATAGTTTTGAAATGGCCAGTTAACTTCATGTGTGGCCTCTTCCTAGACCTTCATCCTACAGACTGATTTGCAAGTGCAATAATATTTTGTTGTTATTCCTAAAAACATAGTTATCCTAACAGTAGTTCTACAGTGAACAAACAGTTCAGCTGATTTTTTTCTGCTGTTTCATACATCTCAACTTGCTTGTCGTTAGCGATACAGGAGGCATATTATTAACCCAATTTGCTATGACTTTATAGTATCCTTCACACATATACATGTGGGCATATCTCATGTTGGATGCAGAAGCTCAGAGGGACAGAACAAATGCACAGTAGCAGGCAAGCCTTGTCTAAGAGAAGCCATTCATATAAGAAAGGGATCAAATTTATTTATCATAGGTGAAATTTGAACCATCTTATCTTAACCCCTTAAAGACTTTAAGTATCTCATTCATTTAATCAGTGTGAAAAATGGTGTCTTCTTTACCTTGCAGATGATATCAGGAAAGGCTGTTAATAAAGGTTCATTATTCTGCCCCTTCACCTCTTTTCATCCCTTTAGATTGTAAGACTTTCCTTGTTTTCAAGTCCATTTTTTATTGCAGTTAGGTTGCACTGTTTATTTCTAAGTTCCTTTGAAATATGTGGTGGAACTTCTTTTAGCCCTGCTGTTACTCAGCCCAAGTAGTCTGCACAGCTCTGATGAGTTTCAGGTTTCACTGCTGCAGAACTCATTTCTGATGGCAAACATGGATTTATACAGTTTTAGCTCAATTCTTTGGCGTTGCTGTAAGTTCCTTCCCTTGAGGAGCACAGACCAAGTTAAGATGATCTGTTCAGACATGAGAGAACTTGAGCTGAACTTGCAAGGATAGGAGGGCTTCACAGACCTAAAAAGGAGGGAAATCCCTTCTTTTCCAAAAAATGAGCTCAGGAGTCATCTTAAGGGCTGTGAAAAATGAAAGCAGCTGAGAAACAAGGCTGTGGGACTGTATGTGTCTAGAATACATTCTTATCCTCATGCTAATGTGTCATGAACAACCCTCTCTTTCTCCTCCAAATGTGTTCTAGGGATTTTCCCATTCGAGGGATTCAGTTCTACGATGGACCAATCAACGTCCAGAACTGCACCTTCCGCAAATTCGCTGCCCTGGACGGCCGGCACACGAGTGCCCTGGCCTTCCGGCTCAACAATGCCTGGCAGAGCTGCCCCAACAACAACGTCACTGACATTCATTTTGAAGACGTTCCTGTGAGTTATTCTTCTCAGAAAGACCTTTTCCAGTTGGCTTAGAAATGGGATTGTGGGAAAAAAAGTTGTGGAATCCTTCAGGAGAAAACATGAGATCTTCAAGAGGTTACCCATTGTCTTTGCCAGAAGTTTAACAAGGAGGGTGGCAGCTAAGAAAGGGAAAATTGGGTGGGAAAAATAACAAGAAAATCCAATTCTCTGACAGGTTTGCAGCAAACCATAAGCAGGCACTAGTTTCAAAAAAATAGTGACTTTCAAGTGGAAATCATTTCCATTTCTGTGTGCCTCAGAAACTGTTGAAATAGGGAGAAGAATCTGCCCCCATTATTTTCAATAGCAGTATAATATTAAAGAAACAACAGAGGGAAGTCTGTTGTGGAAGGTCTAACTCACCTAGAAGGAGGAAATACTGATTTTGAGAAACAGCCAGTGAAACTGAGCCGATGCAGGGTAATTCTGCAACCCTGCACACCAGGGTAATTCCACAGACTTCAGTTCTGCAGGCATAAATGAGAGCAGAGCCCAGCCAAAAAGGGTCTGCTAAGCTTTGAATTACAGTATGAACTTGTGGGTGCTGGTCCGAACCCATCCTGGTGTCTCTGCTTTTGAGTTATTTTTGTACTTGCTTGCACACCTATGTGCTAACTGGTTTGCTGAGGTTCCACTCTAGCAGCTGTTAAATCCAACTGCCAAACATTACAAACAAACAAATAAATAAAGTGGTTGGGACTGAAATGGTTTGGGTTGCTTAACTTTCAAAAAATTAGCAGACTTGCTTGCATGTCAGGAAAAGTGCTGACTAGCAATCCTCATGCCAAATGGGATGAGAAAAGCAAAATTCCCCTAAAAGTGTTGGTCAGTCACATTGCACCAGGCAAGCTGGTGACATGCCATTTATTTATTCTGGATAAAAATATCAGTCCAGAACTGCCTGAGCAGTCATTTCCCAGGGGAGGTCTGATTGTTCCCAGCATCAGTGTGACTTTATGTGGCTTTGGAACCTTAGAAAAATATTAGCAGACAATCAGTGAAGTGGCTGTAGTGAAATTGCCCCATCTCCTGAACCTCCCTCCAGAATTCTAAAACAAACCTTCTCACAGCTGAGGCTGAAATTCTGGTTGTTTTAACCTTCCCACCGCAGTCATCAGGGAAATCTGTGTCTGCTCTGTCTGACAAATCAAACACACCTTTTCAGTGTGTGACCCAGCTCTGACTTTAGGCTTGAAGAAGACGGAGTGTGTAGGCAGAGACAATTCTGATGTCGCTGTACCAAGTCGCAGTGATGTTCCTGCCAACTAACAAGACCAGCTCAGCTGAAAATTATTTTGGTGCTTCCGTCTTTGGATGGTCAGTTTCAGAAGCTCATAGTTTTAGTGTCACATAACTTCTATCTCAGAGGATCTGCAACCTCAAAATCCTCTGGAGTCATGGGGCCTCAGAGCCATTGAACATCAAGCCTACCATGTCTCAAGCTGAGGAGCCAAAATCTGTGGCCATTTAAAGAATGGTGCTGTTGGTACACACACAGATTTCTTCATGCACAAATTGACCCACAAACCCAACACTATTTCTTATTGAAGCTACTTTCCAATGCCAAATAAAGTCAGAAGATTGGTCCTTTGAGCCACTCTAGACACTATAGCCACTCTGTACTGTAAGTGGTTAATTCTTTTCTGGAGGTGTAAATGTATTTCACTGTTTTGTTTAGATTACCTCAAGGGTCTTCTTTGGAGAACCTGGACCCTGGTTCAATGATCTGGATATGGACGGTGATAAGACATCAGTTTTTCATGATGTAGATGGTTCTGTGTCGGAATATCCAGGCTCATACCTGATAAAAGAAGACAACTGGTTAATCAAGCATCCTGACTGCATCGACGTGCCTGACTGGAGAGGTTCCATCTGCAGTGGACACTTTGCACAGGTAAAGCTGCTAACCTTGCAGCATCACATTCGCTTTATTTTATTTTAAATTTCTTGGCGCTGTAAAGTTTGACCTTTAAAAATTGACTTTCTTCAGAGTGCACAGGGTTTATTTATCTGCATATCCATGCAGGTGGTTTTGAACACGAGGATACTGTGGTACATTTTCAGATACTTTGGCCTTGATTGCTAACAGCTCTAACAACTTCTGCCTGAAGTCCCCTAAGAGTTCCATGAGCATTAACAGATTAATATTCATAAATCTATGGGCTGTCAGCTAGGTATTTTTCCTTGATTTATGGAAGGAAGTGTTGCCCACAGTGTTATGGGAAATGTGCTGAGGAGTCAAAATTAGACTTCAGCCCTCATGATCTTTCATCCTGTTGTGTAACCACCAAACCATTCTTCCTACCACATGATCTCCGAGTGCAGCCACCTTCAGAGAGCCGTCACTTTCCTCTGATGAGTAGCGTCTGTTTTTGTTTTAGGTGTTGCAACTGTTGTTTTTCTCTGTGTAATACTACTAAAGCCAGTTTGTAACCACTGAGCTGGTTTTCCTACTTCTGAAATCCAGACAGAAGGGTCCTTGTTCAGGAGGAGTCAGATGTCTGTGGCAGATACTGTCCCAATGCAGAGGGTTGCCACTAACGCTGTAAAATACTCTCATGCAGGCCTCTTTGAAGCCTTGACTGACACATAGTCTTTAACTCAGCCGATGAGGAAATGGTCCTTCTTTTTTTCTGAAAACAGCTTACTTTGTTGGAAAGGAAGCCTAAGAAATTGAATATAAGTGTACGGCGTAAAGGTCACTGCCAGAGTCACAGGACTCACACCACTTCATATCTATTGAGTAGCTGTACCTTTAATGTTTTACCGACATTCATTAAACCCTCTTTTTTTTATCTAGATGTATATCCAAGCCTACAAGCCAGCCAACCTGAAAATGAAAATAATAAAAAATGACTACCACAATCACCCACTCTACTTGGAAGGGGCTTTAAGCAAGAGCACTCATTACCAGCAGTATCAGCCAGTCATAACTCTGAGGAAAGGCTATACTATCCACTGGGACAAGACAGCCCCTGAAGAGCTAGCCATATGGCTCATCAACTTCAACAAGTGAGTGATCCTATCAAATTCCAACATTCCAGCCCAGTAACAGCCCTGCACATTTTTAATGGATGAGGTCATCATCTTATGAGCTCTTCCAGAATGAACATGTTTGTTCCAGGAAGTCCATTGAGTTCACCATCTTTCCTCTTGACCTCTCAGATTCCCGTTTCCTCCCCTGGGAAGCCCTGCAAGATAACATGGTTCATTTTTAGAAGCCTAGAGCTAATTCATTCCTGGTACATAGAAGTCACAGGTGTAGGAGTCAGGAGCAGATCTGACCCACATTGCTTAACTAACCCATGGTTGCCATGTCTAATTTACATTGCATTTATTCATCCCACACCATTAAAATCTTAATCGGCCAGGAAAAAATTAAATTACACTTCAGAGCAAATTATTTAGTTTGGCTTCTAGCATGCTCAGGAAAATAATAGTCATGTGTTGACTTGTTATAATGTGGGTCTTTGCTATTTTTAGGAATGACTGGATCCAAGTAGGATTTTGCTATCCTAAAGGGACAACATTTTCCATTCTCTCAGACATCCACAATCGTCTCTTGAAGAAAACGTACAAAACTGGAACCATCTATAGAACCTCTCAGATGGAGAAACTGGAGCACAGATATCCTAGCAAAGGATACTACTATTGGGATGAGGACACTGGGTAAGGAGGCAGGTCTTGCCTATCTGGACACTGCTTTGAGAAAGCTGCTGGAATCATGAGCCGCTTGGCTAATGCCATTAGAAAGGATCACAACAAAACCAGAAAGTCATTCTGGGAATGTGACCAGCATTTAATTTTCCTGGGACTCCCACGGCTGCCAGTCATTCACAGTCTCTGCAGCTCTGCCAGTTACTTGGTTACTCTGGGAAATGCTTTGCCAAATGAATACAAATTAGAAAAAAAAAGGACAAAAGCAAAGTGCAGACCATGAAACTGAACTGGAGACACACCCAAACCTTTTCGTTTTGAACAGCAACCACTTGTAAACACCACGATGGGGATGCGTGGGAACTAAGCATATAAAGCCTGTTATCTTCTTTTAAAGAATTAAAATAACGGGAAAGAAGGGAGACCTAAAGTAAAAACCATGTATTTCTACATAAATGTATCATTATAAAATAGAGCCCAAAGGGAGTTCAGGTGTCCTCTAATTTCTCTGTCTTAAGTTCCTTGATCTCCAGCATGAGCTGGACAGGCTGGAGAGCCAGGCAGAGAAGAACCTAATGAGGTTCAACAAGAGTAAGTGTAGGGTCCTGCACCTGGGGAGGAAGAATGCCAGACACCAATATAGGTTAAGGGCAGACCTACCACTTCTGAGAATAAGGATCTGGGCGTCCTGTGAGATAGTAAACTATCCATGGGCCAGCAATGTGCCCTTGTCGCCAAGAGGGCTAATGGAATTCTGGGCTGCATAGGGAAGAGTGTGGCCAGTAGGTCAAGGGAGGTTATTCTCCTCCTCTACTCAACACTGGTGAGGCCACAACTGGAATACTGCCTCCAGTTCTGGGTTCCCCAGTTGAAGAGAGACAAGAAACTACTGGAAAGAGTCCAGCATAGGGCAACAAAGATGATTAAGGGATTGGAGAATCTCCCTTATGAGGAAAGGCTGAGAGAGCTGGGACTCTTTAGCCTGGAGAAGAGAAGGCTGAGGGGGGACCTTATTCATGCTTGTAAGTATCTGAAAGGTGTGTTGAAGGGGGGTGGAGCTGGACTCTTTTCAGTGGTTGCCAATGACAGGACGAAGGACAATGGGCACCAGCTGGAACATAGAAATAATTCTCCATTCAAATATGAGAAAAACTTTTTTACAGTGAGGGTGACAGAGCCCTTCCAAGAGCCTGCCCAGGGAGGCTGTGGAGTCCCCTTCTCTGGAGACCTTCAACACCCACCTGGATGCAGTCCTGAGTAATGTGCTCTGGGCAATCCTGCTCTAGCAGGGGAGTTGGTCTAGATGATCTCTAGAGGTCCCTTTGAACTCTGACAATTCTGTGATTCCATGATTCCCCAAACCATTTCTGAGATGTGTGTCCCCTTTTATTAGCAAGAGGTATGTTGAACACTCTAAAACGCAGACATCGGTACTGAGGGTTTGCAATCCACATTAGTGCAAAGCTTTAGGAAGGAGTCCACCAAAACTGGGAATTAGTCATTTTTTTTTTGCAGAGAAGTCTCAAGGATGCTGTTCGCTTTTCTCCCCTCCGTGCAGGCTGCTGTTTCTGAAACTCAAGGCTCAAAATGAGAAGGAGAAATTTGCCTTCTGCTCTGTCAAAGGGTGTGAACGAATAAGGATCAAAGCTGTGATCCCAAAGACAGCTGACATCAGTGACTGTGAAGCCATGGCCTATCCCAAGTACATTGAGACTCCTATAGTAGAGGTGCCAATGCCCAAGAAGCTCTCTAGTGCACAACTGGTAAAGTAGTTGATTTCTTATCACAAATTTACTGGCAGGGTAAATTTGTAGTTCTGGCATATGCTGTGCCCACAGACATAGAAAGACTTTGTAACAGGTTCAGTATATCCTGTGCCTGATTTTCTGGAACAGTTCAGGTGTGTGAAGCGGTATGGAACAGATTCTTGCACGTGTAGAGAGTGCAGGTCCTTGAAGGGCAGAGACACCCAAGGGACTTCCCAAGACAGGTTGGCTCAGGAAATGTGATTCTGGAGAGACAGAAGGTTTCTTGCCTGGCCTTCAGCTCCTGCAGGCTCTAAGAGCAGCAGTGGCAGAGAAGGGACTGCATAGCTGGGTGTCTCATTCATGCAAAGGATTTTGTACAACACTGTCTCTCTCCTATATCCAATTCAGTGTGGTTCTGGGAGAGGGAGAAGGTTATTTATAGGATATTTATCTGTTTTTGGGGTTTTTTCACTCATCATCCTTGAAACAGGGATGCACAGCAAAGCCTCAGAGAATCATGTGTCGGCTCTGCAAAGAGTCACCTTGGCTCTGCCATTTGCTGAAACAATTTAAGTGCTGACAGGATGAGCAGAGAGGTTACCCTTGTGCCCAGTCTCGGTAGCAACATAACTTGGCAAGTCAGTCCTTATTATGTAGCTTTTTTGTTGATTGAATTTCAAGGTTTAAAATGCTTTCTGGAAAGGCAGCATTCAGGTAATGGATATCCTCACTAGAAAAACTCTTTTCTCTCTTTTTTTTTTTGAAACAGAAGACTAAGGACCACCTACTAGAAGTGAAAATAGAAACTTATAAGAAACAGTACTTCCACCTTAAGGATGATTTTGCATACATTGAGGTGAGCAGGTCCTCTCAGTCTACTTTATACAACAAAATTATAAAACGCTTCATTTTTGTGGAAAACTTACTTCTGAAGTTACCATAGATAGTTAGCTACAAGTCACTTTTACTTAGCATTTTGGTAAAAAAAACCCCAAAACTGTAACTTTCCTATATTAGCAAAAAATGCATGACATCTTGGCCTCAGAGATCTGGAATTCTGCCCTTTGTTAGAAAGAGTAGTCCTGTGATTTAAAGCTATCAGTGCTTCTTATAGGTGGTTGTTTGCAGTTGTGTTACTGTGATAGATCAAGAATGCTTTTCCCTCCACGCAGGTTGATGGTGTCAGGTTTTTCCTCACTGATGAGGGCATCCAGCTGGTTGTGATTGACGGACATCATGGAAAGGTTGTTGATCGAGTAACATTCAAAAACTCAATTCTACAAGGAATCCCAGCACAGATAGAAAATTATGTCCACAACATCACAGACCAGTGAGTAAATAATCTGGTTTTACTAAGGTACAAAAATCTTGTACAACATTCCTCTTTGTCTCTTTTTTTGTCACCCAACATGGGCCAGATGGACCTGCCTAATGGTGTGCTTTTGTACCCTCCAACTCCCACGAGTCCAGATGTGAAGGCAGGAGTATGCAGACTGTGATTTAGGAACTGATGGAGCCCAAATAAACTGCAGGGCTACATTTGATTAATAAGCTGCAGATCTACATTTATGTTGCGGGTTAGAGAGAAACTGCAGACTTAAATTCACAAACAAACTCTCGGCCCTTATCAGTACAGATGTGCCCGGTTTACATGTTTCTATTGCCTGCATACTCTCTCAAATAGCAGAAAATTCCACTAATAAAATACATTCCACTCCGCACATGTTCCCTGCCCAGGCCTAAGGGCTGGTTGCTTTTATTTTTCAAGTATGGGCAGCCAGAAAAGTGGAGTTTTGCAAGTGGGTGGTAAGCTGCCAACCCATGTTCCTGCATCCTGGAGGGCAGTGGGTTCATCTGCTGGAGCAGGACTGGGAACAGCATCAGAAATTCTTTAACCAAAAGGGTTGTCCTCATATTAGTTTGTGGAGTGCTGTTGGGAAATGAATATATTTCATTGCTATTAAGTCTGTTTTGATTTGAAATCTGGTATGTAACATTTCATACGATTGCTTTGTTGATGAATCATTGAAATAACTGTGGGCAGATCGACAGGATATTGTTCTGGCATTTCTTCTAGAGGCTTGGGGGAAGTTTCAGCAGGTGCCATGCAGGTTCATACAGATGTGTTTCTACTGAATTAAATAATTCTGAAGGTTGCAAGATATACATCAAGTAGTTACTGCAGAGAAGCATGGTAGTTGCTCACTTTTCTTTCATGAAAGAGCAGAGCTTTTCAGACACGCACCCATCCTCCTTTGCAAAAAATCCGATTTCAATCCTGGCTAAATCCAGCTCTTGGATTCTTTCTTACTTCAGAGGATTGAATCGTATTTAGACTTCTAGGTGTACTTAAGTCTTTCTGAGCCTCATTGTCTTCTCTGGATTAGGTATTGAGACCAGATTAGGATTAGGATTAAGACTGGAAATTGACCCAACATGGTCAACACCTTGGCAGGTCTCACTCAACTGTGCCTTGGCAAGGATTGAACCCCCAAATTATTGTCTTTCATTCACCAAAAGTTTTCCCACCCCATCCCTTGCAAGCTTTTCCAATCTGACCAGGCAAGAGCTTCACTTTACAGACATGAGACATCTTTTATCCATTTACTGGATGAAAGTGTTGTTCAGAGTTAGATGTGGACACCGTGCAGACGGCGGGACTGCAGAGGTAGCAGCTTCTCATCCCCTCTCCTGCAACACTGCAGAGATAGCGTTAAGGGAGGGAAAGGGGCCCCACCAGCCTTCCCAGCCTCTCATGAAGAGAGCGCTGGAACAACGTTTAGGTTTTTGGATTTGGGGATACAGGAAGAGGTGTTCCTAGCAAGGGCAGGCCTCTTTGTTCATTTAAGGAACTCTCTGCAGGCCAAATTCCTTTTTCTTTCAATAAATCCATTTTTCTGATGAGTTTCCCAGGGATAAGAAAACATCTGGAGAATTTATTTTAAACTTCCATACCAGGTAAGGCCTAATAGAAAGTAATGATTTCAGTGAACTGAAGGAAGAAAAAAGAGGTGATTCAGCATTTGCAGAGTAGTCAAACCCGTTTGCCAGCTCAGTCCATGCTCATAAGCACTGGAGTGTTTTCACACCTCAGGTTTATTCCAGGAAAAATCCTGATGACTCTTTAACTCTTTTGTTTCTCTTGTTCCTCTGCCACCACCTGTTGCTATTTTCCCCTGAACAGTTCCAGTTCCAGCTGAGGTGTAAAGATGTGTGTGCTGCACTAGGTAGCTCAAGGCTGGAGCTCTGCAGGAGCTGATGCCTAATTAACTTTGGCAACTTGAATCCACCCTGCTGTAGGGAAATCAGCCCAGCAAGGGTCTCATTCTGCAAGACCACAAATGCCCTTTCATTCATGGAAACCCTGCAAGGTGGAATGAAAAAATTCCATCTGTTTGCTCAATTACTCTGTGATGCAGTTTTAATTAGGAGGTGAACAAGGGTGATATCCCAACCCCACTGAGCTAGTAGCAAGGCTTCGCCTGAACTTGCTGGAGCAGAGCTCTCCCTCCATACGCCTTGAGATAACCATTGGAGGTGTTTGTGCGCCTGGGAGGAAGTGAAAAGACTAGCGTGCTTCTCTATTGACAGTTCTCACTCTAAGGTTATCCTCACGTACTTAATTTGGTTTTTTTTTTTTTTTTTATTTTAGTCCTTTAGAGTTAAGCCGAGGCAGTTACCAACTTCTACCCAAGCCCTCACAGATTTGCATAAGCTTAATGCATTTCCTTCATGTCTTTTGTTTATCAATTGCCATTTGTAGAAGACCCTGATAATTTTGAAGTAAAATACTGTACATGCAAGTGAGGTGGTAATAATAATAATAACAACGACAATAATGGCAACAGCAATAATAATAATAATACACTTTTAAAGTGTACAATGCACTTTTTAAGTGCACAATTAAAATGAAAGAAAAGCATCAGGCCAGCAAAGATCTCAAGGAAGTGGATTTCTTCAGGCTTTATCCTGCTGATGATGTAAGAACAATAAATTATTTAAGACTGGCTCAGAGCATCCCGAGGAGAGCAAGTTTCATTCTGAGCAAAGCAGGATGGAACTGCTGGTTGGAAACATTTAAATCATTCTAGAAAACAGTGTTAAAAAAAAAAAAAAAACAAAACAAAACAAACAAAAAAACAAACAAACAAACAAACAAAAACCTTGCCAGTTTCCTAGTGGGTTTTACATGACTGGAAAAGCGAATATATGAGTAAGCTATTGGAAAGCATTGACAAAAGCCATGAAAGCAGAAACTCCTGTAGTTCCTGGGTGTCTTTGAGTCACATGAGCAGGAGTTACCAGTGCTCAAGATGGACAAGTGAAGAACATATTCTGACTCTTCATCTGTTTATAAATTGCTTTATTTCCTTCAGCTCCATAGTGCTGGTGACATCTAAAGGAAGATTCATTTCAAGAGGACCATGGACTAAAGTACTGGAGAGACTTGGAGCAGAAGAGGGTTTTAGGTTAAAAGGTAACCACTTTTTAAAAATGCAGTTCAAAGCCCTTTTGATCTATTTTCCTCCCATGGCTCCAGTAAAGGGACCTTTTTTCCCTTCTTCTAAACTTTGTCTTGCTTGTTTCTATCAGCATGTGCTCAGACATCCCAGGACCAGTCGTTAATTTATTCAGTGAGGTTGTATCCACCGCAGCTTTGGATAACAGTGCTCAGTTTAATACTGTAGATGGAAAAAGTCTCTGGCAGTTGTTTTTAAAAGTGAAGAATTCAGGGGGGTTGGTTTTCCAGATTAATTTTAAATAAAAAGGCATTTAACAATAGGAATATTGGACTTTTTTCCCCACTCAATGCCTCCAAACAGGTTTTTTTACTTGTCTGAACTTATTTTTATCTGCTTTTCTCATGAAAGAAAATTCCAACTTGGTGGCACAAAGCATACCAATTTCAAAGCATCAAATACTGCACTATAAAGTTGCTGTGTCATGCACCTTGCTCTGATCAGCTCTATGAGCGTTTGGCACACTTTCCTCTTTTCTGAGGATGTTACACTCGCTAACATAGGTCTTGTGTGTTGGCTGGCCTTCATCATTCCCTCACCTTCCCCAAGCAGGAAAGCGGTTTGAGTATAACCACCATGCAAATAATGATAGCTTCAACACACAGCACGAGCTGCCTGTTAGGGAGGGTTTCTCCTTCTCTCTTTCTCCTCTGCTATGTACTGCACGTTGCTAATTAATGGAAGTGTACAATTGGTAAATAAAATTTTATTTAAGTTTCGTTAGGAAAGTAGAGAGAGCAGTAGAGACTGGCTAATTGGCAAAGTTGGTGTGAACATGTGTGCTTTTGTCCACCTGTATCCATCCAGCCATTGGGTGTTTTTCTGGTGCAGCCCCAACTCACTCCTAATACATTTGCTCTGATTTGCAGAGAAAATGGCTTTTGTTGGCTTCAAAGGCAGCTTCCGCCCTGTCTGGGTGAAGCTGGTCACTAATGAGGACTCAGCTAAAATCTATCAAGCACTGCCAATTCCTGTGGTGAAGAAAATGAAATTATGAGGACACACTGCTCTGCCTTCTGGCTGCCAGCGCTGCCCCCATGGGACGGACTACTGACTGCTCGCCGCAGGCAACCTGCCAGCCTGCTCCAGAGGTGTAGCATTTTGTTGTTGTTGTTGTTATTGTTCAAAAAAGAGATCTTACTGTAAGTAGCTATATTGGCCACATGTGACAGAAAAGCCTTCCTCTGTGATCAGCGTCGTGTTCTGTGATCACCAGCTCCTCACCGGCAGATTTGCTCACTGATGCCATGTTGACTCTCCTGTTACTAAGCGAGGGTTGACCTGTTTTACAAGATGCTGGTTTCACCAGCACTCCTGTGACAGACTAACCCATGTGCTGCTTCTCAAAGGCAGAGTTCTGAGTCTGAAGGCCATCAAGGATTATTGTTTTTACCAGCCTTTAGGTTGTCAAAATGCTTCCCCGCCCCCTCCCTGTGGTGTAACAAGCTGCTCATATAAATGTGGAATGGCATTTCAAAGGCTGGTTGAAAATCTAAGATATAAAGATTATATTTGAGTGAATGCCTAGATGCTGGGAAACACAACTGGACAAGAACTTATTGTAAAGCTTTTATGATGTTTGATCAAGCTCTTTGGGATCATGTGTTGTACATGTTAACCCATGGCACATAGCTGGGGAACAGATGAGAGAAGGAGAAGATAAAAGATGCCAGCAGAGACCGATAAACCACATCTTTCTGCTTGCTCAAAAAACTGTGTTTCTCCTATGGATCAAGTTTTTTTAATAGTGGTTGCTCAAATAGGAAGTTTTCCTTCAACAATCAACTGTAGGCTAGAAGGAAAGCAATGTAATTAGCACATATATTTTCTCAACCTTTCCTGCACAGTCCATCTGTAGAATAAAATTCAGGATCAGTCTGGATGGTTCGTGGTAGACAGTCAAATAAAGCATCTCCTGTTCAAGGCTTCCCAGTTGTAACTAGGAATACTGGGAATCACCTTATTCAGCCTTAAACAGGGTGAGCAGCCCTTGCCTTCCCAAGGAACTCAGAGGGAGTGGGATCAGACTGCTCTGCTAAGTGTTGCTTTCTCACCCTGTCTTAAGGGCATGAGCATCTTGGTCCTCCTGGAAGAGTTACATGAGATCTGGATGGAAGGTGACAGAGGTCTTGCCAAGTAGGTGAAGAATTAAAGTGGGACTTCCCATCCCCTAGCTGGATGTCTTGTACCTCCTTTCCCCCTTCTTCAAAACAGTATCTGGGTTACAAAGGCAGAATCAGGACTGCTATAGAGACATCTCTTGAAGCTGGGAAATTAGACATTATCTTGTAAAGCATTGTAAGCACTTCCAGTGTTCAGTGATACTTCTGTCAGGAATGCTGTGAAGGTGTCCCCAGAGCCTGTGGCTATTCTAAGAAATCTAAGAGGGTGTAAAAGACAGGATGAAGAGCTTTTCAAAACACATGGAATGTCAGTTTTGCCAACAGTACCTGGGTTTGTTTCCCCACTTTGTCTCTGCCTGCCCCCATTGCTACAGAAATTGTCCTAGTCGCTGATGGTTACTTCCTTTTTGCTGTTTTACGGAGAGCTCATGAAATTAGGTTGTCTCCCCTGCCCCGCCCCTCTGCCCCCCCTCCCCAGTATCCAAAGTGCTGTCTTGCAGCTAGAATGAAAGAACAACAATTTTGTGTGCCATTCCAAAGGCTGGGCAGATGTTGCACTCTATAAGCCTGGTTTAGATCAATTGCTCTGAAAATCAAAGCAACCGTGAGCAAAATTGAGGTAGTTCTGTAGGTTACGCTCCCCTCAAGCCTCTCCTGTGTTTTGAAACTGGAAATGTTCTTTTCAGTCTTACTATGTAGTTGTTTTGAATGTGTTGAATGTTATATGTATTGTATTTAAAAAAAAAAAAACAAGCAGGGGGCGGGAGGAAGAGCCAAGCTTTCCCTCCCTTACTTCTCAACAAGAGTCCGTTAATGAATATTCTTTAGGCATTTGTGTCTTTTCCAAAATGAATGGATAACACTTGTAAAAGTCAGGTAAAGTGGGGTTCTTTTCCTCAATGTCTTATACTGGTTTGGGGATTTCACAAGCTATTCCTTGGAAAAGTCAGTCTCACGGTTCAAACATGATCAACCAAACATCATTTATCTGATGTTCTCTGGTAGCCTAAACAGAGCCAGATCCCCAAAGCTGAGCAAAGAGCCTAAAAATAGTCCTTTTGAGTCTGGGTTATCTAAACCTCTTCACTGTCCTGTGGCAGTTCTGGCATCAGCATTAGCGGAACTCACTTGCTTCCAAGAGATGGACCAAAGCAGGAGTATTTCTTTCATGAGCACTTCACAAATGGTAGGCTGGAGTAAAAAGGCAAGAATGTGCCTGGTTGGGCTCTGGCTTTGGCAGGGCAGGGGTTGCCCTTTGTGGCACACTACTGCTCTGGGCCACCAGCCATTACCCTTCTCCTGCCCTTGATGAACCCGTGAATGCCCGGGAAGATCACACCAGGTGGGTCCTAGATGAGTTTGGTTAGCTTCTACGAGCACGCTGCCTTTGTGCTGAAGTGGAGCTTCTGATTTTACAATTTTGGGGAATTCTCAGGGTGAAATGATAAGACTTGGCTCTAGGAATATCTTCTTCTGTTTGTTGGGTTTTTGTTTGTGGGTTTGTTTTTCTTTTTTTAAAAACATCTTCTAAGGAGCTTATTCTATCATGTAAAGCTTGTCACATGGGGCCTGTTTTGGAGCTGGGGTGGGTCTCATGCTGTGAACAGGGAATACAGGATCCCTGCAGCCACCCTGCCTGGGGGATACCGCAGCTTCGCAGGGGAGTGATGGGGCAGCTGCTCCTCTGAAATGCGAAGAGCTCCCATCCACTTTTACGGGATGGAGCCAGCGTGTTGCTCCGGAGACAGAAGGAAGCCTGAGATCATTGCCAGTCAGCAACAGTTTTGTGCCATATGATTAGTTTTTAATCTTTGACTGTTCTAGAGGTTGCACGCGTACATTTTGACTGCTTGTCCTTCGTACATCCTTCTAACAGTCCCTGCACAAGCTGCAGTTACCCTCTCAGTAAGGTTTGTTACTGCAAATGTTTCCGTGTTTGCAGTTGCCATTGGTAGAGTGGGGTTGGGGTTTTTTTATTGCATTTTGTTTGACTGTCTGTTTGTTTGGATGTCTGGGTTTTTTGCTTCTGTTCAAATGCTTGTTTTACCTGTTGCCGAAATAGCTGGTCCTTTTTCGGAGTTAGATGTTTGTACATTTTCTTATAGACTTTCCAATGAAAAAAGATATATTTTCTATTAATTTATTACAATGGCACTAAGACAACTAAATTGCAGAAATATGAAGCATTTTTACTGGAGTTTAGCATTGTCCACATCGTTAAGTAGGTTGGCAATATGTCTTTTCTGATAATCTGCTTTGCACTTGAAAGCTCTCTGTGTCCGCAGACTGTGATAATGCATTGACTGTCTGGTTTATGATGACAAGAGCTCTTGGGACGTTGGTTCCAACAGATTGTGGCTTACAACTGAAATAACACGTAGTTGTTTGGAGTACACAATGTTTATCAAAGTAAATATTCAGTGAAAATTCTTATTTTATTTTTGTCTCTCGTCTCTTCAATCTGTCGCGGTAGCAATGAGCAGCTGGAATAGCTGCTGGTTTATCCAGCTTGGTTTGTTCAGACTGTTGCAAGCAGGGTGTCCCAGCTTCTCCTTTTGTAGGAGCTTGCTTTGCCATGAAAACATGGTTTATGCCATTACACTGGGTCTAGAGCAGAGACACACATGAACATATACATGGAAATAAAATCTATAACCTGTTTTTGTAGTGGGCAGCTCTTAAGGCTTATGAGAATCTCACTGTCAGGTAAAGTATGACCTTGACAGTGATTTTTCCACCCTGGGACAGTGCCAGCTGGGCAAACTTTGCTATGAAACTGTTTTGAGGCTCAGAAACTGGAATGGGCTTTTTTGTGTGTGGCAGCAGCAATCAGCATTTCTAACATCCAAACACATATTTTTTAATCAAGTATCAAAATAGTACATTAGAGGAGATCACCCACCTTCAGGCCAGGAAACCAAAAGCACACTCTGCCTGCTTGTGGCAGACTGAAATTACTGATACATTGGACTTCTCCAGACCAAGTCCATGGGGAAAAAAGAAGAAAAAAGCTGAAAGTCAGGGCAGAAATCTCACACCACAACACCAGCCCTGGAAAAAAGTTTAAACATCTGTGTGAGAGTGCTGTAAGAGCAAGCCCTTCCATGTCGAGAGCTACAGAGGGGCAGGGGCAGATCTGGGCTCTCTGCTACAGAAGAGTGAAGTGACAGGGATGGGGAGTCCAGAGCCTGCCTGTGCATGGAGCAGCCCCAGAGATATGTCCCCAGGGGAGGTGGCAGGCCAGGAATCATCGTACACACACTCCTCTGCACAACTTTTACGTACCCATGTCTTATATGTGCATACACACGCACACACAGCTTTTATATATGTGCACGCATATCTTATGCACGCACACACAGATACGTGCACATCTTATACACGCATATACATAGTTTTATATACACACTCATATATATCTATAGAATATACACACTCGTATATATCTATAGAATATACACACATCCCTTGGACACAGACTCTTTTATGTTACTGCGTTATGGATTTTTGTGATGGCACCAAAGGAAGGTGTGAAGAGGATTCCTCCCCCTCCCCCCAACCTCACTACACCACTCCACCATGGTTCACAGGCAGAGGCTGACACCACACTGGTGTTGCTGGGGGGTGTGTGCACGTGCGTGTGTGTGCGCTCATGCATGCATGTATTTATGTATAAGAAGGTGTGTCTGTACGTGGATATTTATGTGTTTGTGTGTGTGTATAAAGAGTGTGTGACTCTATATGGGGGGGTTGGTGTGTGTATTTGCCTGTATAAGGGGGTGGCTGAATGAACANTCCTACACTTACTATCTCTTCTATCAAAATATGCTAAATCAGTTAAGCTTGTTAAAAAGCATTTTAAATATGCAAATACGAAGGATTTCTATATTATAACGTGATATAATATAGTATAATACAACACGCCATACCACAATGCCATCTCTACGACATAGTCCCCCCACCACCCTCCTGGAGCAGAATGCCCCTGGCCCGTCCGCTCCCGCCCCCTGGTGGCCGCAGGTGGCGCCGCGCCCGCTCACTCCGCGGGAGGGAGGAAGTCACTGCCGCTTGTGTGGCCCAGAATGTCCCCGCGAGTGGCGGCTCCGCTGCAGGGTGTCCTCACCAGGGGCCGACGAACGCAGTGATCCGGGAGGGAAGGGTGGGTTTGTCCCCCGAAGTGTCCGTGAAGCGGGGAAAACGCGCGCTGGTCACACAGCAACGGGTCCCCCTGTCCCCTGCCAGCCAGGGCACTGGCGGCACCAAAAGTGATCACAAGGGAAACCTCAGGTGACAGGTGTCAAGGACGAAGTGGCAGACTGGCTGGACTAGGGAAAGGGGGCACGGGTGGCCTCGCAGTGTTCCACCAGCCAGCAAAGCTTCCACCCTGTTTAATGCTGCTTTTCGTAAAGTAAACACTTGGAAAAACTTCTTTGAAAGATGTGATTTATCACGTTCTCTGGCAGAAGTTTAGAAGTTGGTCTTGCACTCCTGACTGCAGCTTCTGCCTTTGAAAGGGAAGTGCAGTGAGAGGATTCAGAGAGGGGCGTTGTTGGGTTTTAGTGGTTTTTCTCTGTCAGATGCTGCTTTGGACAATGGAAAAGGAGGGTATGGGCTGAATCACAAACCAAGAAAACCCTAAAGATTGTGGCTCTTACATAAACTCCTTCTTATCCCAGCATGACATTAATAGTCCCAGCTGAGTGTCACACTTTCATTTAGTCTACTCTGAGCAGCAAGTAGCTGAGCTGTCACCGGTTCCACTCACAGCTATGAGCTGTACGGGTTCTCCCTCCTTCACTTCACAGAGCTTCAATTCTCCCAAGTCTGCTAGATGCCAAGAAACACTGCTTGTCCCCTTTTCCAGATGAAATGGTTTTTACACAGTCCTTTCAGATCTTTGGACTGGCCAGGCCTTCACCTCCACCAGACGCTGTGATGTGTTCAGGCTTTTTCAGCTCCCAAGGACCGCTCCCACAGCTGGCTCAGAGGCTGTTTTGTCACACCACCTTTTTTCTGACCAAAGGATGGGGGAGGGATGTGTAGAAACCACCACTGCAGCTACACCCTTCCTTCCTCTTGCATGTCTTCTTCACAAAACACACCTTCGGAAGCTCCTCCCTGCAGTGATCCCTTGGCCATGGAGCTGAATCCAGCACATACACTCACTGTATAATCTTTGAAACAAAACCTAGGACAGAGCTCCATGACTTTGCAAGTAGAAGAATTGGTGATTTCTGCATTGGAGTCTCAGCTGGAGTATCATTTCGGTGGTCAGGAGAAGCACTAAGATACAGAAAGGGCCCTGCGATAAGGAAGCAGTGACAGGACTCAATGGGGAAATTGTTCTGGAGAAAGCCCTATACAAATAAGTATCTCTTCTCCCTTGACAATGGGTGTGAGACCACAATGAAATTCTTAGCACCGCCGTACCCTCATCTCATCTTCTACCATGTTAGTGTTGAATGAGTAGTAGAGGATACTGTTTCGTAAGGCACAGATGCCTCATCTAAACCCCAAAGGTCTGACAGCTGATAGTGGCGCCTCAGGAAATTAATGCAGCTGATTCGCCTTTTATTTCGGCTTTTCGGTAGTCCACCTCCAGTGTTCAACTGGTACCACAACTTCATTTGGATATCTCTTGAGCATGGTCTTCCATACTGTAAATCTAAAGTTGATGGTCTCGTGCCGGGAAGTGAGACTGTCCTGGCTTATTGGTACAGATGGAACTAATAATGTGGTTGAAAGGTATTTCAGGCCTTACTGGGATGTTTGGAACTGAGTGATGGGGTTTAAACAGTGATGATGTGTAGGAACAGGGGATGGGGAGGAGCAGTGATAAGATGGAAAGATGCCTTTTCCGCATTTGGTTACAGAGCTCGTTAGAGCACAACAAAATCCCTGGCTTCCACCTTAAATGAAAGAAAGTTAAGTTAGTTTTTCAAAATCTTCTGCTCAACTGTTGTCTTAAGTGCCAAAACACTTACATTTCTATGCTTTCATTATGCTCCCTGCCAACTCCATCCTTTGATAACTGCAATTATCTAAAGTTCATGCAGTTATTAACATGTTTTACAGCACCACAAAGAAAACAGCTGACTGTCAAGGATTGAGAAGTCTCAGGTATGGCTGTGGATACAGCAGGCAGGATGAATAGTGAAATATTCATACAAAAGTCTTGTGTAATTTAAAGTATACACTATTCTGGATGCTCCTGAGATTTCATTTTAGATGAGGGGATGAAAACTGGCTGACTTATTTATTGCAAAAGAAGTTGAATGAAATAAATCTGTACAAAAGATGAGTTAAAGACATTAATAAAGGCTAGTGTGAAATAATAAGCAATGATCACATGAATACACACATGAAACCTTTATTATATTTGTTTATTGACTTGGCAAGTGCTCAGCCATGATCTCTTTTCTCAATACACCCTTGCAATACAATTATTTGTGTTTAACTCCACTTTTCTCATTACAAAGAGGAGTTTACTTAAGCTATGGCAAGATCCAGGTTACTTCACAGTGCTCTTCCACACACAGCTACTTGTCATTGCTAATGGCCTTGCACCTCACAAGGAAATGCCAGGTCCTTCCTGTTCACCTCTTTCCAAAGGAGGCAGAGATCTGTCAACCTGTTACACTGTCATCAAAGAAGGCACCTTTTAAATTTAATTATTTTTAAATTTAATTACTAATGATTTCATGAGTGCTCAGTGCTCTGGTCAGTGGTTTCCGCAGAACTAGCTGGCCTTTCACCAACAGAGAAATCCAGCCAACTGTCAACACTACTGAAAGCCATCTTTGAAAGCAGTAGGTGTCACAAGCAGCGAGACAAGCCCACAGCTTTTTTGGAAGCAAAAGAACTCGTAAGCCAGAAGAAAAAGAGAAAATAAAGATTTATTTATAAACCTCATGGATTAGAGCATTCCAGTGCCTGTTCTGTAAAAAATCAGTCTATTCTGTCCCACAGCAACAGGGTATAGGCACAGCAATTCTGCAATAACGAAATAAGAAAGAAAAAGTCTGTTTTTCTGAGTATCACCAAGAAGTGACGCACACGCTTTTCCCATTTCGTTCCGCCTTCAGGCCGAGGACGTTGCCAACAGGATTGTTCTTACAGTCCCAGCAGGCACTGAGGCACCGGAACACTGGGAACCCTGGCACAGGTCTCCTCCCTGCTGGTGTTTTGGAGCTGTGGTATCTGACAGCACTCTAATGGGATGTATTAGAGCCCTTCACAAGGCGGGAAGAAGCTGCTGTTACCACATTATCACTGTTCTTCTTTCCAGAGGGGCTGCATAGCAAGGCCATGTGCTGCAGGCACACGTTTGCTGGCCTTTGCCAGAAAAAAGGGGAAGAAGCTGAAGCTCCTTAATCTGCCCCGTTTCTCCACTCCAAAATACCAATGTCTGTGTAATAGTTAAAAAAAAAAAATCAAAAACATCCCAATTTTTTTAAATCTTTATTACAATTATTACTGTTAATTTAAGCGATGGTTGACAGATCTGCTTTGGTACAATGGAAATCCATTGATGCAATGTCACTGATCCCCAGATGGAACCAGTATAGACAGTGAAAATACTGGTCTGTTAAATAGCATCACGTAGGAAAGAAACGAAGCATTTACCAGCTGTCTTTGGACAGAGGCTGGTGTGCCCTGTAATTATCAAATAAAAGCGTATCGACAGACATACTCAGATGGCAATCTTAAGAGGGAAAAACGTGACAGTACCAGGAAAAGAGGTATTTGTAAATACAGAGGGATCCCCATTATCCAGGCCTGCACTCTTTGAATTGCTAGAAACATCTAATACAATAAAAAAAAAAACCCACCAACAACACTACAACCCTCTGGAAAAGGCAAACTCCTTGAATAGAAAAGGAAATGAACCACAGATAAAGACTGGAAATAATTTCCAAGCTTTGCTATAAACCCCATGAGAACAGTGGCCAAATATCAGACAAAAGTAGCCTGTTGTGTATCTTAAGAAAATGCTATTTTAATTTATGATTCCCTTTTTGCAAGAAAATTGAAAGAGTTCAGGAACAGTGACGGGAACGTGGAGTCTTTGTGAAGCCAGGGCTGCTTTGACTGTTCAGAGAAATGTTTTGACCACTCAAGTGAAAAAAATCAGAAATCCTGCCACGGCTTGTAACCATGTCGTAACAGACTCCAAGGTGGAATTGAAAAAATACCTCTTCTTCACCTAGGAATAAGTGCAGCAACAATGCTAAAGACAAAGCAAGAGAAGCTGCAAAAGAAATGGGAACCATGAAATTCCCTGCCAGAAAGCGATGCACTCGGACAGGACTGGCAACAGGCACGGCCTTACAGGAGATTTTATAGCCCCATTTTTTAAATGTTGACAGTGTGTGCGTCTCTAATTACTAAGATTCACTATTTGCTGAGGATGCTGTGAATTCAAGCGTCAGCGTTTATTCATTTACTGCACGCGGTTCTTCTCTCAAGTCTTACGAGCCCTGGTCCTGCTGCTTTAAACATCAACTGTCCTACCTTGCTCAATGAATTCCAGTCCCCAAGAACAGGGGAGGCACTTGCACTCCTCTAGGCAGATTTTTTTTTTTTTTTTAACCAGTAAACCAGATAGTTATATACTATTTGCTTTATCTTAAAAAAAAAAAAAAATCACAAACAAAAGAACAAAACCAAACCCAAGCCCCAAGGTATTTTTTCCAGTATTTTATTACATAAAAAGTTGATTGTCCACTGGAAATTTTTCACAAAGCACAACGACATCTACGACATCTTGTGTAGTATCGTTGACAATGTGTTTTATCTGAGAAGGACAGCTGGCTTAAAAATATAATGATAACTTCACTTAGAAAACTTAGTTATGGCACTAGAACAGAGAAGCCACTCAGCTGAGGGGAGAAAGGCAACAGACATTTAGCCGTCAGGAAAGCAAATGATTTTCCACATACCTCTGTGCAGTACTGAAAAAATAAGGCAACAGTAAGAGCTATAATCACCACCCTACTTGTTGAAATAATTTTTAAAGGTTGTATCTGAACTGCCTGCACATAGGGCCAAAAATCTGTTATTTGAAGTCCGGTGAGACCTAAACGCAGAATCAAACATCTGCTGGGGTACTCACACGACAGTAACAAACTTAAGCAACTTTCTGAAGATAGCTATTTTTTCACACACATATAGAAGTGATATTGTGTTCAGGCCTCCTAAATTATTACAAAACAACATCTGCTTAGGTAGCACTGTACCAGTACAAGTGCCGGGGTCTCAAAGACTTATTACTTTTAGAAGGGAGCGTAAACTGGTGGGAGTAGAGTCACGAGCTGCGAGACTAGAGAAAGACCAGCTGGTGAAGAAGTCCCTGCCAGACTGACACGTTCTACTCACTGCCACATCTAATTATTTGTTGAGTGTACAGCATAAAAAGGGGAGAAGAAATATGGAAGACAAGAGATTCTTGAAGACAGTATTTTG
This sequence comes from Nycticryphes semicollaris, assembly GCA_013400055.1. Classification (NCBI taxonomy): domain Eukaryota; kingdom Metazoa; phylum Chordata; class Aves; order Charadriiformes; family Rostratulidae; genus Nycticryphes; species Nycticryphes semicollaris. The sequence continues at coordinate 17,927 of VXBJ01000053.1, read as the reverse complement.
AATTTTCTATCAAAAAGCAACCTGCAAGTAATTTCTCCTATTAAAATCTAAAAAACCAAAAACAAACCCAAACCCTCAAACTCAAAACACTTTAATATGTAAGTAAGCCATGTGGCACAAAACATGTCTGCATTTGGCACAGGGAACTTAATGACTCAAAGCAAGTAAACAAAAAACCCCAGTCAATGGGCAGGCTGAAATTCAACAAAGCTGCCCCCCACCCCACTCCCACTGGGGAAAGGCCCAGCCTACCGTAAATGCAGATTTCTGAACAACTAAAACAACTATCTACTCTCAAAAGCTGGGCTATAGCTGTGGTATAATTGTTTCTTCTCCTTGGCTAATTTGCTTTTGTATTATTTTGTATACTGTTCTGCATTGCCTAAGTATTTAGCTCTGTAAGAACCCAATTTGATCAAAAATAAATCACATTTGTTTCCTAGCATTAGGAGAACTACAGAAACCATGTCAGAAACATGTAGAAATAAACTGTCACCTCTATACCATAGATTTGTTGTAAAAAGAAAAACCTCATTCATACTTGATATTTATAGCTTCATCTAACCTCTGTCCATCTCTTGAGAAGCAATATTCTTTAAAAAAAAAAAAAAAAAAAGGGAGATGCAAACCCAAAACACTTGAGAAAATGCTAAGTTAGTTACGAACAAGGAGTGGACTGCACATCTCTACACAATGCAATGGGATGTCCAAACACCTACACACACCCTTTCCAACTCCACTACGCATTTGGATTAATGGTAGAATACAAAAGTAGTACAGTTAAACCTGAAGAAACACAGGATTTTCATTCTTCCATTCACACAAACAGGCAAAGGCCTGCTTGATGAAGTTTGGCAGGAAAGGTTTCTTTCATCCTGAATTCATACAAATATAATTGAAATTAAATATAAATAATCAGCTGGAACCTTCATCAACAGCATCTAGTCTTTACCTACAGGAACTAAAGACGAGTTACTCTCTAACTAATGTGTAATTATTTAAAAGATCTTACTACTCAGTGAAACAGCGAGCTTAGTGACATCTTTTATTTCAGAACAAGCACTCACTAAGTCCATTTCCCACTTTTGCTACTGAAGAATTCAACAAGATCAACCATTATGGTTCAATTAGGACCTTTCATCCAAAACACTTGGATTTTAGCACCTTAAATAAAGAGTCAAAGTAACATCTTTGTAATATGGATTGAAGACAGCTAATACTGTGCTCATCCTCTGGAAAACAACGTGGACCATACGTACTTGGTGCATGTCCTTAACAGAGTAAGGCAGAAGGGAAACAATTATAAGCAATGCATTTGACTTAATACAATCTAAATAATAATAAAACCTTCCCGATTATACAAATTATCTCAGGGAGAAATCAAATTTACTCCTATACATCACACTGTATGGTATTTAAATTAAGTGTTCATTGACAATCATCCATGTCAGTCAGGAACCTGTACCTGAGACATGACCTGGTTATTAAACATCATTAAGGGATGTGCCTGACTCGAAGTTTAACTCTGTACTGCAACCAGTACTTTTCCAAAGATTTAAACAACCCCTTAAACCAGTAAAACAAATTCATTTCAGAGTTAAAGCTATTTCTCCTAACTCACTGTCTAGATAACAGGGCATATGTGTTATTTGCTTCCACAGGCAGAGTTCTTTGACAGCAGTAGCAACTTGAATGGCATGAACCTGACTTGTCCTTCCCGCTCCCACTGCTCGTGTGCATACTGCAATTCCATGAACAACCCCCCCATCCCTTCTGATGGGTGCAGAATCTCCTTCCTGTACTGCTTTGGAGCTCGTTCATCGAATACCTGCTTAGCTTCTACCATGCTTCTACACTTCATGGATTTCTGGGGACGTACAGAATAGGTTTTGTTTATTTTAAAGGAACAGGTAGTATAACCAGACGTGTCCCAAACCCCATCATTTCAGGCATCTTTGGCCACTGCAGCACTATTTTTTGCAATTTTAGGCAGTTTTGCCAACTGAGTTGAGCAAACTGGCTTCCAAGGGAATCTTTAAGTACTGTACTGTGCTACCTCCCTAAGAGCAGCTATGAATCAATGACCAACTTGCACACCCAAGGTGGACGTGGCTACTAAAGATGAACATTGGTGGATTCCAAGACCGTATTTCTTCTTTTCCACTTAAGTTTGTAATTTTAGACACACAGATTTGTTAATTTTAAGAAACAACAAAAGCATAAAAAAAATCATAAACTAGTCAATCGCTGGTATTAAAAATTACGCTTCCTGTAACTAAACAAAGTGGACAATATTAATAAGTAAACTGGTGAATTTCAACATAGAAGTCTTTTAACCTCAGTTATCTCTAAGTCTTTCCCCTCCCCCTGCCTCCCCCAGTAAAGCCAGGAATTGTGTGGAAATTTAGTTTCCCTTCAACGAACAGCAGAACAGCATTCAGTCTGGTTAATGCATACATCATAGGTCCTCTCTCTGTTTGGTTGCTCGGTTGTCCTCTTTGATGCTATTGGATTTCTTGTCTCCATCTTTTTTCTTCTTTGCTTTTTCAGGTTTTGTTTTGTTTTTCACTTTCTCACTTTCTTCTGCTCCTTTGCCGGGATAAACCTGACCTTCCAGAGTAACATCCGCACACCTTTCTTGGTTTATCAGAAAGTCTTTGATCTCCCAGGCATAACCGCCATCACGTAACATGAAGATGGCACGATTTGAGCCGACAATAAACCTAGAGGAAAGATAAAAGTTAGCTCCACGCCTTTTGAGCCCTACAACATTTTGGCCAATTCAGAGAACTTCCACAACTGAGAGACCCATTTAAGAGCAAGAAGTTTGTCTTCTGTGAATAGGAAGAAGGGAACAATGTTCTAGCATAAGTTATAATAAAATGTATTAAGTTTACAAACAACCAAGGAGGAGTCAGAATACAAAGAAAACTTAAGGACTAGTTCAGCACTATGTAAAACCCACCAATGGGCATTAAATTTGCTTTATACACTTGCTGAGATCCTTCCCAGCCTCAGTCCAAGACCACAACATTCCTCTGTTTCAAAATAATCCCCTCAAACAGAAAAATCATATTTTTTAGACAAGGGAACAAACAGCCTTTTGTGGTAAGAAGTCTTACAGGTGTGATATTTTCCACCAAGCACAGAAAGGCAAACTACTGCAGCTAGAACTGGTATAGAGCTAAAATGGAATGAGACAGAAAGAAATGAGGCTACATTGGTATCAAGCTCTGTGTTAAAAGAGAATTTTGCACCACACCAGAGTGTTTGTAGCATGACTTAAAATAAATTGGTATAAACTATTACAGAAACAAAGGAATAGTGACAGATGATGGAGGTAGGGAAGGGCACAGGATGACCAATTGAAAAGATTTTCAGGAAGAATGAAACAAAGGTTCTGTAAAAGCAAGAACTTCATCCCTGCATCCAAGAGCTCACCTTTGCACGTCATAGTTCGCATTGAAGAGACTCCCCTGCCACAAGCTAGTTATTTCTTCTGTCTCCTTTTCTGTGGGATTTCCCGACACCGTGACAAACATCATCAGAGTCTTCCCCTTTTTTGTCAGCTTCAGGATACTTTCAGGCTTGCCTGGATCAATTTTTGAGAAATCTATTGGTGCTGGAGGCCTCTTGTGTTCCGGAAGATCCCCCTCTTCAATGTCATCATCTCTCTGTTTTGAAAAGGAAAAGGAAGCTTTAAACTCAAATGTTTGACAAAGCTGGTCTTGTTTCAAAGTCCCCATTGTTTAGAGAATAACTCCACTTTGATGAAGCTTTTTTTTTTTTTTTAGTTTAACGATGAGATTCTCAAACCAAAAGCAATAGTGAATTTTGTTTTAGGGTGCTTCACAAAGAGTGCTCTTTCCATGTATAACCCTCCCCTCAAAAGGACGCACATTTTCATACTGACAGGCAGAATCCCACATACTGAGAAATATTTCAGCCTCGAGGCTGAATTCAATACAACTCCACTCAAGTACGGCATAAAATAATGCTCCTCTTCACAGTTTCACAGAAATTCATTAAGTATACACGATGAACTGAGAAAGCAGCACTAAAATGCCTCATACACATAAATAAATAAAAAAGTCATTCATCTGCATATTGCTTTCAGAGGTCAAAACTCACTACTAGGAATCGTAAAAATCACTTAAGAACTTATGAATTCAGAATTTCAATGATCACGACATGAAAACTTTTATTAAAGGTTTCATGACTTTTCTAATGCACAGATGCAGCTCACAATCTGACAACATAATCACCATGAGTAAATCACTTTTAGAAAATACAAAAAACTCTTGATGCCTCTGCTAAGGTTGACAGGCATTTAAATATTTGGAAAGGCAGAATTCAAACTGCTGCCCCTTAAAACAGCTCATGACAGAGAGGAATAATACAGTGACAACTGACATTGAGACAGAATTTGATTTATTAAACAGTATTTGTATCATAGAATTAAAAAATTTTAAAGAAACACAAAAAAAAAAAAACAAAACAGAAACCCCCTGAAGTCTTATATTGGGATCCATCCAAGCACTAGTAAATCAGCAGGAATTAAGGCAGATATTTCAGGTGGTGTTTTGCCTTCAAGCATTTAGTAACAATATGCATCACTCCATTAGAAGCATGAACTGTAGCAGTACCTAAAGACATTCCCTTCAGAAGCCTGAAAGGTCAGGAGCTGAGCTTGATTTTTACATCTACATATGCATTACCCTCTCATCCCTGCACACGTATCTACACAAACACAACATCATCCTCTTACAACATCCCACAACTGAGAGCAACCCGTATCCATTAAAGGTGAAGGTTTCATACAAGGTGACCTATGTTCTCTTCCCCCCTCAATTATGTGGAGTTTGCTGTCTTCCTGACAGGAGTTTAAAATTTAGTTACCACAGAATAAGAGTTGTAGAAGCCTTAGATTTTATCCTTTCTTTCCTTACCAATTACATATCTGTTTCAATTTTGCAAGCCTGAAGCATGCTTTCTAATAGGTCACACACCTTTGAGAATTCCACATCAAGTGAAAATTGGGCACAAAGAAGAGGTCCAGGAAAGTTCTTCTGTCATCACCAAGTGCAAACAAAACTTACCTTAGAGGAAGCTGGAAAATGCTCACATTGGTAAAGTATAGTGAAAATATGAAGTCTTACACAACTGGATGAAAAACCTGCTTCAGAAGTAAAGGCAAATCAATCCTAATTTCAGATGTGTTTGGCTAGTGCCAAACCAGCCTATTTCACAGTTTTGAAATGAAAGGCAGAAACAAATGTTTCCAGATACTCCTTAGACAATACAGAAATTGACCTTGGGTTTAGGGACAACACACTCTAACCTATGTTAACAATTTTCCCCTTAACTATTCAACTAAACATGCATAAAGCTGTATTGTTACAGTTTGAGCAGAAATATTAGAAGAAACAGATTAAAAGTTCCCCTACACAACACTTTTTTTTTTTTTTGATTCTGTACAAAATATCACGCAGGTTTGTATTTTATAAAGCTATCTACAAAGTAAAAGACTGGAGGAAAAGTGCAAGTTTGCTTTGAAACATCTGGCATTCACTCATTTAAACAGTAACAGGCGGCTTCAGAGGGAAAGCATTACACAGACACAGTAACAACTACATATCCCTTCTCTTTCTCTTCCCCTCGGCTCCTGTTCTCATGCATTTCTCATCAATGCCCTGGATTTTTATTTTAAAACATATTAGGAACACCTATCACCTAATTCCTTAGCCTATTCAGTAGTCTCAGCTCAGAGGCAAACCTGAGAAACCCTGAGCTTGTAACAATAAAGAACTATTTAAAGAATATGACATTTCAGAAACAGAAAGACCTGTGGACTAGAATCTCAGTTCTGTTTCTGGCTCCTCTGGACTCAAGGCTGCTGGAGAGTCCCTTTCCATGAGGGAAATCCCTAGGTGGCTTCTCCTGAGCCACCTACTGCAACTGAGCTGCTGAAGCAACCTCTATCTCTTTTCCCTGTTCCTCATGCTCACTTTCAACTGGGTCACTCTCCCAGTTCACCAGGCAGTGGTGCACATGGTCACACCAGCACAGTGCAAGGGGCAGGACAAGAGCCTCACCAAAGAGGCAGCCGCTCCTTCTGGGAAGGCTGCTGGAGCCACAGACTTACCAGGCTTGTAGCTGACCCCAAGGATGTTACAATCACCATCCTCCACTGCTTTCAGAATCATAGAGTTGGCTAGGTTGGAAGGGACCTTTGAGACCATCTAGTCCAACCATCAACCTAACTCTCATAAAATAAATAAATAAATAAATAAAATCACTAAACCATGTCACTAAGCACTATGTCAACCCGTCTTCTAAATACCTCCAGGGATGGTGCCTCAACCACAATGAGCAGCCCATTCCAACGCTTAGTAACTCCTGCAGTGTAAAAGTTTTTCCTGATATCCAATCTGAACCTCCCCTGGTACAGCTTGAGGTCGCTTCCTCTTGTCCTATCGCCTGTGACTTGGGAGAAGAGACCGACCCCCACTACCCTACACCCTCCTTAGCAGTAGTTGTAGAGAGCGATAAGGTCTCCCACAGCCTCTACTCCAGGCTGAACAATCCCAGCTCCCTCAGCCTCATAAGGCTTCTCTCCAGACCCCTTACCAGCTTTATTGCCCACCTCTGGGCCCTCTCCAGCACCTCAATGGCTTTGCAGGTTCCCGAAGGGGCCCCAAAGGGTGTCCAGTTTTGGGACAATATGCGAGGTGGGGCCTCACCAGTCCTGAGTACTGATGATCACTTCCCAAGTCCTACTCACCACACTGTTCCCTGTACAGGCCAGGATGCTGTTGGCTTTCTTGGCAACCTGGGCACACTGCTGGCTCATGTTCAGTCAACCAACACCCCCAGGTCCTTTTGTGCTAGGCCATTAGAGTAATTGCCAGGGAAATAAAAAAAAATATTAGGAGTCATCTCACTCAGCTGAAAACAATGACATGATTCTGTACAGATCTGTGCCCTGTGACCCTCACTCCCGAGCGTAATTCCTGCTCTTATCCAAATTCGTAACGGCCCCTTTGTTTCTCATCCCACCCCATCAAGTCCACTCATGCCCTTTCTTCTGTTCTCCAGCCACCACCCCCTCAAGTCTTTCATGTTCCTTATATGTGCCCTTACTACCATCAGGCAAAATGCCACAGAGCTGACCATCCTGATGACCAAACAACTGTTAATTCTTGAGCCCCTGCTTCTGTAACTCTTTTCTTCCAGGGTTCTGGCTGTACATGCATCTCCTCAGTGGCAACACCAGCCACCAACTCCCCAGCTGCTCAGCCACAGCTGCACATAACATGGTGACAAGCATTTGTGCAGCACGTGGAGAACTAGATCAGAGACCAGCTCCAGATAAAGAAGAAAAATCCCAAACAGCCTCCCGATCCTGCTTGCTGGAACAGAGCACACAGCAAAAGAGCCATGACAGCATTAACTCAAGTCTCCCTTTCATCCAGGCATCTAATTCACAAACTCAGAGATACTCATCTTCAAGATTTTCTTACAATGCCAAATTTGGTTGAAGTTTGCCAATATGATCAATCAAGCCTTGATTTTTCAGCAGCTGGAACTATCCAGTCCTTGTCCGACAGCACTAACAGAACTGTGAACCTGTTACATATTCAAAGTTTTAACTCAATTTTCTAAGTCTTTCTTCCTAAAGGCAAAGACACTGTAAGTCTATGGGTTGAACAAGTCAATAATCTGCCAAGAAGGTCCAATAAGCAGGTCCAAGGCACACATCATTACCTCTCACCAAAGTCACTTTATCTATACTACACATAAAAACCTGCTTCTCCATCTTGACTTATAGCTGTATCTGGAGTTATAGGAGGCAGATGTTTTCACTCTATTATTTACTTCAGCTTTCGTGCAAAATGTTCTGGGGAACAGCCTCGTGGGAAAGAATAAAAGACACTGGTAAGTGCTCTGGCATTTGTCAGATGATTGAAGACAAAAACAGTGGAAAGAGCCGAACAGCAGCATGACAAGCACATGGAGAAGAGAGTGATGTGGAGCTGCCTAAGAAAGTTACAGCAGTGGGGTGATGGGGGACAGGAGAGCTGGAACGAGAAGTCCTTACCACGAGAAGCAGGAAGAAAGGAAACACCAAACCAAAAAAACCCAGAACAACTGCATATCCACTTTGTAAAAGCGAAATGAGTATTTCTCCTGCTATCCACTCTTTGCTTACAAACCGTGTTATTACTCAATACTCCGAAACAGCAAGCGTTTAAGTCAAACCAGGATGCGGGCATGCACCGGCCGGCTGCGTGCGGGGCTCAGGCGCCGGGCAGGGGGCGGCCGGGCAGGCTGTGGGGGCCGAGGCCGCCGCCCAGGAGCCCCTTCCGTGCCCGCTCCCCTCGACTTTGTAACGGCCCCAAACACGGGCCGGGGCCGGCCGGCACCAGCCACCCTAAGGCCCCAGGAGTTCCACGGGGGAGGGCGGCCGGGCCGCGGCCGCCAAACCTCCCGCCTTCCCCGCCGCGGAGCGGCCTCCGCGCTGCCGGCCACGGGTCCCCGGCCCCTCCCCGCACCTCCCACTGCTCCAGCAGCCGAGCCATGTCTGCGTCGTTGTAGTCCCGAATGTCCTTCTTCTTGGCCGGCCCCGCCCGCCGCTTCCCCTCCGGCTCGCCGGCCGCGGCTGCCGCGCACACCCACAACGCCAGGCCCAGCAGGGCCCAGCCAGCGGCCGCCGCCATCTTCTCCCAAACCTCACCGCCACGGGAAGGCGGCCCCGGCTGCCTTAAGGGGCGGGGGCAGCGGCGGATGGGCCCGGGGGGAGGAGGAGGAGCTGGAAGGGGTGAAGGGGCAACAAGCAGAGGCGGCGGGAGGGGTTGGGCGTCACCGACCGCCTTCCCGGCCTGGCCGAGGGAAGTTGTTCTGCTCCCCGAGCACCGGGAGCGAGCAGGGGATGCGGGCACTCCCCTCTTCTTCTGAAGCACTGAAGGGAGAGCAGGCTCAGAGCATAGAACTCATTCCGTGGAGCGAACACTTCAACCCCAACCTGGACAGGTTGGATCGACGGGCCAAGGCTAATTGTATGAGTTTTCAATAAGGCCAAGTGCTGGGTCCTGCATTTCAGTCACAACAACCCCAAGCAGTGCTACAGGCTTGGGGAATAGTGGCTGGAAAGCTGTCCAGTAGAGAAGGACCTGGGGCCAAGAAGGCCAACAGCACCCTGGCTTGTTACAGGAATAGTGTGGCCAGCAGGAGTAGGGAAGTGATGGTGTCTCTGTACTTGGCACTGGTGAGGCCTCACCTCGAGTGCTGTCTTCACTTCTGGGCCCCTCACTACAAGGAGGACATTGAAGTGCTGGAGCATGTCCAGAGGAGAGACACCAAGCTGGTGAAGGGTCTAGAGAACAAGTCATACGAGGAGAGGCTGAGGGAACAGGGCATGTTTCGTTTGGAGAAGGGAGGTTGAGGGGAGACCTCATTGCTCTCTACAAGTACCTGAAAGGAGGCTGTAGAGAGGCAGGTGTTGGCCTCCTCTCCTAAATGAATAATGGCAGGACCAGAGGAAATGGTCTGAAGTGGCAGGGGAGTTCCAGAAGAATTACTTTACTGAAAGAGTGGCCAGGCACTGGAACAGCCTGCCCAGGGAGGTGGTTGAGTCACCAGCCCTGGAGGTATTTAAGAGCTGTGTAGATGTGGCACTTCAGGGCATGCTCTAGTGGCTGAGACTGTAGGGGGGTTTGTATGTATGGTTGGACTCAATGATCTCAGAGGTCCTTTCCAACCATGAAGATTCTGTGATTATGCAATTCCGTTGTACATAGTACAATCAACCAGGAGCCCGCAGCACGCAGACAGAAGAAAGGCAGTCAGTAGGCAGGCTTGTGGGTTCGGGAAGCTTTCCAAAGCCAGGGCTACTGAAATGATAAAGACACTGAAGGGCTACGTAGCTTGTGAGCCACTGGGGAGACCGGACACATGAAGCAGCAGCTTGCTGAGTGCACGCGTAGCATGAGAAACAGCTGAGGAGGATGTGGGATCCAAGATTTTAGCACCCTGATAAACAACCAGCCTGGTCTGCAACCTCCATCCTGAGGGCTGTATCGTTTTATGACATGTCATCCGGGCCACCAGCACGCCTGGGCAACAGGAAGCTGTTAGACCATAGCTATCAGTGGGGTTTGTTAAATGTACAGTAACTGCAACGGAGGTTTAGTCAAGTACCTTCCACAAAGCTGTCCAATAAGTCACTAATGAGCACATTTGCTCCAGTGATTTCTCATTAAATATAATGAACATCAGGTATACTGGATCAGATTGCCCTGATTAATGAGGTTTTACTAAAATATGTTTCTGGTAACTTTTGTTATTACTGGATCATGTGTACATTCACTGGGGAAAAAAAAAAAAAAAAAAAAAACCCAACCAAAAAGCTTAAGATTCAATTTTGGAATGCTGGACTCGGAGCATAAAATATTTTCACTGAATTTCTACCGGGAAATACTTTCCTCAATTCTATTTTCTCTTACTAGAACAAACCAAGCCAACTTTGGCTTTCTTTAATAGCTGGTGCTACATTCAGATGTGACTCTCAAAAGTAACCCGATTCCCTTTGGTAAGTGAACAAGTCATTCAGTATATCCAGCACCGCACCAAACAACACTATGAATTTCCTTGTCACGCATATAAAAGCTCTAATTTGAAAGGGAGATATTTTCCATGCTTGGCTCTGACTTTACAACTTTCTCTGTTCGGGCAGAATTCCGTGTCTGGGAAGAACTTGTTCAGACCGTGGTCATTGCAAAGTGAGCTCCACACGGTGAGAAACACCGATTCAGCCTTTCCCCGGGCTCTGCTCCTCTTCTTTCCAGTGCAAGAGGCAAAAGCAGCACAGCCAGAAATACGTATCACTGAAGAGGCAAACTGAATTGCATTTTCTTTTTATTGAAGCCCGCTGTGTTTTGCTCAGAGTATCTATGGAATCATACCAACATGCTTTTTATAGCTTAAACATTTTCATACCTCTTAACAGTTTTTATAGGCCTAGCAGCTAACACTATTATGGTTACAATACAGAACATTCCCCATAATAGATGGCTACTTTCACTATAGATTGCAAAAATGAGGTGTTTGAGGCTTTGTCGCGTAGCTTAAAGTCCCATCTAGTCATGCCAGCAAACGTCTCAAGCTGTGGCTGTCATTTTTACTTCTACAACACACCAATTTTATTAGTAGCATTTTCAATTACAAAGTTATACCTTATCAGAAAGGCAGACCTACCTTCCCCTCTGGATGTAGACTGTTTTCATTACTGAGTAGGGCTGGGCCAAGTTCTAACACAAAAGGATTCCGGATGTTCTAAATTTCTGTTAATGAAGTCTGGGAGTCTCTCATTTTTTTCTAATATAACCTTCATTTTTGGAACCGTACTTGTGCAACATATCCTTCCTATACCACCATTATTTCTTGGGAGTTAGGGGAAGAACGTGCACATTTTTTAGCTTCCAAAAGCTGCCTCAAGTCTTTGCACCAGCAAAGTTTTTGTGTGCAGTTTTCCATTTTAAAGTGGATTCTCATTCATCACATTTTACTTTTCTTTGCAAATATAGTACAGTAGGGTCTTAAAGCTTATCCCTTGACATGCCTTGGAAGGAAAGCTTGGAAAGATCAAAGAACTTGACTTCATAAGGAAAGGGCAGCACCTTCTTGGAAGGACATATAGACAAGTAAGAGATGAAACTAACAGGATCAGAAGATAAGCCCTAAGCATGAAGAAGGGAGAATGAAGATGCAAGGGATCATGCTAACAACACAGCTGCTGATAGCAGGTAGCTCCAGCTGTTCCAGCTGTGTATGGAAGAATTAGTTCATTTTAAGAACACTACTAACACAAGAGGGGGTTTAATAGTGACTCAGATGAACGAGGTGTTGTGAAAGGCAACCTTTTAGTGATTGCTTTGAATATCTGAAACAATGGAGGTCTGGTGTACGGCAGTGCTCTTTATACAGCCTGACAGGCATGAGAACTGCTTTTGAACCTATAAGCTTAGTAAAGGACCAGGACCATACTGTGTTGAGTAACACAGAAGTCTTGCTGAGTAACAGATCCCAGGGAACTTGAAGCAAGTTTTGAGACAACCCAGCACTCAGAGTATTCTCACCCTGCTTAATAGCATTGTCATACATTTTATAGAACATCAGGATATTCTGAGTTACTTTCAGTAAACCATTCAAAATTAATGTTTTCACAGGTCAAATTATCTTAAGTACCCTAAATGCTCCCCCGCAGAGACAATCTAATGCATGAGCTTTCATGCAAAGACAGAGCATGGATTAATTCAGACCTCTGAATGCCATCACATTCAGAGAAAAACTTGAAGAATCAGACCTGAACATGTTACCTTTAAAAATTAGAATATTTCTAAATCTCAAGAAAGAAAAGAAAATACGCTTTTTAATACTGCTGCTTGCAGCATAGCAAGCAAAATATGCTGTCTACAGCAAAAATATTTGAATGAATCAGAATCATTTCAGTCCTCAAATTAATTCCATGCATCAAATGAGCACACTCACTTGACATCTAGCAAGAGAATGCAGATTTTTGCTCCAGAGCTAGTCAGACCTGGGTCCAATGTGAAAAATCAAGTCTTTAATTCAAAGTCTTCCCAAATTAGGGGTTAATTATTGTGATTTGGACAGGCACCTCTCATTCAGGTACTAACCTTGAAATTCAGATTCTGAAGTCTGTTTTGAGCACAAAATAAATCTTGACTCTAACCGTGTGTTATCGTGTGCACATGCACTTGATAAATTAACTCTTCCTGAGAGAAGGGAGGTGTCTAGCACATGGCACATTGGCTCGGCAGCGCTACCTGTCTGATGAAGTTTGGGGAGGGGGCATGATGCCCGGCCATCTAGTCAGCTACAATAAAGCCAGACACTGCAATCCTTACGTTCAGAAACACCACAGAGTGTTTCTGTTAATACTCATCTTACTTCAAAATTTGCTACGGACGTGTGCTGGTTAAAACTGCGTACTGGTTACACAATTTAAAAGTTACTCTATGAAGAAAAGAATTACATTAAATCAATGTCAGAGTAGGTTTACACAGTTCCCACAGGAATTCTATTTATAGTCTAATTTCCACAATCTAAGTGAAATTAATTTTGTAGTCCCAATTTAATTTTAGGTTTACGGGTCAGTTTTGGCACCTACATCTAATGTAAGTAATACATTACACAAACTTCTGATGAATTAAAGGTGCCAGACTGAGCCGGTAATGATCAGCAGCTCTGCTCATGGAACACACAGACACAGTGAAAAGGGTGGGATCAGAGACTCCTGTGAAAACATCTATTAAAATTTTCTCATGATATGTATTTAGAAAAAAAAAAGGGGGGCGGAGGGAAGAGGGAGAAGCCAAACCCTTCTGAGGAGTGTTACAGCTGCAGGAGAGAAAATACTAGCAAAAGTGCAATTCAGGAAGGGTGGGCCCTTGCACATTTTGTTCAAAATACTGTGTTCTCCTTTGATCTCAAAAAAAACCCCAAACCCTAACAACAGACTGAAGAGCCTGAAGGGAGGGTCTTGGATTCCTCTTTATGCGGGACTGTTCTCATCAGTAGCATTTACCACTCCTCCATGAAGTGCTTCTGAGTTCCAGGCCAACTGACCTGCAACCCTGCACCTGCACCTTCTCANAAAATACAGCACAGCCTTCCATTGCGCGCAAGAGGAGGTTTGTAGCTGCATTTTCCTTTTCATAAAAATGTCTTTTTTCCATCTCAGTGTATTAAATATCCATGGTAACAGCAGGGGACAACCAATCGATTATTTATGGTAAGTGGTAAAAACAACAGTACAATACATTGTGAATAAAGGGACAACAAAATAAAAATTATTTTTGCTGTATTATGTTTCAATTGAGCAACAGGAGCTAACCAGTGTTTTTGACAGAACTGAGATACTTACATTACTGGTATCTATGTAATAAACCGTTTCTTACCTTTGATACTGTGTTTTCAACTATGCCATATTTAAAAACAAACAAAAACCCTAAAAAAGCCCAAACACATTAAAACACCCAGGTTAAGAAGGTTCACCTATTATTCTAAAAGCCACTTATTTATAAACAAAATCATTTTCAAAGAAGAAAAAAACAAAAGTTGTGACCGTGTGTGTGTTTTGCAGTCGCAAGTGAGGGGTTAAGTGTTCCTCCAGATCTCTAGCTGTCTTTTTTTCCTCCACGCAGACCCGCTCTAGGGTTGCATCCCCAGTGTATCAACCATGATTACCTCCACGGACCCGGGACAGACCCAGACCTCATGGTTTCAGCCTCTGACAAAGTCAATAACTCTTACTCACTGACCTCGAAACACTTACTTAGCACCAAAATGTTTAAGACAAAATAGATTTTACAAACCATAAACCAGCCAACACACTCGCCTTTTCCTTCTGTGTGACTTACCATCCATTGCTGCAGAGAGGAAGGCCCAGCCTCTGCCAGCCTTTTCTGCAAAGTCTGCCTCTGGGTTCAATTGCTTCTTCTGTCAGTCTCTGCCAGCTTTATCCTCCTCTGGTTTTTAGTTCTCAGCCTGACAAACCAGCTGCATCCCTTGGAATCAGAGCTATCATCCTGCAATCACCACCTCATGGGTTCAGTCACATACAGCTGACACAGGGGAACCACCGAATTGCCTTTTATTCCTTCATCAGCCAGCTCCCTATTAAGTTAGATCAATACATCTATACAGGAAAGTAATATAAAGTGCATAACTCACTGTATAGTAACTTCCTCTCACCAACCTGGCCACATAGAGAGTTCACAAAATTATCACAACTCGGTATTCTTCAGCTATTACTCAACACTGCCTACACTGGCAAAAATCAATTCCTCCTTCACAAAAAATAATAATAATAAAAAAAAATATAATAAGCAATAAGAGGGCCAAGTCCTGTCAGATGATTCGGGAAAGAAGACTTCAGCCTCCAGTTTCTGTTGTACTAAGCACAATGTGAAATAAAGATCAATGTGACAGAAGAAGAGCTCATAGAAGTAAGCCAATCTTCTGTACCCTACTAAGCCACATTAAAAAGCCTTTTAATCCCTTATATCTGGCAATGCCTGCTGTTTTGAGCCCCAGAGAGTTATTTCATTCAGACTCTGTCAGTGAAATCTTTTTAAAGCCAAGCATGTCCACCTGATTTTCATGTCTTTCAAGCCTGTGCTCCAATTCACAGAGCTGCCCAAGACCCACAGGTCACCTTTGGACTCAGCAGCCATTAAATAAATGAGTATGCACATCTCTTTCAAGGAGAACATGCGTGAACGGCTTATGAAGGGAACGCCCACCCCAAACATCACTGAACAAAGTTTCCTCCAGAACTGCACAGACTCATCAGCTGGACCTTTAAAGCACATAACGATCCGATCCTCGATTCTGCTCAAATTACTGGGCCCAAGAGACTCTGTCTTCAAGGCTCCCTTTTACAGTAAGAGGATGTGTTGAGGGTCAAATAATAATGATGGTAAACCCAGACGGAGTGATCTGGAACCCATCCGGGCCAGGTGTACAAATGAAGCAACACCACAACCTGTAGGAAGGATCTAACAGGCAACTGTGTCAAGAAATGCCTCTTCCATGTTGAAAAGGACCACTTCAGGTGGTGTTTTCTACATTATTTTTTTGTCCAAAGAGCAAACCTAAAGGGATGGTCAGGTCACTCTTCATCACACGTATCATATGTAGAAGAGCTGAACACCCAGGAGTACTACTGGCAGAAAATGATGTTGGGCAATGACCACCTTGGAGACAGTCTGCCCACAAGCAGCACCCACCACATAACAATAATTATTGGGTCTGCCTCTTGTGGCTGATAAGCAGTGAATCAGTCTTGTGGATGGACTAAAGGAGCTCGAAAAATATTTGCTTTATATTCTAGCAGTTACTAAGAGCTCTGGTGGCCCTGTCAGCTGTGAGGAGCTGCCATGGGTTACAACCTAACTGTGTTCCTGGGAGGAAGGCTGGTGCAGAAGCTGCAGCAGGAACTCTCCAAACCAAGGATCTCTCCGCTTTGTCCTTGGGGAACAGCACAGATCATAGGCGGCATCATGGTGGGCGGCAGCATCTAAAAATGGAAGAGATTATTTAGGTCATTTAACACCTCTTCCAGCCAGGGGTGAGACCTACGTTTTCTAAAATGAAATCTTTCAAACACTAATTAAGTGCAGTCAATCCTTATTAAAAATAATCTAGGTTAATATTTATGAGGGGCATTCCTAGTGCTAAATACTATCTCACTGCCTCATTTAAGGACATATCTAGAAATATTTTGAAATACAATTCAGCTGGCTTCTTCTGCTCATTGATTTTTATATTTCAGAGTATTCTGAAATCATTCCTATTTATATCTTTGAAAATGAGTTGCAATGGCAGTAAGCCAAAATTGTTTAGACCCAAATCATGACCTTCCTTTAAACTGCTATAATCTGACTCAAGGAAACAGAATTTCCCTCGCACGGTTTGTGGGGAGGGATGGATGGAGAACTGCCCTGTTTTTGACACACCCACAGACAGTATCTGCCCCTTGCCTCAAGCCGGCCTCTATGGTGAGGGGCCCCCGCTGGCCAAAAGCTGCGAACCTCCCACTATGACACCTGTATTCATCCTGCTCACGTCCTTCTCTACAAGCCAGGGGAGAAGGCCAAGCATTCCTCTAGCTAATGGGTGAGAACACATACACATAAACTTGTCTGAAGCTCTCTAAGTGTATGCAGACCATTAGACGGGCTCTGGTTGTGCCAGCCTGCTGTTGGATCTGGCCTGCAAGGACACGACCTGGTTCAATTGTCGTATTTTTTTCGAGGTCATTTATAGCCCTGCAGGAACATGAAGGTAGCAGGGTGCTCACAGAACTGTGAATTGGGACAAAAGTATTTCTAGATTTCTCCAGCCTGCTACATGCATTGCGAACGCCTAGAGTTAAGAGGTTAACTTCAAATGTGAAGTCTGATGGAAAGGAGCAAGAGAATGTTATTATTTAGCTGCAGCAAAATTTGAAAAAAACGTGAGATGTGGTTTCAACACAAACTCTGATTATCCAGGATTACGTTGGTGGAGATCATGCTGCAAAACAGGAGAGAATCCAGTGTGGGACATCAATACTCCCATCACTATCATTTATTGAACGACATACTCCCTTTGGAGGCATCACATGCAGCATCAAACCCATGTTCTTGTAACTTGTTCCAGCTCAATTAGTGATTTTAATTTTATTATTGCTTAATAGCATTTGGATGCCTCAAATATATGGAGTGTAACATCTTACTTTTGACAAGAACCATCTATTAAAGTTCTTGGTGTGCTGCAGAATGGAAACAGGCCAGAGGAGAACGTCTTTACACTTTCCCAGCTAAATTCTAACAAATTGGTAACCCGTCTTCAAAAACGATGACAGAAACATGAGAAGCATACCAAATTCACTTTCAATGGTCTAAAAAATGGGTCAGGACCAGTGCTGAGGGAAATACGTAAATCAAGATGTAGTGATGCCCCATACCATAGTTACAGCACCAATTATGGCTAGCAAGTGGTTGGGCTTTTTAACTAAATCAGAGCAAAGACAGCCTAACACACACACACAGAGGCATGTGACGGACTCCGCTGTCCTTACCAGGATGAAGTGTCTCCGACCCGTTACCCCACCGGCTGCGGCAGGGAATGGACTTGCTCCGCCCGACGCCCGCCGGCCGGCCAAGGGCGCAGCTTGCGCGGCAGCGGCCATCCCCGCCGGGCGTTAACAGCGATGGGGTCTCGCACCGACCGGAACGCCCAACTTACCGGCGTGCTGCCCGGCACAGCAGGCGGCCTGTCAGGCCGAGGCGGAGGGCGGCTTCCCCGTTGCCCAACCTCGGCATCCCCTCCGCCGCGCTCGCTCCCTCCCTCCCTCC
>VXBJ01000052.1:0-16599 GCA_013400055.1 Nycticryphes semicollaris | reverse complement strand
CCTGACACTGATGTTTTTTGTTTGATTTGACAAAAAATAATTTTTAAATTGTTGCTAATTAACAATGCACCTGTAATAATTTAGTATCACACTTTCAGTGGGTTTTGAAATCTGCAACTTCAAAGCTGCAGTATATATTTTTACCGCTTGAGGTATATTAATGCCAAGTGGCTTTCAGAGAAGACTGTTAATCAAGAAGTAGATTAACAACTGGATCCAAGGTGCTGCTAGGAAAGGAGTATGACCTTGTTCTCTCTCCTCCTTTCCCTTGCCTTTCCAACAACCTCAGAAAGATGAGGCAGTATCTGCAATGTATTTTGTATGTCTCCGTGGATGAGGAATGCTTTTTACAACCACATGCTTTTTAAGTAATTCGGGAATAATTAGTTCACTTTCATTCTATTTAATGTTTTCCTCCATCCAAAAACATTGGAATGGAAGAGACTTCCTATGTTTGGGTAGAAGAGACTTGGTTTCTGTCTCTTCCCCACCTTGTCACAGCTGTTCTGACAATGGCTAAGTAATCTACAATTGCTGCTAATTCTGCTGCAGAAATTGAAATCTTGTGTTTGGTTGTCAGCTTCTCAGCATGTTTTTCGGAGGAGTGCAAATTAGTGCAAGAAAGTGGTAACTCCATTTTCTGTAGCATCAATTCCCAGTGATCATTTTAGTGAAGCTTGCTTAGAGGCCAGTATAACTGTTGCAANTATATTCAGGTTGTATGAAATACTTGTTCAGTTAAAACACAACAAATTTCTGTTATATTTAACATTTCCCAGGAATTGCTAGTGGCAGCATATAGTTAAGCCTAGCCAAGAAGCTACCTCTTAAAACAAAAATTTCCTCAATTGATAAATTTATTTTGAAAGATTAATAAGCTGTTTTAACAAATACAGGGTAATGTTCTCACCCATTAGTATCTGCATAATTTTATCTACTTTTTAGTAGCAGCAAATTAAATAGCATGTCTCAAAAAAAAATCTGTTTCAAAAAAATGACTAAACTTTTGTAGTGAAAATGTGTTGTGTAAAACCACTGTGCTGACAAGATATTTTAATATCAATTATACCAAGATGTAAATATCAATTAAAATTACTCACTTCACTACTTAAAATTATGGGTTTAAACTCCATCCTGCTTTTTACTAAATGGTAGTGTAATCTGTACATTTTTCCAGACTGAGAAGTCAGTTAATTTCTCATTTCTCCTGCCAATTTGGAGCACCTGTGAGCTGTTCCTGACATATGATACCAGTGAAGGCTTAGCTTGTTTGTATAAAAGCATGTACATGCATGTAACACACATGTTAATTTTTACTATGTCAGACTTGTATTTGTGCTTAAATCTCTACAAAAATGTTGTTCTATGAACCCCAAATTTGGTTTACCTTAGAGCCAGCAATCCTCAGTAAAATGTGTAGGCCTTGCATTGTATGGGATACAAATTCTGGGATTACTTAACTGGTGAGAACTAATTTTCAAACGCAGAAAGTTTCAGGTCTCCAAAGACACTGTACTGAATGTTTACAAAAATATATCTATGCATGTTTACTGATCTTTTAACATTACATTTGTATCGAAGTAATTTTTTTCAGATGCCTTTTTAAAACAGTTTATTCTCAAAACTACTTTTAGGTTGCAGCTTGTAGAGATACAGGGTATGATTGGTTTGAACAGCTTCTTCAAAATGTAAGTAATGAATTTTTAATATATGGCATAATCATTGTAAGAATTTTAATATTTATTTTGGTACTAAAACACATTGAAGGGAGACTACAAAAGCAGTCCTTTATAGACCAAATCATGCCCTTTAAGCATCCGACCTTTTTTTAAATCTTCATTGATGTGATTTTCTTTCTCTCCAACATTAGTTTCTTTCTTTCCATGTGATCTTTTTTAAAAATACTTCACTTTGGGGGGTTGTTTGTTTTGGATTTCACGGTCTCTTCAATAATGAATGACATAACATGAAGTCCACAGTTAAGATAATTAATTCTGAAATGAAGCCTCTAGTGTAATGTAGGTTTTTTTAAATGGTAGATAAGTCTATTTTCACGTCTAATATATTTGTTACACAGTTTATAGAAGCAGTGAATCTTCAGAGTATAGCTTACTTCTACATTATATTTTACTCTGATTTTTCTAAGAAATGAGCTTGCGTTGATTATATCTCTTAGCCTGTGTTATCTTTCTCTTCTACAACTTGTATGCACTTGTTAATTTTCAAGCAAAATTAACAAACGCATGTATGGGGGAATTAGAGGTCTCCAAAGATTTTACTTTAGCCTGGAGTGCCATAAAAATAGGTAGCCAAGTAAACCAAAGTGCCTCTTAATGCCTGCACTGAAGAAAAACCTATAGTACAAACTCAATTAAATTAACTGATTAAAATCTTCATAGAATTATGTTTCATCTTAGTTTGCAATTTTTGCTTAGCATCAAAAACAATATCACTTTTGAATTTAGTTTGGTGTTTTTTTCTAAGTGTTTTAAAAAGCCTTCGAACTCCTATTAGTTGCTGCTGACAAGTATGACTACATTATTGTTTTCTGCATTATTTCTTTAAGCTTAAAGTTAGCTTTCATCCCAATGCAAAAATCAGTAGAAGTGTTCTCTTTTTCTGGCAGTTAATTTTTCTTTACTTCTTGCATTTTGGTTTGATTTTTTTTTTTTAACTTCCCTTAATTTTTTCTTCACCACGTAATTTTTATGGAGAAGTTAAATGCTTTTGTCGTGCAAAATCCTTATGTATCTGTAGTAATTATTATAAAACCAGCACATATTCTATGTAAATGAATGAACCCTTAATATTGAATCATTTTCTGTTTCATCTGCTATAGCTGTTGAAGTCAGAAGAGGATGCCTCATATAAACCTGTGAAGAAAGCTTGTACTCAACTTGTTGACAATTTGGTTGAGCACATTCTTAAATATGAGGAATCCTTATCAGGTAATATTGTTTACAACCCAGTAACTGTAACAGTGGTTGTTCAAATTACTATTGTGAAAAGTTACTGTTAAAGAATTCCTATTACAAAACTGATAGTAATGAATTATTGCATTTAAGTTCATTATGAACTTTTGAGCACTGTATAATAATAAAACTTCCCTAATTTTCTCTAGTTAACCACAATAACAGAACTATTTTTAAAATAACTTGTTCAAACTTTTAGATCACTAAAACAAAACAAATAGGGCAAGCTTTACTTGCATTAAAATGTTCTACAGTTGTAATAGGAATCATTGGCTGGGCCAGTGTTCTGCATACAGTAAGTAGTTTAGAAAGTAGTGATGTCTTTGAAGCATCTTTACTTCTTATTTCACATATTTTGTGATCACATACAAATGTTAACACATTATGTTCTCATCTCTAATCCAATAAGAATATTCTATATTGATCTTGAAGGATATGTTATGAAAGAGATATTCATATAATGTTTTGGCCATATATTTTTCATTGCTCAAACATTACTTTGTGTATTTTTTAATGCTTTTTTTCAGATTCTGACAACAAAGGTGTGAATTCTGGTCGCTTGGTTGCTTGCATAACCACTTTGTTCTTATTCAGCAAAATCAGGCCCCAGCTAATGGTCAAACATGCCATGACCATGCAGCCATACCTGACCACTAAATGCAGTGTAAGTAGAGGAAATTAGAAAATAATTTTTTTCCTCAGATAATTAAGCATGGAATTTAATGGCTGTCTTGCATACTTGATGAAATTAAAGATAGGAAAAGAGAAATAAAAATTGTGTTTCTATTTCATGAGCATCATATCTGCTGAAGATATTATGTCCTTTTTGATGTAGCTTCTAAGTTGCTGTTCCTCACCCTGTACCTCCACATTTTACAGCCAAATGAAACTGAAACCTGTGCTGCCTATTTCCCTTGAGGCCTAAAACCCAATTTTTTACCTGTTATGAAATAATTTCTTAATTTTTTTATAGTCAAGTCACAGTCTTAAAGTAGTTTAGATTTAACATATGAATCTTAAGACTTAACATATTTAACATATGAATCTTAAGGTTCAACAAGATAGAGTGATCTAACATATAGCAAATATATCAGAAGGAAACTGTCCTGTTCTATCCTCTTCAGCACTTCACCTCTCCCTTTCCTAGCTCTGGTGGTTTTGTATTCCCCTGTAAGACAGTTTAGCTCACAAAAACTGTAGAGAGCTATAATGCTGAACCCCCCACTCCGGTAAATTGGGCCCCTCCTCTGAAACATTGCATTGCTTTCTGACATTTTGATTAGCATAGTTGGCCAGTGAAGGTTGTGATGAATCCCTGATCTGGCAGGACCAGGATCATGCAGCCGTGGCTCAAGGAAGAGCTTGTCTGGGTGGGTAGCAGCAATCTATTACATTAGGTCAGCTGCCCAGGAAAGGGCAGGCTTGAGAATACTTGTTATTGGCTTAACTTGTAGGTATAGCCTAGCACTTCACAGGTTCAGCCCTGGAGCATTCTCTACACACATCTACAACAGGCTTGAGCTGCTTCTGATCAAAGAGTATAGGAAAGGTTTATCTTTACTTGCTGCAACATCTCTTGAGTGTGTTACATGAGTTTTGTACTTATACAGGTTGAGATTAATTGTAGAATTACCCCTGTCAGCTCAAATATGTTAAATAGCTTGATAGTAGCTTTTGGGAATTATCCTATCATGACTAGTGAGCTTGATTTGTCAAAAAAGTAAATTTCTAGCAGGATGTATGTCTAATATATAATATAGATTCCTCACAATAGATATACAGTCATGGTAATGTAAACCAGTAATCATTTTAATTTCTGTATTTATGCATATTACTATCTATTTTCTGTAATCATAGAATCATAGAATGGTTAGCATTGGAAGGGACCTTAAAGATCATCAAGTTCCAACCACCCTGCCATGGGCAGGGACACCTCCCACTAGAGCAGGTTGCTCAAAGCTCCATCCAGCCTGGTCTTGAACCCCTCTGGGGATGGGGCAGCCACAACTTCTCTGGGCAATCTGTTCTAGTACTATAATATTATGTAAATGTATTGTATAATATATATTTCTCTGTAATTGTATTATATTAATGTTATGCAATATTAATATGTGTTACATAATAAATATTAATAATACTTAGCTTATAGGTAACGCAGCCAAAAATGTTAAATGCTATAAAAACTGTTGTTTCAGACCCAGAACGATTTCATGGTGATCTGCAATGTTGCAAAAATCTTAGAGCTTGTAGTGCCACTAATGGAGCACCCAAGTGAGACCTTTCTTGCCACTATTGAGGAAGACCTCATGAAACTCATCATCAAATATGGCATGACAGTAAGCTTTTAATTGCTACTATTCAGTTTATTCCATTTCACATTGTGAAATACATGGTTTTGATTTTAAAAAGTCTGTCTTCATTATGGAGATAACTTTCGATACATGAAAAATCAATGTTACTGGTGTTTCTATGTGTTGTTATTATATTTTAACAATTATAAGTTTGGGCAGGTTTTCAGAGCAGTCTAGGACATGGACATTACATCTGTTAGATTATTAATTTTAGTTCTACATAGCCTTTTCCTACAGAACTTCACAAAAATCTCAGTTTTAACTTCGAAATACAAGTCATTTGTTCTTTCTTGCTCTTAGGTTGTTCAGCATTGTGTGAGCTGTCTTGGGGCTGTTGTGAACAAGGTCACCCAGAACTATAAATTTGTGTGGGCCTGTTTTAATAGATATTATGGTAAGTAAAATCACAATATGCAATTGTCACTCTTCAGATTTAACAAGTCTTGTTTTACCATGATTAAGTACTGTGATCAAAAATTTTATCTTACTGTAGGTGCACTTTCAAAATTAAAAGGTCAACACCAAGAAGACCCCAACAGTACAATACTTACTGCCAATAAACCAGCACTCCTTAGATCACTTTTCACTGTTGGAGCATTATGTCGGCATTTTGATTTTGATCAGGAAGATTTTAAGGGCAACAGTAAGGTAAAATAACTTGTATTTAATCTCCACATCTTATGTATATTGAATGTGCAACTTCCCTTTGAAAGCACAGTATTCCTACTCCCTCAAAGCTATGTTTTTCATAATGCATATAATATAGCTTTTTGGTTTGTAAATACATGGTTTTGGAAAGGCCGTGCAGTAAGATTGTGTTTCTCCTTTTTGATATTTAGGCTTTTTATAAGAGATTAAAAGCATCTATTTCATCTTTAAATGGCTGTCATTTTTGTTTTCGTTTTCTCAGGTTAACATTAAGGATAAAGTACTTGAACTGTTGATGTATTTTACAAAGCATTCAGATGAAGAAGTACAGACAAAAGCCATTATTGGTCTTGGTAAGAAATATTAATAGTTTTTATTATTCTTCTATAGTAAAAACCCATACATTTCAGCAGGAATTGATTTATTTGTGTAGTGATAGAGGAGTTTGTTTAAAAATCAAAGTTCACTGTGTGGGGTTTTTTTGAGAACTGGCTATAGAAATAGAATATAGTCAAAGGGATAGTTTGAAGTTGCATACTTCTGCAGCAGAGTGGATGCATTTGACAGTGAATGTCTTTTTGATGTGTGTCCAAGTCTTAAAATCATTAAGTTCCCAAAGTAATGGAGATGTTATTTTTTCCCCACATGCAAATATGTTGTAACTCAAATCTTGTTTTTCAGTCCACATGGTATGGTTAAAGAATAACTAAAAAAAAATGCTGGAAAAACTTTGATAATTATAAGCATAGGGGCAGATATTCTGCAGGACTTAAGGGAACTCTGGCAGTTTATACCAACTGTGGAATGCTCTGTGAGATTTCACAAGGCATTGAGATGATGTCATAGTCTAAATATTACAGTTTGGTTTGGGATTTTGGCAGTATTTCAATTTTGAATAGATTCGTTATCTGAAGGCATCAGTATGGTATCTCAGTCACTTGCAGTAGTGGTTTGTATCACGTTCATCCTCTGCTCAAGGACCAAAACTGCACATGAGAGAATCTTGTTTGGGCGGAAGTTCAGTTTGTGGTTATGGCTTAGTCTAAAGAAAGTTGTCTCCCATGTGTGTGAGCTTGCATTGTATGGTTTAACTGTAGACAAGAATTTGCCTCCTTATGCTGCTGTTTAGGTGGCTTTTTAAATATCCTGCTTCAGTTCAGTCTAGGGAGGACTCTAAGGACAAGGACTGAGACTGAATCTTGATTTGACGTTCTGTGAGGAAACTGTTTCAGACAGCTGAGTGGGATTAATGGCTTTAGAGTTGCCTCTGTTGCAGGAGCTATGGTGTTCTGGACTAGCTGGAGGTTTTTCTAGGCATTGTATCAAGATGCACAACACTTACTGTAGTCCATTCTGATTTAATTGTAAATATTGCACATGGGATAGGAGCTGTCTTTCTAATCACAGATATGATTGCTTTACTCATGGATGCTGAAAATGTTGAGTTTGTCAAAAATGTTTCTAAATTACAGACTGAACTGTGATCAGTTTGGGGGAAGAGGAGAAAACAAGGGTGGCTATCAGTAGACGTTCTTCAGATATTTTTTTTCTCTGCCCATAAGCACGTCAATCTTTATTTTAATTAAACCTCAGACAACTGTTTTCAGCAATATATTAATCTCATCTAAGTACTTGTTCTATTTTGAGGGTAGACGTTGGCTGTACAGAGATGTGGTAGCCAGTGCAAAGTTCTAATTTACAGACTGGTATTTGAGCCACATTGTCAAATCCATTCAACATTTGTGTGCAGCAATAAGGTGAAAATGACTTACAAGCTAATTCAGCATTTATATACAGTAAAGGCATCACGTGAAGAGTGTGTGCTTTCCTATTAGTAATTATTAAGGAGTCCTTTCAGTAAAGACACTCAGCAGTTTTAGCCTTTGCTTTGGGATGTGTCGCTGCTGTTGAGGAATTAAGCTTAACCATAAGATTAATGGTTATTGTTATGCTTCTCTTCCAGTTGTGTACTTGGAAGGCAGATTGAGGATACAAAATGTTGTTAGTAAATTTAGCTAAACCTATAAGTATCTAAACAGGTAATGTCTTGCTCAGCCAAGTTCTTAACTGAGTGAGAACAAAGGTATGAAGATAGTCGCATCCAGAAGGTAGTGGTCAATGGCTGAATGTCCTGATAGAGATCAGTGACAAGTGGTGTCCCTCGGGGATCTGTATTGGGACCAGTAACTGTTCAATATCTTCACCAATGACATAGACAGTGGGATTGAGTGCACTCTCAGCAAGTTTGCAGTTGACACCAAGCTGAGACATGTGGTTGACAGGCTTGAGGGATGGGAGGCCATCCAGAGGGACCTGGACAAGCTCGAGAAGTGGGCCTATGTGAATCTCATGAGGTTCAACAAGGCCAAGTATGGGGTCCTGCACCTGGGTTGGGGCAATCCCCAGTATCAATACAGGCTGGGGGATGAAGGGATGGAGAGCAGCCCTGAAGAGAAGGACTCGGGGGTACTGGTCGATGAAAAGCTGGTCATGAGCCGACAATGTGCGCTCATAGCCCAGAAGACCAACTCTATCCTGGGCTGCATCAAAAGAAGCATGGCCAGCAGGTTGAGGGAGGTGATTCTGCCCCTCTACTCTGCTTTGGTGAGGCCCCTCTGGAGTACTGCATCCAGCTCTGGAGTCCTCATTACAGGAAAGACATGGACCTGTTGGATCAAGTCCAAAGGAAGGCCATAAAAATGATCAGAGAAGTGGAGCACTTCTCCCATGAGGATGGGCTGAGAGAGTTGGGGTTGTTCAGCCTGGAGAAGAGAAGGCTCTGAGGGGACTTCATTGCCGTCTTTCAGTACTTAAAGGGGTCTTATAAGATAGATGGGGACAGACTTTTTAGCAGAGCCTGTTGCAATAGACAAGGGGTAATTTTTTTAAGATAAAAGAGGGTAGATTTAACTAGATATAAAGAAGAAAATTTTTACAATGAGAGTGGTGAAACACTGGCACGGTTTGCCCAGAGAGGTTGTAGATGCCCCATCCCTGGAAACATTCAAGGTCAGGTTGGATGGGGCTTTGAGCAACCTGATCTAGTTGAAGATGTCCCTGCTCATTGCACGGAAGGGTGGATTAGATGACCTTTATAGGTCCCTTCCAACCCAAACTATTCTATGATTCTAAGAGAAGTGGTATGAGTGTAGCCCAAGATGTGAAGTCAGTCCTTAAAAAAACACAGCAGATGCCTTTTTTCATCTCCTATGACAAATTCTTATGCCATGTAAGGTTTCTCCCCCACTTACAGGGGATGGAAAAATAAGAATTTCACAGATAATACTGCTGCTTTTAGACTCTTTTAAGTAAGTGAATGAAGGAAAGAAAGAGTTATGGATTGTTACACGTACATGCAAGTGCTTTTCATTTTAAAAATTAACCTTAAGAAATGGCTTGGACTTTCTCAGAGGAGGCCAAGTTATAAACATCAATATATACCTCTATAGAGTGCACAATTATATAATGTACTCCAAAGAGGAGCATCATTTCTTTTTCTTTCACCTCTTTCCCTTCCATCTCCCCTGCCTTCTCTCCTCTTCCTGCTTTGAGACTAAAATTACATCTTAAATGCATTGAGGTCTTACCTTTACCTACACTGTCTTTTTTGTGTGCACAGAGCCAGTTTTAAAAACCTGAGTCAGCATTCCCTTTGTTACAGCCACTTTTATACTTTGCTTTTGCATAATTTTATTTGCTTTATTTTTTCCCCTATTCTTTTTTTGTTTATGTTTTCTGTGTGTTCATTCAGAATCTTAGTTTCCTATGGTTGTGAAAAATGCACTTAATGTCTGCTTTTCTCACAGTCTTAAAAAAATATGAATCAAGGTGTTAAACATAGTTTAAATTGGGAAGTTATGTTCCCATTACTGTTTTTTTTTATGATGCTCTGTAAGAATTTGTCAGCAGCACTTCTGAATCTGCATACATGACCTAAAATGATATATACTGTTGCAAATTTAGATCAAAGTTTTTTTATGAAATAAAAACTTCCCTGACTAAGAATGACCAGTTCTTTGTCAAGGATAAGGCTGCAGCTAAAAGCAATTCTATAGTGTATATCTTCCAAAAGATGTAGTCTTGGGAATGCTTCAGATAGTTTTCAAGAGAAGACCTTAATAGGTATATAAATAATGACAGTGAAAGGTATAAATTTTATTTTACTGTGTTCACTATATTTCTTTCTTTTAAAATTTGTTTTTTAAATGCTCGTGATAGTTATCATTTTTTCCACATTTGCTCTGCCTCCATATGAATAACACTTCAGTTTCAGCAGAATGTTTTTTCTCCAAATATATTAGAAAAACAATGGGTAATTTTTAGCAATGTTCCTCCCTTGCTTTCGGGAGACCTAGACATTGAGATGCAGACCGGTACACTGGACCTGCCCCTCTACTCTGCCCTGGTGAGGCCCCATGTGGAGTACTGTGTCCAGTTCTGGGCTCTCCAGTTCAGGAAGGACAGGGGACTGCTGGAGAGGGTACAGCAGAGGACCACAAAGATTATTAGGGGCCTGGAGCATCTCTCTTATGAGGAAAGGCTGAGGGACTTGGGTCTTTTTATCTGGAGAAGAGAAGGCTGAAGGGGGGATCTGATCAAAGCCTCTAAATAGTTAAAGGGTGGGTGTCAAGAGGAAGGGGCCAGTCTCTTTTCACTGGTTCCCAGTTGGAGGACAACAGGCACAAACTTGTACATAAGAAGTTCCATCTAAACATGAGGAGGAACTTCTTTACTTTGAGGGTGACAGAGCTCTGGAAGAGGCTGCCCAGAGAGGTGGTGGAGTCTCCATCTCTGGAGACATTCAAAACCCACCTGGACAAGTTCCTGTGCAGCCTGCTCTAGGTGGACCTGCTTTGGCAGGGGGGTTGGACTAGATGATCTCCAGAGTTCCCTTCCAACCCCATATCATTCTGTGATTCTGTGACATGCTTTCACACCTGTATAATTCTTCTTAGTGCAAATGCCTTGGGTTGACACCCCATCTTTGTCTGTCAGACAGTCATGGCTAATAGAACTGTCACGATTAATAGAACTGCTTATAAGCTTAGAATGGTGTCCTTGTGAAAAAGCAATACTATTTGTACTAGCAAAAGCTATGCTGTTGGGAGGAGATAAATTTCATACCTCTATTTTGAAGAGAGAATTAAAAATCAGAAATAAAATTTCTAGATAGTAACATGGAATATTTCCTCTTTTCTTCCACCCTTAGGATTTGCATTTATACAACACCCAAGTTTAATGTTCGAACAGGAAGTGAAGACTCTGTATAACAGCATTCTTTCAGATAAGAACTCTTCAGTAAACTTAAAAATCCAGGTGTTAAAAAACCTCCAGACCTACTTGCAGGAGGAGGATACACGTATGCAGCAGGCAGACAGAGACTGTAAGTGTTGAGCTCTGTGTTAATGAGGCATGCAAAACCTAGCTTTCTTGCATACAATTACTATATATGTGAACTGAGTCACTTAAGATCGTTATCTAATCAGTAATATTTTACACAAAGTATCTTAGAATAATTTTCAAAAATTCTTTATGTGCATAGGTATATTGAGAAGTGGAGCTTATTATTTACTTTCAAGATGTATAAATCCTGAAAGCAATCCAGAATGCATAATTGATGTAATGATGGTAGTACTTTTTATCAAAATCTTTTCTAAGGTTAATTTGCAGATACCAAATAAGAAATTTTAAAAATTAAAACCTTTATTGAGGAACAANTATGCTCCCTCTCAGCTTCTACAGGAAGCTGAAAAAGTTATTGACTGCAACAACTAAAACAATATGTGTTATGACCATTCTTCTCATACTAAATCCAAAACACAGCTTGGAAAATTAACTCTATCACAGATGAAACCAGGACAGTTTGCCACCGGACTGGTCTATGTTTCATGAGATTATAAACCTATTCTAAGATAGCTGAAATGTATATGTATTGTAAAGCTTAAAGATCAATATGCATCAAGTAATGGCAAAGTAAGTTATTATACTCTGATGAGTGTACTATTGCTTTTGTCCTTTTTACAGGGAAAAAAGTAGCAAAACAGGAAGACCTGAAAGAAATGGGTGATATTTCCTCAGGGATGAGCAGTTCCATCATGCAGCTATATCTCAAACAGGTCCTTGAGGCTTTCTTTCATACCCAGTCCAGTGTACGCCACTTTGCTCTAAATGTCATTGCACTGACGTTAAACCAGGGTCTCATCCATCCTGTTCAGGTATGGTAGGCTTTTATCATGGGGGGTTTGTTATTCAGGTTTTCAGAAGTTTTTACGCTTGCTAGGTACATTTCTAGTTTTTCTTTTCCAGCTATGTTACAGTAATTTCATATTGTAGCAGGGGCCTTTATAGAAAGCATATTTTGATGTCTGTTTTATGTTGTTTAGTCAGTGAGATTCCAAATTTTGTGATTTCTTGTCTTTGGATCAAGATGCTCTGGCCCATCCAGCCGATGCCTAAAGAGTACTCACAAGAGTACATTGGAGCATATTTCTGTTATTAATTTCAGGTGTATTCCAAGATGTCTTCTTTATTTGATTCTTTATCCTGAAAACTGCATCAGCTTGCCTCCACCTCAATCCCCATGTCCTCCAAACACTATGGAATTCCAGAGTCAATGTCAGAATTTCAGTTATCATCTCCATTATTTTCTTACATAATATTTTTGTAATTATTTGTTATACCACAGCCATTGTGCATGTTCAGTCATAAGTGGTGTTTGTTGGTGGGGTTTTTTATGGCTTTTTTTTTTGTAGTGTAAATTGACCTTAGAGTTTGAGAGAAATGGTAATACTACCTGAAACTTCACTCAGTTTCTGTTGTTTATAATGCTGGTGTCTTGTGTTATTTTGTACTACTTGTTTGCAAAAAGCAGTCAGGTAGTAAGTTGCATAGGGCTTCATATTCTAGTTTCTGCAGTAGTCAGAACATAACAAGAACAAGAGTGTAATAGAAGAACAAAGAGTGAAAAAGAGGAGGTACAATGACTCTGAATAATTATTTCATTTGTTTTTCAAGTGTGTGCCGTACTTAATTGCTATGGGCACAGATCCAGAGCCCTCTATGCGAAACAAAGCTGACCAACAGTTGGTGGAAATAGACAAAAAGTATGCTGGATTCATTCATGTAAGTAGTTTTTCATTTTACAAAATACTGGTGTGTCCTCTGGTGACTTAACACTTGAATAGGTCGCCGCCACAGAAAAAGGATATAAAGTAACAAACAATAACTATAAGCAGTTGTAAAGAAGATCCTGACTCTTTCCTCGGTTTGGAGATTTCTGTTCTTAGAAATAGAAAGGATATAATAATTTGAAGCATCTCTTTCAATCAAAAAATCATTTAATTTATAATTCACAGTAGTCTTTTCCTCACTGAAAAGTACATAAGTGCATTTCTGTGATGAGAGGTAAGAACAAGTTGTTTCATAATGTTTAGCAATAATTTTCCTGTATCAGTAGACTAGGGAAGAGAACACCTTGTAAAAGTAGAGGTTCTTAGTGTATATGTATTAGAAAGTTAAGGCATCAAAGCTTTATAAATTGTAATCTAAGCAGAAGGAGCATAGAAATGTGTTAAGAACTGAGAATTTTCCTTGCTGAAAGGAAAATCTGAGGGCTAAGTGAGGGCTTGTGGAGTTGTGGCATAGTGACATTAGTTCTGCTTAAAATCTGAAATTGAGCTGCAGCACCCTCTCCTCATTTCATAAATCTTAGTTCAGTGTGTGTACTACATTGTGGGACTTCCCAAATACAGTTGTATTCCACTGAAATTGGAACGTTGCACTGTTCATGGCATCCAAACAGATACCTAATCCAGTAGGTGAAAGCTTGCAGATGAAATTTTCTATGTAGGCATCTGGGATTTAAAACAACGTATAGATGATGTTCAACTGCGTTGAACAGAAGCAGAGGTGGTATGAGGAGAGTTGGATATGCAGCCTAGCTAGAGATTGTTCTGAAACTAGAGCATGAGCCTTGAAGTAAGTAAAATCATCTGGAAATTACAGAATATATGCAAAAACCCTAATTTTCTCTTTGTCAGTCCTATTGTACTAATATGGACTCAGTTGTTAGTTTTGCTACAAGTGACAGATATTTGGTAAAATATTCTGTTCATGTATGAAAACATTTCAGTATTCTTGAAAAGTGTTTAAATTGGAATATCTGGCTGCAGTGAGTAAACAGATTAGCTGTATGTTTCTACTATAGAATTTACGGTGAAAGCAGTTCACAAGGAATTTTGATCTCTGCCACAAATTCTGTTTTAATTGGTTAGCCAACTAAAAAGTGCACCTCACTGAATGTTTGAAAGTTAAATTTCAGATGAGCATCCACTTAAAAGGAAATAAGCTGAAAAATGAGCTAGTAGTTTCTGTCGTCAGGCATTTGTTTTATTTTCCACATTTAGTTTTACTGCTTGGTTTAAATAAAAATAAATACTTTTCCATTTCAGATGAAAGCAGTGGCTGGTATGAAGATGTCTTACCAGGTACAACAGGCAATCAATACCTGCCCAAAGGATCCTGTAAGAGGTTTTAGGCATGATGAATCATCCAATGCATTGTGTTCACACCTATACTCCATGATCCGAGGGAACCGTCAACACAGACGAGCGTTTCTAATTTCTTTACTCAACCTCTTTGATGATACTGCAGTAAGCATTACATTTTCTTCACTTAAAAAGAAAATAAAAATAGAGTATTACAAGCTTAAATTCTCCTTTTACAATGTATTTTTATGATGTAATTATTGAAAACTTTATTTCCCTAAAGTACTTTGATTTTGCTTTGTAATATAAGTTATTTACCTATATAATAGAATGCATTTGTTACTTTTGCATCATTCAGTAGCTTTCTGTATTGAGTTTGGATTGATCAGAAATAATGTATCTTCAGGTATGACTAAATTTTGCATATTGTTTAGAGTGGGTTTGGGGGTATGTTGAATAACATTTGTGATAATGTTTTTGCTCTAGACTGTTAGAAACACAGGATAAATTAATATATCTAAAATATTTGTATGTATATCTATATGTACTTTTTTTTTAACTTCCAGAAAACAGAGGTGAATATGCTCTTGTACATAGCAGACAATCTAGCCTGTTTTCCTTATCAAACACAAGAAGAGCCACTGTTTATAATGCATCATATAGACATCACACTATCAGTTTCTGGTAGCAACCTACTACAGTCATTTAAAGAGGTATGTGCATTTATATTTTAGTATTTTTATTATGATGGCAACATAAACTTCTCTATAATTTGGTCAATTTTTCAGTGAACACAGTACCATTATTATGATATGGACCAGTAGCGTTACTTTGTATCCAGTAGTTACAAATGACCCTTCCTGTTCTGGCCTGCGTCTGGTAGACAATAGTTTAAAAACTTACCTTACATTTCTGCCTGTGTTTTTAAACAAGAATCACAAAATTTGAGATCTTAATATTAAATCTATGTCATTCCCTAATATTGCTGAATTAATTGGAATTAATATTGATTGCATGCATCTGGGAAGTACATGAATCCAAAATCATCATGAAATATTGGTTTATTGTGCTTGTTTATATAATTTCAACAATAAAATCCAGTTTGCTCTTTCTTTTGTTGTCAAATAGCTGATGGAAGTTGTATGTGTATCACCTGAGAGACATTGTTTATTGCAAGAAAATGGTGTGCAATATGCCCTTTCTTAAGGTAGCATATAAGAACCCCAATAATGGTATAGTATCTGTTGTTATGGCAATACACAACCCTGTAAGAAAAAGGTCTCTGTTCCTAAAGACTTCAGTGTCTTCAGTTCCTGGACACCTTTAAAAGTAGAAGGTCCAAACTGTCAGGAAACAAACGCATTTCTAGAATTTCTAATCTGACTAGTAAGTACAAGTCAGAGTTGATACCTCAAGAGTACACTGCTTTGAATTCTCACCCTACCAAAGGCGATTTTTAATCTGCTAGAAAGAGACAGTACATTCTTTAGATGCAGGACCAATGTGTAGCACCAGCACATAAGAGGATGAGATCTTACTTTGGACATCCTAATTTCTGTGTTATGAAAAAAATCATACTATATGCAGTAATGATACAAGTGTAAAATTCTGTAGCTCTGCAAGTAATAGAACTGATTATTAGCAATACTGTATATAATAATTTGGGGGTTTCTCTGATCAGCAGCATAATTAGTGCCATAGAATTTTAACAGAGACAAAGTACATATGGAAATATAAGTAACATATTTTTGCAAAAAATGAAACATAATGGAGTTTTCTGCAGTTTTACTGCATTTTACTGTCTCTGCTAACAAACTTGAGCAGTCTTTTTAAGAATAACATGCCAGTGGAGTACTTATTGCTTCAGTTCCTTCTGTAGTCACCTTGCAAAAAAATCTGGACTTTGGATCAGTTTTTCAGGGGTCTTAGGTTATGATTCAGCATCTTTTTGCCATAAATAGTTTTAGTATTTCAGTTCAATATCAAGTTATGAATTAATAGCATTGTTCAGGGAATTCTTCCTAATTTAAGGCAATAGTGATTTTTGAAAGATTTTTTTAGAAATGTACATGATGCTACTTACCCTAATTTTGGAATGTGTGTTAACTTCTCTGTCTCACAGTCTATGGTGAAAGACAAAAA
>VXBJ01000051.1:296102-379819 GCA_013400055.1 Nycticryphes semicollaris | reverse complement strand
TCATATCTAGTTTAAAGACCGAAAGTTGGTCAGTTTTGTTACTTCACCTTTGGATTCCAAATGATATCCGTATCCACTGCTCAGAAATGAACCCAGTGTTCCAGCTGAGACCCCATTTACACAAGGTAAAAGAAAATAACTCTCTTCTATGTCTTTATATATATGAGTACATCCCAGAGTGAAATTACCTGATAAACCATCAAATCTTATGCAGTTCAGGACTGATGTTAACCCTGAAACTTCCCAATCTTTACTGCCTTTCACATATTTCGGGGCATTTGGTCACTTTTTCTTATGTACAATACCTGCCCCTTTCTGTTATTGTATTCCATTGGTTGATATCAGGCATTTTTCTCCTGAGTAAAAATCAATTTTAAACATAATCCTGTCTCCCACAGTTCTTGAAATCCTCCTTACTCTTTCTATTATTCAAAACCTCAGTATAAATACTGAGTACAATTGCGTTCAGGATAAACCTCAAAGAACTCTGACTCAAAATGCCCCCTTGTTTTTACCCTAAAGCACTGATAATGTTTCTTTAACAGCACATTTTTTAGCAGTACACTCACTTTCTGGGAACCAATCTAAGCTATATCCTATTTGACATATGAATATCAAGAAATACCACATTTACTGCTTTTCTACATGTATCAGGCTAGCAAGGAATTAAAAAATATAAAGGTGAATTTGTCATGATTCATTCTTGACATATCCACAATGACTGTCTCGCTCACTTTATTATCTACTTGATGCCTTTACTTAACTCTTTAACCATTTGCTCTGGTATGCTAGTTAAGCTGCCCAATGTGTTACTTCCTTTTTTTCTTTTCCTTTAAATACAGTTACTATGTGAAAGCTTCTCTAAGGCTCTAAGACCTCTTCATCCTCTGTAAGCATCTGAAGACAATCACTAATAGTTCAGCAATTGCTTTGGCAACTTTCTTAAGTATTCTGTACCAAATTTCACCTGACCCTGCTGACTAGAACATTTCTAACTCATCTAAATGTTCTTTAACCTGCCCTTTCTCTCTTCTGGCCTGTGATTCTCTTCCCCTGTTAAAATTAATTGCACCAAAGATCTGATTGCAATTAACCTTGAGACAGTAAATCTTTCAGCCTTTCCTATTTCATCACAGCCAACAGAAGCTTTTCCCATCAAATTAAAAAGAAATACTTTGTCTATATAGTACTGGCACCTTAGTAAAGCATTTTCATGATGCACCACCCAGTATGTGTCCTCTGAGTAGTCCAAATGCAATGATGCTGCTGATTAGCACTCACTGTTGTTCCAGGACCACATGGTACCTCCACACCCCTCCACAATGGTATTTTTCCCCAGCAGAGACTTAAAAAAGCCTAGATACCACACAGAGTGTGATATAGGAGATTCTTTGCAGCATATGCGTCCTCTGGCAGCCTAAACGCTTTCAGAAAGACTACCAAACCCAGATTTTGTTAAAAAAAAATAAAAAATATCTATTTTGTATTAAAAAGTTGCTTAAGTTATAATCTCATTTATGCTTTAAGCATACCTTTCACTAGGGAAAGGATCCTTGGGGCCTTCCTGTCCGAAAGAGAAACAACACACGCAAGAGCCATGAGCATGTTGTTAGTCTTGCAGAGAACTTTTGGGCAGTGTTCTCCTTTTCTTTTCACCCCCATTAGCCATCTTGTCCTGAGAGCTTCAGGCTTCTCCTCAGATCTTCCCATCTGAACTCATATTCTCCATGCAAAAGGAACCTTTTTTCTTTTTCCTCTGTCTCCTAGCTCACAGGTGTAGATGAACGGTTAAGGACTAGCTTATTAAAACCCAGTGCAGTCATAGCTAGAGCTAGATTACTGGAAGATGTTGGATATTATATTCACAAGCAGGAAGTCTGCAACCTTTTTAACATGCTCAGTACAGTATGCTCCTATCTGGGTTAGAGAGCACACCCACAGGGCTTCTCTGACAAGCTTCCGCTGCTGAAACTAGTCAAGCAAGACACTTTGTGCATGGAAGTCACTGAAACTGTCTCTGCCATGGCTGTGCTTGTGGTTTCTTCTTTCTGTTGCCCATTTTCTCTCCTGGAGGTGCTATTTGTTGCTTCATAGCATAGACTAGAAAAGGCACAATTAACAGGTGGCGAGGAAGGAAGGAGCAATACCAGGCAAACATTGTCATCTCTCTCATGCAAGAAAGAGGTAAGAAGAAATTCAGCTCACCTCTAACATAGTGATCATAACTGTCATTTTGGGAAGGTGAGAAAGGAGAGATATTTTCTGCAGGCAGAGCACTGATTTTTTTCCTGAGTATGACTCATGAGTCAGTACCACACTGGGCTGCGTGATAGAAGGGTCATCTGGATCCATCATGTGAAAAAAAGTAGCTCGTGGCAGGTCATACTCTTCTAGTGAAGGTCACACCTCCTTCACATCCTCATATAGCCTTCTCTTCATAACCTTACATGACAAGCACAGTTGGTCAACAAGGGAAAACAATGAGTGGCGCTCTATAAAATGGGGATTTTGGGGTGGAAGGTCCTGTGATCTGAAGGGTGGGATTCATCTTGTCAGACAGAAATGTCTGCATTTTAGCTTTTCACCTTAGTCTCACTTTAAGGCAATAGAAAGAAACGAGCAGCCAGAACAAGGAACATTCCCATCCCGATTTAGACACCTAAAATAGGACAGATGAATCATACCCTGAATGCACTTAGTTCTCCCCACAGACTATAAAGAGAGACAGTGTGACTACCTTACATGCAGATACCTACAGTGCTTATGTTTAAAAATACAGGAGACAACTCTTACCCAGCAAACCTGAGCCAAGGGTTTTAGGAAACCAGGAGCAGTCAGGAGAGCAAGGGGACTTGCAGACCTCTGTTTAAAAGTCTCCATTTAGGTGCTGGCCTCTGTGTGTGGAAGCATAAACTCTAATAGCCAGCAGAAATCTCCTGTCAAAGCTGTCAGTGGTAATTAGTAGGAGGGTAAAATGGTCATCACGATGGACTCAATTCAGCTGTTTCACACCGAGGCACCTAGTGCCCTTTGAAGCACTCGAAGAATTTCAGCAAATATATCCACTGTCCTCTGTTCAAGGGATGCAAAAATTTGACTTTAGTTGGGCAAAACATCTACCAGGCTAAGTTATGTACTGTGGTGAAACTCCCCATGCACTGCTACTTACACCAGCTAAACCAACCTGTATTATGATACTGACAACAAAGTCAGGGACTGAGAACATGTAAGGCAACCTGTAAGAATAACCTAAAAAAAAAAAGTACATAATTTGAAGAAAACTTTTTCAAAAATCAGTTCAGGGTAATTAAGGGTACAATGGCCTCACCAAAAGCCACAAAAGTAAGGAACTACCTAGGTAATTATGCCCCATGACTGCTTTCCCTCAATCCTTTTAAGATGAAGTATTACTTTCTTCTTCTCTAGACTAATTTAATACATAATACCTTAGTTAATATTGATTTCTACTGTGTGTTTGGCTTATATTTTTTTTCATTTTCATTATATACCTAGCAATAAACCTAGTCTGCATAATCATTATCATACTCCTTAAGTTCTTTAAAAAATTTTTAACAGACTTAAATATTCCTCTCTGTAATCTTGTGACAAATGATTTTTCCCTGTCTGCTCACTAATAAAATTGGATTTCTGTAAAGACACTTATCTGTAGCCTCCAAACACACATGTACACTACTTGTTTAAACAGCATAAGGCCATGGTTTTTTGCCTGTTTCCCATCTCAGCATAAACAAGGTAAAGAGTAAGGGAGGCAAAATACAGCCATCGGGAAAAGGCATAAAGCATTGTGTAAATATAAATATAAACTATGCAGCATGCAAACAGCACAAAAGGTAGGATGCACAGGACTTTGTATTGCCCAGCTCTATCAATGCCCTGTCTTGCTCCCAGGAAAGCCCAGACAACGCTGACTGGTTTTGACAATTTTTTCTTCATCACTAGTTAGTGATCTCAATGGGGGGTGGGGGGAAAGCCATGGGATAAGTGTGTGATTAAGTAAAAAAAAGATCAAATATCATTTATACTCAAATCACAGTGAAGCTGATTCAAAGAGACACGTATGCAAAGTTTTCCAGGATAAGAGGTGATCTAAAGGCCCCTTTTCACTGCAGTCAGCATAGCACCACCTGGACTTCATAGAACAGATGAGTTGATCTGTGAGAAATGGGACTGAGAAACACTGCAGTCGCATTAGCCTTTGTTCCTCGAAAACCAGGCTAACACTGGTGATAGAAAGAGCGACCAATGTCTGAGGCATGGCACTGCTAAATAATGAACTCCAAGTGGCACCAGGAACAGAGATTTGGGCCCATGTAAAACTGGCCAAATGTAAGGCCCTCAAAGCCTGAGAGCAGGTGTTCCTAATAGTCAGCTATTAATGGTCATACCACAGTACAGCCAGGTTTCAGCAAACTCAGGTCTTGCTTTATCTGAACTAGAAGGTCAATGGGCACTGACTTCTCATCTGTTACCAACCAGCCCATTTCAATTTAATTTAAATTCATGAAATAGATTTGTCTCATGGGTTAGATTTGTTGATCTTCTATTTACTCTAAAGCAAAAACTGTATAGACTTAAAGGAGATCCATCTCAGTTAATAGCATAAACCATATTTTCAAAGAAACCATTTTAAATTGGTTATGATTCAGAATAACTACACAGACAAATCAATTTCCAAGATAATACAGTATGAAATATATAATAAAAGTATATAATTAACTTCCCTTGTGGGTCTGACAAAATGCAAAAGGAAGAGAAGCTTTAAGAAGAAAACTGAGGACATTGTGGAGACCAGGACAGTAGTCTTAAAAAGTATTTTTAATAAAAAGTTGTTATCACTAAGTGACATGGTGTCAACACATCAGCTGTAATGCATTTATGCTTTTGCAGTACAAGGTTAAGGGATCCAGAATGTAACTTCCACTTTCTGAAGCTTCTGAATGGTAAGACAGAGCCAAAAATCAGGACAAGAAAATAATTGCCTACATCAAGGTAAACTGAATTTTTCTGCTAATTCAGCTGGGAATATTTAGAAGAGACATTGAACTTTCCATAAATAACTCATCAGATTTTTTTTTTGTCTAGAGGAGAAGGGAATTGATGCTGGGGAAGTTGTTATGTATGTGTGCAGGCCACTTTGTAATAAGGAAGTTAGTATTTTGCATTTTTATACTTTTATCTCGGTGAACTGAACATATTGCTCAGTGTTTCTTTTGCAGAACATTTCTCTGTCCTTATCATTCTGATCATAGTACAGAATGATGCAGGAACAAAGTTGGATTTGTGGCTCTTTAGATGTGCAACAAATCTTTTCTTCACTAGATGGCACCCATATACTCCTATGAATTAATGTAGAGTGTGGCAAAAAGCAAAGTTTAATTTTCACAGAAGAATATAAAATGATAGAGGACTAATTCTTTATGTTGAATGCTTTTACTGCTTGTTTGTGTTTTGCATCATACCCCTTATATACTTGCAAGGGTAAAGTTTCACAACATACATCTACTTAAATTATTTTATGTTCAATATTTATGTAACAACAGATTATAACCCAGAAATTTGCATGAGATATATGCATTGCACTGGATCAGGCTTTGAATAACAGTCGTCAGAATAAATTAAAAACATCAAAATACCTCTCTCTTTCTTTCTAAAAAAAAAAGCATAAATCCAGAATTTCTGAAGACACTGTGCCAAAGTCTCAACAGGTATGAATCAATTTGGCTTCACTGAAGTTGATTGATGCCAGGTGAAGATCTGCACCTGCAATTTAGATGCTGGCCTGCAGAGCACAGCTTGACTTGTTTTCTTTTTCTTAACTCCAAGGCATGATAATTGA
This sequence comes from Nycticryphes semicollaris, assembly GCA_013400055.1. Taxonomy (NCBI): domain Eukaryota; kingdom Metazoa; phylum Chordata; class Aves; order Charadriiformes; family Rostratulidae; genus Nycticryphes; species Nycticryphes semicollaris. The sequence goes on along the minus strand of VXBJ01000051.1, from coordinate 373,962 downwards.
ACTCATAATTCTCACTTCTCACTTAGTCAAAAGCCTCACCTGGGTATTGGACTTAAAATCAGTGCACGTCTCTTTGTTATAAATCAAAATAATCTTTTTCCCAAAGAAGAAAGAAAGCTGACTAAAGACTTCAGAGCTTGGAAATCAGTTGTTCAATACCACGTCAGCGGCTGTACTCAGTATCATAGTAACCCTGATGCACGCAGAAGCGAACTGCTGCTGGGCTCCATCATTTTGTCTCTTACTGCCACTAGATGACAGTATGGTAACGTAACGCATGTTCCGTTCAGCGGCACACCAGACCTCCTGCTGCTGAATTCTTGGCGGTATTCACACTTTCATATGTAAAGAATATACAGAAAGGGATCCGTACTACATAGCTAGCCTTTGAATATCAGTGCTTAATTATATTTACGGTGGCTTCATACGTTAATATACCTACAGGGTCGTGGATGCTATTCTTTGGCCATAGACGCAAACTGGGCTTTATTTAGGCACAGACACTATGCTAAATTGGTCAGCTCCCTCTATTTTTGTAGCTCCCCATCCAGAGCTATAGTGAAACATTTTGACAGAACGGGCAGGATAATTATACTCTCCTAGCAGGAAGCAGGAGAATGGCTGGAGGTAACATTTACATTCTGCCTCGTGGGCATCCCACTCGCTGCTGGTTCTGCATGTCCATTCACAGCTTCTCCCACTTTTTCCATTCCATGCCCCCTCTCTTGAGAGAACTCCCCTCCTCATCCAACTAAAGAGCTCATGGCTAGGAGGAGGCACACATCCAGAAGAACACCTTGAGCACACAGCTATCGTCCTCTCCACAAACCCCTTCTATCCCAATTCACAGTTTGTACTCTCCTAACACAGCAAAATTAAAAACAAACTGTTCCTCCTCTCAGCTCCTCTGTAGAGTAAGTAGTCAAAATCCTTCACTGCACAGTTTTTCACCTAAGTAAATCTTAAGACCCTGATTTCTTTTTACCCACAACAACAATGTCAGTTCTCCTCTTAGTAGGCTGGACTGCTTCTCCCCAACCAGGAATATGCATCCTAGGAATAGGTGAGTGGCCAGTTCCAGTCCAGCACAATACCTCTCACATCACAGGTGGTTTCATGGACACACTTTCATTTGACAGAGCATTTCCAGCTCCCTTGGTGGACAAAACCCCCATCTCTTGGTCTGTAATTTGTGGTAGATGGGTTGAGTGACATAGACCTGCTGGAGCTACAGAGAAAACCAAAAATTGAAAACCAGAATCTCCAGTGAAAATTGATGGACCCTTGGGAAAAATTCATGCACACATTTGTATAGAGAGCTAAGTGAGCAGAATGCTTGAAAATAAAGGCTAAGAGGAAGCAGTCCAAAAAGTGTAAGAGGTAGAGTAATATATGATCGGTGTTTGTATTGTAGACTAATTTATCTGCTCTTGGGATTCTCAGCCACAAGAAGCACAAGTCACTGAACTCCCCATCAAACCTGGTGCTGGATATAGACCTCAAGGAAACCTGGAATTTCAGCTTTACCAGAAATTTGGTTACATTGACATCTTTCTGTTTTAATTCAGTATGGAATTAAATTTGTAAGAGTTTCATATTTAAAATGCTTGCTTTTCTTTTATATTATTTAATGATTGAAGTCTTGCAATAGTGCATAAACTGCTAATTTTATGGGGTAATACTAGAATGAATCATTTTCATAATCAGTAAGAATATCTTCTACTTAGTGTTGGTTAAACTATCTATTGCTTTGTATTTACAAATAGTGATTATAATGTCACAGCAATCTCAGAAAGAGAAACCAGTTCAAGTGTCAAACTTTCAGTATGGCAAACGAGAGCTCTCAAAAAGATAATTTGTTCTAATTGGAAATTAGGACATAAAGAATAAAGTAAAATATTTCAAGCGTTATACTGAATGCTGTTACTGACATGGTGTAAAATAACAATATAAAAATCAAATCCCTTTATAGGTAAAAATGAAGCTTCAGAACTCAGAATTGAAATTCCAAAACATTCTAAAAGGAAATATCTTGAAAAATGGCTACTTCAGAACTTCTTTGTCCATTCTGAACCTTGATCATATTTGGCAATAAAAATTGTTTTAATATCATTTAATTTCACTCTTCACCAAAAAATGTAAAAAAAAAAAGTCCTACCAGCTGCTGTTCTGTAACGCATATTTGAACTGGCATTTCCTGAGCTCATGAAAAACAAAGGTCTCCTTTTTTCTTATATGAATAAGGATACTCTAGATCCCATTTATAAATATTCATTTTTACAGTTCTGTTCTGTGACTTAAAACTCACAGCCAGGGAGAATTTCTACTCCTAACCTGTAACCTGTCATGAAATCATATTTCCAGGGCTAATCACATCAGCTTTCAGGGCACAGCAAAGACAACCTGAGCTACAAGGGATGGTGAACCAGAAGCTGAGCAGGATAACAAGGCAGGTGGGAGCAGCCCGTTCTACCAAGGAGCCAAGATGCAGAGTAGTAAATCAAGGTGGCAATCAAGGTCAGTGATCTCCTGGGAAGTCAACAGTGACACAGGGCTCTCACCACCAAAGGAGCTCCCCTTGGCCTCAGCCAGCCAAATGCTCTACCTTTGCCAGGTCATCTCCTAGAATGGGCAATGCACATCTGGGCTTGACTTCAGTAATACAACAACCCAGCTTTATCATCTGAATGTGCAGAATATAGTTGAATGAAATATGTATTTTATGTGAAGAATTCATTCAAGAGGATGAATGGGTGACTACATTAAAAAAAAAAGCTGTTATTGTTGCCGCCTTAGAATGCACCAACATGCCCCTTAATTAAGCATAAAATTAGTAAGGGCTACGGGGAAATATTTATGAGGAAAAAATATCCATCAAAAGTAAAGCATATTAGAATAGTCTGGGAAACCTCAGTGCGTGCTTGCCAGACAGACATGTTCCAAAGTCTTCCACTGAGCCACACAAAAAGAGTAATGATATTGCAATGCAGGTTTTAATGCACATGGAAAATACCCCAAATAAAACTAATTTGTCATTTGAATTTTTTCCTAAAACAATAGCGCCATATTCATGGAGAGTAATGGAAATCTGTGGTAGGTTGACCCCGGCTGGATATCAGGTAGCCACAAAAGCCACTCTGTCACTCCCCTCCTCAGCTGAACAGGGCAGAGAAAATATAATTAAACACTCATGGGTCAAGATAGGGGCAGGGAGAGATCACTCAGCAATTATCAACACGGGCAAAACAGACTTGACTTGGGGAAATTAGTTTAATTTGTTACTGATCGATTCAGAGCAGGATAATGAGAAATAAGAACTAAGTCTTAAAACACTTTCCCCCTAACCTTCCCTTCTTTCCAGGCTCAAGTTCACTCCCAATGTCTCTACTCCCATTAGTGGTGCAGGCAGAGGAGGAATGGGGGTTGTTGTTGCCTGTTTATCACATGTAGTCTCTGCTGCTCCTCCTCAGAAGGAGGACTCCTCACACTCTTGCTCTGCTCCAGCGTGGGGTCCCTCCCACAGGAAACTGTCCTCTATGAACTTCTCCAACATGAGTCCTTCCCACAGATTGCAGTTTTTCATGAACTGCTCCAGTATGGGTCCCTTCCATGGGGTGCAGTCCTTCAGGAACAGACTGCTGCAGCATGGGTCCCCCACGGGGTCACAAATCCTGCAGGAAAACCTGCTCCAACATGGACTTTTCTCCATGGTTCCATAGGTCCTGCCACAAGCCTGCTCCAGTGTGGGCTTCTCAGGGGCTCACAGCCTCCTTCAGACACATCCACCTGTTCCCACATGGGGTCTTCCATAGGCTGCAGGTGGATATCTGCTCTACCACGGATCTCCATGGACTGCAGGGGGACAACCTGCCACACCATTGCCTTCACCGTGGGCTGCAGGGAAATCTCTGCTCCAGCACCTGGAATAACTCATCCCCCTGCTTCTTCACTGACTGTGGTGTCTGCAGAGTTGTTTCCTCTCTCTGTCTGCAGTTTTCTCTTATACAGTTCTTTTTTCCATTTCTTAAATACGTTATCCCAGTGGTGCTACCACTGCAACTGATGGGCTCGGCCTTCGCCAGCAGTGGGTCTGTCTTGGAGCCAATTGGCATTGCCTCCTTCAGACATAGGGGAAGCTTTCAGCATCTTACAGAAGCCACCCTGCAGGCTCCCCTGCTACCAAAACCTTGCCCTCCAAACCCAATACAGAATCTTACCGTGCACATCAGCAAGCTTTGTGCAGGCTGAGCACTATATGTAATATCAATTTCTGTCCCCAGCAAGGGTCCATCTAAGGGGGTCAGTAGCTGGAGGGTGAAAGAAATTGTGAAGGGCTCATTCATTTCCAGTCCGTCTGTGATTTCTTGCCCAGTTCCTTGCAGGGGGTAAATATCAGATATGCAGTCTTTGTTCTTTGCTGGACAGCTAGAAGAGACCTTACACACCAGCCTTGTTCTCCTTGCCCAAATGGTGAAATAAGGACTGTTGCAGACAATGTACAGGGCTCTGACAGTAAAATTAATTTCCTTTCTATCTTGTATTTCAAGAGATGCAAAAACATGTCCTAAAGAACACAGAACTGGAGGAAATATGTTTTTTCCATTACCTTTATTTTTAATCTTAAGTTTTAATAGAAATTGAGACTGCTTAAATGCTCTACACATCAAGGCAATCTTTATAAATGCGTTGTGACTTCCAGATAAAATAACAGCTGAAAAATCTTCCCACCTCCTCAAAAGGCCTCTTTTCATGTTTCTGAGCAAATCAAACATTACAACAGAGATTTTCAAAACCTGGGTGAAAAATAAACAGTTAAGAATTTTAGCACATACCCAATGAGGGAGCTTCAGATACCTGTAACTCAGGTTTGGATTGTTTAAATACAGCTACAATGATTTGACGAAAGTATGTTGGAGATTTAAACCAAGCGTTTCCATAGCAGGCAGGAAACAATCATGATTCAAAAGGCACTATTCTATCTAAATTGCTCCACTAGAATTGTTAGCTTCCCTGCAAATTTTGTAAAGTCTTTGAATATTAGTGTAGAACCACTGACAATTCCCATTATTTAATAGATTTCAATATATAGTTGGAAGAACACTTAACATATAGGAATCATACCTACCTTTATTACAGAGAAAGTAAAGCAATTAAAGGACCATTTATCACTCAGTAATTGCTCTGGAGTTGGGCTGATATTCAAATACTATGGAAATATACTACTGATCTTCAAAATTAATAGCAAACATTATATATATGTAATGGATTCAAATTCACAGAGTAAATATAGCAAGTGAAATGGTTTGTTTTCTAAAGTATATAATAATAGCATCACATAAAATATTGTCAGATTCTGTGGGTTTGAGCAGAATTTTATGGTCACGGCACTGCAGAGTTTATATGATTTGGTCTTGCCTTGCTGTAGGGAAATGTCTGGGACCACATGCCAGATCCACTGTGGATATCTTGTAGACCAATCTCCCATAATGATCAGATATATGTTTTGATTACAACATTATACAAAGGCTTATTTCTGCTAAAAAATCATCTGTGCAAGATATTCCTGAAAAAACAATCAGAGTCTTTGCAGTCACCTTTCTATGCCTCACAGCAAGGTAAGACGTCATGTAACTGGCTCCTAGGAAGATCCAAAGTAATTCACGATTTCCTTTGTGAAATTATGTTGTTGGGTTTTTTTAAATATACATCACATTTTTTATCACATGCAATTGAAATTGGGTACATAAATTATTTGTGCAAAATTACTTATTACTGCTATATACATAATCATGAAAATTTTGGAAGCTTTTGCTGCTTTTCAGGAGGTCATCTTTGGAATTTGCATAAACATGGAAGATGTTTTCCTACCAAAAGGAACTAGTAACTGAACTGGTTTCATGAGATTTATTGTCTGTTTATGAAATTTGCCTTAAATTGTGGAGCTTTTTTGTGTCTTTTGTCTACTTTGTAAAAAGCCGCACCATCATCTTATACAAATGTGAAATGTGTTTACTTTCAGAAATTATTTGGGCCTGAAATAGTTCGTGCACTAAATCACTCTCAACTAAAGAATACAGAAAAAATCAAAATCTTACTTTACCTTTAGCCAACCCCAGAACACCCATCTGGGATCCCTCTTTCAGGACTAAACTAAAAGAACTTTGATCTCCCTCAGCACTAAAATTCAGTTTACTTAAGTGCTTCCTTGTCATACATCTGTGGAGAGTTTAATAAAGAAACATAATAAAATTGATAGGACTCCTGATTTGTTGGTTTGACTATTTTTCAAAAAAACAAAAAAAAGAGGTGTAATGCCTTCAAAATTGAAAAACCTTACAGTAATACTTGTGCTTATTAACTGGAAAATACAAAATATTTGCTTTGTTGCTGAAACATCCCTGTAGCACTACAAGCATTTAACATTGATAACTACAAATTTTGCTAAGATAAAAGAATATCAGGAAACAACTTCTTCAAAAATAATAATTCTAACAACTAGAGGCCAAGTTCCACCTTCCCTTACAGTCATGCATTCACATTTGTTAACTGTTTTGAGGGCAGAATTTAGCCCCAAACCACATTTTTATCTAAATACATATATTTTCCTACAGAAAAAAAAAACCCCCAAGCTATGTCTTATCACTGTTCTTCCCTTCTGAAGGGTAAATACTGATATTTGAAATACCTAAGTTGTATTTACAGCTGTACAACACCGATGTCACATACTTGCAAAATATCACTTGTACTCTATAAACACAGGGTAACAATCGGCGTAAAACCTTTTCTTAATATAAAGAACAAGCAGACTAGCTTAGACATTTTCTTTGTCAAATTCACACACAAAATACATGGTGATATGACATGCAACATCATTCCACCCTCCAGACGCCACCATCTCCACACAGTCCTCTTCATCATAGGCGTTGTTGGGCTCCCCACTGCGCCATTTGTTGAAGGTCTGCATGGGCGATCGGTCAGAATAGACAAAATTTCCCTCTTTCTCTAGGTCATTAATCCCAATGAAAACTCTAGTGAGCCCAGCTTGGTTGATGTACGAGGCAATCAGATTGTTGTCAGTCTCATCCTTGGGCATGCTCAGCGTCCCTCCTCTTCCATGGCAGTAGAGCTGGGCTTCCTTGTATCTCTTTTCTTCCTTCACCAGAAGATATATCTTATTATCCGTCTCACGCACACCAGCAACAGCTGCGGGGGAGGGCAGTGCTGAAAAGTGAGCACTCGCATTTCTATAAACCAACTTACTGTACACCCCAAATGAGCTTCACAAATCAGATGCAGGACGGTGATGCTCTCTACGAGCAATTCCACCAGTAAAATGAAGCAGCGAGAAAGGGAATTACTCATACAAAATTAACCTACCATTTTTTATGAATTTTAGTTCCGTTGTCAAATGGGCCACTTGGATATCCATTTCACCAATAGCCTTCCTTAGCTGGCTGCACTCACAGGGGATGCCTGTGAAATGATACAGATGATACATCAAAGTAAAAAACCCTGGCAGTCCTGGAGAAGGACACTTGCCTTGCTAATAATGGTCAGAAACCCATAGCCTTTGAGACCCTGCACCATCACATGGTTCTCACAGGTGTCTGGGCCTATTCAGAACAGCTCTGATCACTTCCCATGAAGCTTCAGCCCTGCCTGATTCGTGTTAACCTAAACACTGGCAGATATTCTCTGGAGGCAAAACCAAATAATAATAATAATTTTTTAAACTAAAAATATTTTTCAAAATTTTTCATTTTGAGTAAAATTATTCTTTTCCATCTTCTCCAAAGAGCACTTTTTCCACAGCAAAAATCAGCACAGCACATTGTTCACCTGTTCCTCACAAGGAACATAATAACAAAGCAGATCCAAAAGGCTAATGTTCCAATCATGTAATACACATAATTACCTGCAAAACATAGTTCTGTACTTTTGAAAGTACAGAATTTACCATAACTCTTCCAATAAAATAAGACAATAGAAAACCATCTATTATCCCAAATTGATATTAGTTTGACAAGGATAATCTGAACGAGAATACTAAAAGGATAATTGTTACATCCATGAATTCAAATCTCCAAATGAGGATCAATTAGAGTTTCCAGTTCTGTGTGCAATTATTCAAATCTGCATTTGACTGCTCAATTACTCAGCTTAGGTGTCTAAGTCAGTCTAAGCTTGAGGTACTTACACTGCAAAACTGTGTTACATTACAAGGTATACAGCACTCGGGCTCAAGAATTAGAGTGACAAATTATGTTCTCATGACAAAACTAATTGGTGCTCATTTAGTGCACTCTGCCAGGAAGGAACAAATTGGGCAAAATCTGAATCTGCCACTTTTGTAAGGCTTACGCTTCTTATGCCAGGCTTTCACCTTTTTCTCTGGAAGATCTGTATTCTTGGTAATCTCCTGCTCTACAGCAGTAATCTGTGGAGGGGCAGGAGCTTCCAACCTGCTCCTTTGTGGGTGGAAGCCAGAGTGGGATATGCAGAGATGGCCTTTTGCACTGGTGATGAATGATGCAGACTGTTGCGCTTCGGTTCCAACTAGTCTACAGAGTGATCACACCCCTGGGGGGCACTGAGACATTGTTGCAACAAACACACAAGTCTAGAAACTACTGCAACTTCAATAACTTTAACTAATTTGTAAATATTACAGTGCCTATACAAACATTTATTTTTCATTATTTCCTCCAGTATGTAATCAGACATGTATTTTTGGTGATGATGCATGCATCTTGTAAAATCCTTAACATACACAAGGTGTGTCATGGATTACCTGGATCACCATTAGGACCTGGTGGTCCTATGTCACCATTATCTCCTTTTTCACCTAAAAATATAAAAAGAATATAAATTTAATGCAGCTTTTCTGGTCAACAGTTCATTTGGCACTTATTTTTTCTCTAGTAACATTCAAATGTGGAAAGTAGAAATATGCCCAAGCAAAAATAGATTTTTCTGTCCTTGTAGTTCCACAACAAAGGCCAGCCAATACTATGAAAGTTGAATATGTACCAATATCCATTTTTGACATTCTTGAACTTCGCAGCACCAGTAAATTCAGATACTGCAGAGAGAAAAGGGCTGGATATGCTATGCTGGTGCCTAAATCTAGATTCATAATCTAGACACTTAAGTAAACATTGGTCCCAATGACTTAATAGAAAGCCTGTGGTGTTGACAAGTTTAGAATTCAAGTCTGCTTGCTTTTAAATGTCTGCCAAAACACAGTGCATCTTCCCATCTGCTTCTTAACTGTCCACTCATTTGATGCTGCACAAAGTTCTTTATTTAGCCTTCTCACCCTTGCTTTAAGGCTAAATATACTGCTGTCAGAGCAAAAAGTAACTGGCTGAGAGATCTCAGTCATCTGGCTGACAACAGTGTGAGAAACTCTACTACGGTAAACTCTAAGGTTTGCTAACCATTTTTCAAGCCACTGAACTTTTTTCAAACATAAATGACCACAGATTTTTCATCTGAAACACTAACAGAGAAACAAATGAATGAAGCATACCTTTTGAACCAATAGGACCAATTTTTCCATGCCGTCCCATGCTGCCTTTCTGTCCTTTGTCCCCCATTTCTCCTATATGTCACAGAAAGATGAAAGATCATTGCTCCTATACGTCACAGACAGATTGCTTCACAAGGTAGCAACATAGTCTGATTCATTCAGATGCTTGCAATATCAGTTTTTACAATGAGCAAAACTGTACTATAACCCATTCATTGAACTCCTGAGGTCCAGGCTCACTCCTTGTGAAGAACTGATGCATAACAACATAGATAGTGATTTAATCTTTGCAAAGCAATTAACAGTAAGGAGGCACACAGGTGTAAATGAAAACAGATCTTGGCTGAGAGCCACTGGAAAAGATTTTGCAAACTTCTCCCAGACGATCATGCCACAAATATGTTCAAAACAAGGGGGGGTTGCATTCAAACATGGTTCAGTGGCTTAAAACTACCACAGAGTTAAGAAGACTTAAATGATTCAAGCACAATTGATATTTTCATCTAATACAGTATCTCCACTGTAGCTGAGGGCTGAATTTGGGCTGAATGGCCCATTTATACAATGTAAACACTGTGGGAGCAGTCGCATCCTCATTCTTTCTACTTGCATTTGAATATTACCTTAATGAAAAAGGGAAATTACATAGGCATATATACATATGTACACAGACACATACACATGTTCATACAAGGTGTAACTCAAACCAGAAATGTTGAACATTACAAATTTTAAAGACAGTTCCAAAGAATACTTCAAAGTGCAGTTGTAGGAAAGGATCAGCTAAAAAATAATTTTCCTCTATTGTATATTTAAAAATAAAAGGCATCTGTCACCTCCTAAGGTCAACTGAAATTGTCAACAAATCTGCATGAACCAGCTACTGTCACCTACCTGTGTCCATGAGGCATACTCAGAAATCTCTTGTCTGACTTTGACCTCTTTTCTATTAGTTGTACTTTCCTGTGTGATGTAAAGTGAATATTAAAATGGCTTCAGGGGAAACAGAAGTTGCACTGGAACAGGCATTTTCTTTGCCATCATTTTCTTCACAAACCACACTGAAGCACTGTTACTAATAAAATATGTGCCACAGTCCAAATATTAATGTCATTGATCTGAGCTCCTCCAGAGCTCAAATAATAAAACAGATAAAGCATTCTTGTTACATCATACTTTTTTTCTGGACGGCATTTCGCAAACATTATGATAATAACTATCTTAACGGTGGGAATCTGAGAGGAGAACTTTAGCTTGTAATAGCCTTATTCAACCCCATGTTTGCAGTGCTCATCTACAAGTTCAGGAGATCAGCAGTTGAAATTAACAAGCATTAAATACCTACAAGAGTAATACAACAAGTTTACAGATAACTAGAGGTTTTGGCTTAAACTACACCATTTACAGTCAATAAACTCAACATAGTCTAAACTTGTCAGATTACTATTTCTAAATGATATTTTGGTTCTGGCATTCATTTAGAGAAGATTCCCTGAGTTGTTTTACGTAGACTTTCTGAGACCTATCAAATGAGACCTGTCTTTTTGTTACACTCGCTCTGTGGCAGAGTTTGTCTCATGCTGCAGTTCCTACAGCCAGAGGAGTCTCAAGAAATAACACCACATCTCAGCGTACATTGGTAATACCCTTTCCTGGGTACAACACCTGAGTGAATCAGTGCCATCTGATTTAGGCTTCTTTGTATCATGATTTCAAGGAGAAACATGGTCTGGAGGAAGCACAGCTGTACAGCCACGTCATATGAGACAGGTTTCCACTGTACCACACGGTATAAATGGAGAGTGGTTATGGAGGGACTAGAGGGATGAGAAGCCAAATGCCTTTGGAGGCTCCCATCCTGCAGAAACCCAAGGCCAAGACTGTTTTAGGAAATACCAATGCAGTTTTTTCAGTGATTGTTGAAAATATTGCTTCTTTGCTCAAAGCACTTGTTATGCACTGTTCAGCTTCAAAGGAGTAAGGAATCAATGGGATGAGTTAAGAGGAATATAGAATAATCATAGAATGGTTAAAGTTGGAAAGGGACCTTAAAGATCACCTGTTCCAACGCCCCTGCTGTGGGCAGGGACTCCTCCCACTAGAGCAGGTTGCTCAAAGCCCCATCCAGCCTGGCCTTGAACACTTCCAAGGATCGGGCATCCACAACTTCCCTAGACAATCTACCAAAGGGACCAAGCAACTGAACTTGTGCAAATTGTGACAGCTCAGGCCCACTTGTGCTTCTGTGACAACTGAAGATCTGTTGACCTCTGTTGTTACTGCAACTGAACAGACAGTCACATATTTCCTCTACTGCTGGATCATTTTTTGATGCATTTCACCATCACTTTTAACTTAAAAGTGTAATCAGTAACAAGTTTCAGAATATAAACTGACCACCACCAAGCTAAGAGATAACCTCTGCATTACTCCATGACGTCTCAAGCAACCACCATGAGGTAGGGAAAAGTCATTTCCTCTGAACTGAGAGAATCTGAATGCATATGGCTCATTGGTCTAATCAATTACTGGCAAGTCTTATAGTTAATCATTTTCCTTTGTTTCCAAAACAATCAAATCCAGTCACTACTGAACATGGATTTAACTAGGAAATTTTACCAGAAACCAAAAATGTTTTTCTCTTCTGCTATACATTCCTACTGGAAGAATGGATCCACTCAGGCAGCTGAATATCTGCTTTCTGGAATATAGCATCACTTTCAGAACAGATAAATGGTGTGACTTAAAGATGCTGGGTTGTGCAGGTTATAAAGGTATTGATGCTACCGTTGGATATTTATCCAATATAAATAGTATATTAAAAGTGTATTTTCTGGAAAATCTCTAAAGTATCAGCTTGTAAGAAGTTTATAAAGTTGCTCTAGTAGTGACCTTTCTTGCTTTGTATATTTATGAATTTGGATTATTGTAACAGATTGTCAGATATTTGAATGCTTTCTCTCTTCAGACTGCTACACCTGAAATTAAATGAACACGAAGATCTAATGCATAAATAAAATAAAATATATAAAATCACTGCACTTTCTTTCTCATAAATACTACCGAGAAAAATAACTACATCTCAGCAATAGCCAGTAAAAGCTATGTGATCTGCTCAGAAGTAAAAGTGTGTTATCTCAAACAATGAAGACATACATTAAGTCTCCTGTGCTCATTAAAAGAACTGTTTGGATTTGGTTTTCTCTTACAGTGTATAATCCCCGCTTCTACTCCAGGGGCTTGCTTATTCTGCTGCTTCTGCAGAATAAATCACCAGGTTTCAAGAGAAACCCATCTGCCTTGAGGGTTTCAAAAGTTTTAAGGCCTTTTGTAAAGTCCTTTTTAGTGGCCTTGTGATTGCCAAAAATGCAGTCTAAAGAGTCTTAATGAAATCAGGAAGTGAGAGCTGGAAAGAAATGAGGACAATGAAAGAAATTAAGTCTCCATAGACCAAAAGTAGGAAATCTAACAGAAAGTTTGAATGGAGACTATGAAGCAAGTCATCTGTCATCTCTCAGATGAAGGCGCTATACACTGCAACCAATTATAGAAGACTTAAAGGATTTTGGAAGGAACTGAAGAGAAGAAAACTCTAAATGATCTTCTTGGTGGCCTTTTCAGGCCCACAAACAAGAGAAGAAATAAAACACCAGAGGTGAATGCACTACCAGTTAAAAAAATGAGGGCTTTGGCTCTGTGTAACACTATAAATGGGGGTCTTCGTACAGTATGGCCAGTCTCTTCAGATAGGATTAATTGGAACAGGCAAGAAGGTATAAAAATACTTAAAAAAATAAAAAGGTCTCCAAAAGACAAATCCGGCAGAAACACAAATACACCATGTCACAGACAAATTTAATTGAATCATGCCAAAGGGAAGGGAGCAGTAGTTTACTTCCCAAACTTAAGGATTTGAAGACAAATCAGATAGAAATTCTTCAATTTCACATAGTGTACATCATGGGCACCTACCTAACAACAAAAGTAGAAGTGTACCAAACCAGACCAAAGGCCTCTTGACTCTAGTGCTATCTTTGACAGCAATCTGCAGAGGATACTCAGAAAAAGAATGTAAGGTACAGACCAAGCACACAGTGTCTTTCCCCAGTGTACCTCCTTAATCTTCCAGCAGTCAGTATTCCCACTACAAATATTTACCTTGGCTTGAATAAGAACAGTATTTTTAAAGGACATCATTATAATTATGTCATTGTATGATAGTAATCTACATTCAGGACAATTAACTTTTTAAAACTATTGGCAGGCAACTGGAAATCAGAAAATTCTGATTACATCAATAGACTGTGATACTGCTTTATGCTAAATAATCTGAATTATCTACACCACTCAAGGCTGGTGATTGGGTAGGGAACAGTGATTACAACACAGTTACATTTTATATGAACAAAGAGTAGATAATCCCAGGTGGCATGTTACATAGTCGGGGCAAATTAATTTCACCCAACATTAGCCATCTGAAAGTTAAGGGTTTAGTCTAAGCTTTTTATCTAAGCTCCCTTGATAGTCAATGGAGAAATAAACCCCTCTCAGCAGTGATCCAAACCACCACAATGACAAAGTGAAACTTTAAAACTTTGCATAACAAACAGGAAATAAAAGAGGAAACTATTATCAATTCATACTGACTAGAAATCAGAAAGGCTAAAAATTTTGCAAAGGATATCAAAGATGAAGAAGTAAATAGATAAAGTAATAAAAAAGCCAATCTAGGAAGGCAGAAAAGCTTAAAGGATTTTAAAGTACATTCAAAACAAAAGAAATTGAAATAGTATCACCTATTCCTGAATGGACAAGTTTGTATTCAGAAGCACACAAACATAAGTAACTGCCCTTATGAAACACATATCTTGCCAGAATTATGTTAACAACATAATATTAAGTTTTTGAGATCAATGGCCCCTCCAGCCCAAGACTTTGATTCCCTCAGTGGCAGCAGGAAGGGCCATGCAGAGAGATCACCCAACCCCAGCTATTGTCTGCGGTCCACTGCAGGCGGAGTTGGTGAATCAGGCCGCAGCAGTTTCAGTGAGTGCCTCCTAGTTCAGGTAGGAAGGGATCTGGTGATTCTGTAACCTCCATCATATCCTCCTCAGACTACTCTGTACAGATGTAAGAGTCTCAACCCATCAAGTTTCAATTTATGAGGCAACTCTACCATATTCTTCACTTTTCTGGTGACCCTCTCTAAACTCTCATGACCTTCTTGAGAGACCGAGGCCAAAATCATACTCATTACTTGATACAGCAAATGTCAGACATTCATACAGAACAAAATCAGCTGCAAAAATGAGCTTCCACTTTTGTCTTTGGTATCTTTTCTGATGATGGGCAGTGTTTTGTTGGCTTTGGGGCTGCTGCTAATGACTTCAGAGCAGTTCTTGATTTTTAAGTGACAGTTCTGGTTTCTGGCATCATGTAAGTATGGATTAAATTATGCATCCCTAATGTCCCTAGGCAATATAATTATTTACACTGAAACCCATCTGCCATCTTTTTGTCCACTCAATCTAGTATGGATTTTCTCAAAATCCTATTGAGTTCAGGTAGACTTGAAAGAGAGTTTTGAACCAGATACTCACTTTGTGAATCCACAACTGTCAATGTCAGGACTTTTATATGGAATTCTTCCTGCAGCACTCCTTAGCGAGCAATAAATTCATGTAAAAGTTGACTCAGGAATGTAAAGGATTGATTGATTACATATTAATGAACAATCAGTAATACTAAAATATAAATTAAGATATTATTACCTCTTTTTAGAATTTGATTATACAAATGACTGAGCACTCTGGCTCTAATCCAATTAAATTAACAAGTCTTCTCTCCTACTTAAGAGGCTCTGCCTGTACTAGTAAACTAAATGCCTGGGACTGTTCCCTGGCAGTAGGAACCAGGTGGCTGAGAATGGTACAGTCCATGATATTAAATTGTCTTACTCTTCAAGCCAGGATAATCACTCGCAAGCTGCTCATTGTGTTAGCTCCAAAAATATCCCCAAAAATCATCTGAGAAAGTGTTAGCTGGCAAATGCCAACATCACTGTGCTAACACTGTAAAAGCAGAGGCAGTTGACTTCCAAACCTAAGAATAGTATGTGACTCTGCTTCACATACCATTATAATTAAATATAATGAAGTGCAATATATAGCTGAAATTAAAATACTAAAATAATACATTTTCAAATGGATATGGCTCTAAGAAAATCAGAATGTCTTGATGAAGACATTTTTAATGTGCTGATCCTTTGTTATGCATTCCAACTCTAAATTCACCCTCTCCTCCTTATTTTGATTGCCATAAGAGAATCCATGCTACTCTGGGAATATTTACAGTATTGTATCATTACTGAAATATCTGTGTGGAATGTGTATACATGGAAGTTACGTACAGACTGGGTTACGACTCAGTCAAATAACTGCATACACTCCTAACATGGGAGTGTGCAGTACAGCAATTAGTGCAAGTGGGGAAAGTTACATCTACTAACTTCACATCCCAAAATGCTCAGTGCAGAACATGCTGCTTTCATCTGAATCAGCCGTTGCACTTGATCCAATGCTCTATGCTTTACATAAGACCAACAAAGTTTTATATTCTGCTGATATGCTATGCATCATAATTGACCTATACAATTAATTAAAAACAATGAGGAAAGTAAGTGGAATTTAACCTTAATCAGTGCCCAAAGACATCAGGATGGCTGATGTCACCCTGAAACATCAGGACACTCAGAACCAGACTTAATTTCAGGTAAGCACCAGAATGTTTTAATGTTTATCAGCTTCTGAACTATCAGAATGTGAAAGTATAATGAGGAAAGGATACGATAAAAACATTTGCAGCACTTTCTAATCTTGAGGTGTTCATTTCAGGTCAAATATACCATAAGAAAACCATTTAGTTTGTAAGTTATTTATTCAGTGATTATTATATACCTAAGGAGTTCAAAGAAACTAAGCACATTTTCTTAGGATGAACTTGCTTGAGAAATGAAACAAAGAAAGGAGAAAGGGAAAAAAAAAGACTACCATAATTCAGATAATGTAAATTAACAACAAAAGTCAAGAACTCTACAAACGTTACAGAATAATTACAGTTTCTCCCTCATGTAAACTATCACTAAAATAGCAGAAAAATATAATGAAATTTAGCGGTTTCCCTCAACAAGGAGGAGCCAAATAGTAGCCCAACAAGACAACAATTATCAGGCTTCAATAGAAATACAGGGGATCAAACTCATCTTAACACAGTGACTGCAGTTTAACAGGCTACTGCACCTAAACAGGGCTGTTGTAATCATCCAATGTGTGCTCTTAGAAAGGGGAAAATGCAAAATGAGACACAGTTTATCTACCTTTCCTTACCCACTAAGCTATGTGTTATGTACCTTGATCACAGGTCTAAAGGTAACACCATCTGGATTTTAAAATACTTGGCCAGCACTTTAAAGGACACCAATGGTCTACTGCCCATCAAGAGATCAAAAACAAAGAAAAAAGTTAAGTCAATAGTAGGCCATGAACGGGTATTTGATACGTCTGGGGGAAAGGTAATGAACTGGTTATTTCTGAGACCAAAACTGGGAACACCTTATCAACTTCCAGATGATGTGCAGTTCTCAGCCCTCCATAATAAGATGAACAACCAAATATGAAAGCTAACCATCTTGGGCTGCATCAAAAAAAGTGTGTCCAGAAGGTTGAGGGAGGTGGTTCTGCCCCTCTACTCTGCTCTTGTGAGACTCCCACATGGAGTAGTGTCCAGCTCTGGAGCCTTTAGCATAGTAAGGACATGGGGCAGTTAGAATGGGTCCAGAAGAGTGCCACAAAGATGATCAGAGGGATGGAGCACCTCTCCTGTGAAGACAGGCTGAGAGAGTTGGGGTTGTTCAGCCTGGTTAGAAGAAAAGGCTCCAGGGAGACTTTATAGCAGCCTTCCTAAACCTAAATGGGGCCTACTAAACCTAACCTAAATGGGGCTTACTGCAGAGATGAGGGGATGGAGCAATAGAACAAGGGATAACAGTTTTAAACTGAAAGTGGGTAGATTAAGATTAGATATTAGGAAGAAATGTGGTGGGGTGTTGTGCGTGGGGTTGTGGGTGTGGGGTTTACTTGGTGGGTGGCTTTTTTGGTTTTGTTTGTTTGGTTTTGGGTGGGTTTTTTTTTTGTTGTTGTTGTGTTTTTGGGTTTTTTTGGGTTTTTTTTTTGTTTGTTTGTTTGGTTGGTTTTTTTTTTTTTTTTCCATGTGGTTGGACTCGATGATCTCAAAGGTCCCTTCCAACCACTAAGATTCTGTGATTCTGTGATTCTGTGAAATTCTTTACTGTGAGGATGGTGAGACACTGTAACAGGTTGCCCAGAGAAATTGTGTATGCCCCGTCCCTGGAAGTGTTCAAGGACGGGATGGATGGGGCTTTGAGCAACCTGGTCTAGTGGGAGGTGTCCCTGCCTACTGCAGGGGGTTAGAACTAGATGATCTTTAAGGTCCCTTCCAACCCAAACTATTCCATGATTCTATGAAAAAGACAACAGTATATTGGATATTTCAGTGTTACCAGCTCACATATTTTTTCCCAAGAATATTGTTATATTTTATTTTTGTCTCAACGTTCCAGCTTCTGGTCAACAAATGGGAAAACCCTTGGACTGCTGGAAGAGAATATACAGTTGAGTCACTCTCATGCAGCTTGAGAGTTAAGAAAAATATGCATGAGCATAACATCACATCTGGGTACTACATACTGTCTGTGGAGGATAACCTGACTGAAAGGTCAGGAGACTGAAAGGGCTTTCTGGGTCATGGCTGGATATCCTTCTGCTTCCTTTCCATATGGTAGAAATCACATCTGTGAAGACTGTTTGTTTATCCAGTCAACTGGATATAGTATCATGATGAAATTTAGAACCATATACTCCAAATTGGTTTTAAGGTAACAATTTTCTTTTCATTGAAGACACATTTGTGAAAAGAAGTTGAAGACAACAAATATCTGCAAAATGTACAGCATTAATTAAAAGATCAGTTCATTAGATTTCATTTTGAACATGAGATTGTTTGTAGAAATTTCTTACTATGCTAAAATAAGGCTGTTTACCAAATATTCCAAGAACATACACGTATCAAGTCAAATCTGGATGCACAAATGAAAGTGGAAAAAAAAACATTGCTACAGAGGCAGTAAGAAATTTTGACTGTGTCTAACCTGAAAGCACTGCTGGAAAAATACTGATAGAGTAGGCATATTTACTTTTCTTCCATCTTTTTCCTGTTTCAAGTATGTTTTTTTGCAGTGAATTTTCACTTCAGCATTTCTTTTAGTCTCCTCAGAATTTTAGAGTTTTGGAGGCATGGGAAACTGGAAAACTATCATTATTATCAGAGTTAATTGACCATTCCTTATGAAAATGATTTTCCAAATAAATGCAATTTTGCAGCATAAAATACAGAAAATAAATGTCACATCATGTATTAGCCTGACTGAAAAAAGAGTACTTCTACCTCTCAGATGGCCCAAAACATTTTTAATTGATCTGACAAAGTGCCAAGGTAGAGAAACATGCAAGACAGCATGATGGTAGAGGCTCTCAGGCTCCTCATAAGAAAGCAGTACGACCAGGTGCCCACCTTAAACACTTGTACAAAAATGATCACAGACTGAGAAATAAGCAGGAGATTACATTTAATGACATCAGTCACCTAGGTATGATGGGACAGGCAGAACATTAAGAGTGCTGCACTAGATGCATATTAGCTCTTTAGGAAGAACAGGAATTGAAGACAAGGCAGGGTTTTGCTCTGCATAGTGGTCACCTCGAATACATGGTGCTTTGTTTCATAACAGGCAACTAGTGTGTTGAAAGCTTGCAAGCCAGCTTTAAAGAACAGGTCAGCAAGGGGAACATCATGGTTGGGCATTCATTACAGGCTGTGTTGTCAAGAAGTGGGACTGGATGTGAAGAGTTCTTTTAACAACTATATGAAGCTCCATAATTGAAGGCTAGTTATTTCAGCATCGTCCAGGAGAGCAGCACCATAAGGAGCAATCAACCCAGAAAGTGCATCAGGGACAAAAACCTAACGCAGGTGCTGAGTTTCCAGGTAGAGATGGTGGTCTCCTGGACCTGTTATTCATACACCCTGTGGCTGTAGATAGAATAGTCAACAGCAGTCTTGACTGCAGTGACCATGACTGCGTTCATGAGTCACAGAGTCACAGAATGTCAGGGATTGGAAGGGACCTTGAAAGATCATCTATATGACAGCTTTCAAGATTCCGAGGGAAGTGAGGAAGGCAAGCAGCAGGATAAAATTCCTGGACTTCTGCACTTTGGCTTGTTCTGGGAACTTGTAGGCAGGGTCCTCCTGGTGGTTCCTATGAAGTGCAAAGGGTCCCAGAAAGACCTTCCTTAAAGCATAAGAAGTATACATTGTAATGTGCAGGAAAATGAGCAAATACGGCAGATGGACAGCTTGGCTGAACAGGAATATTGACTGAGACAAAATGCAGAAAGGAAGAATGCAGGAGGCGGACACTGGAGCAGGCTACCAAAGGGTATTCCCCAGGTATGCAAGGAGGAAATAAGAAAGGCCAAAGTTCAGCTGGAGCTGAACTCAGCTAGGTGTATGAAGAACAACGTGAAAGACAGTACAGGCAAGGTAGAAGTAAAAGAGAGATCAAGGATAACATGGGCAGTCTGCTCAGGACAAAGGAGACAGGAAATACTAAGGTATCAGTGCTTTCTTTGCCTTGGTCTCTACTGGCAAGGTCAGCTCTCTGGCCGTCCAGTTCTTCATGTCTGGTAGCAAAGATCTGGGGAGGACAACCGAGTTAGGGACTACTTCGCCTAGATGTACATGGGTCTGTAGCACTGTCCAGACAGCATTCAAGAGCACTGAGAAGGCTAGCTGATGCTGTTGCAAAACTGCCAAAGTCTAATCAGTAGCTAATAAAGACTGCCATTCCTCAGGAATCAGTCCTTCATCAATGACAGGGAGGAAGAAGTAGAAGGAACCTCTGAGAGTCTGAAAGACACCCCATGCTGCAGGAGTCTTGGTGCACTGGCAGGCAGGCAGGAGGGGATTGACAAACTGTGGAAATGTGTTGAGACAAATATCAAGAGTTCAGCCAAAGACTAAGTTCCTCACCTGCAATGCATTGATGAAGGCTGGTCAATGGCTGGCTAAAAAGCCCCCTTTGCATAAAAGGACCCAGAGAATTTTGGCCCCTCAGACAAGGGAGGCAAACCGGACTCCAGCTGGGGAAGATGGTGTTATTTAGCCTGGAGCAGAGAAAGGTAAAAGGGGGACACAACTGTAGTCTTCCTTTACCTATAAGTGGTTTGTAGAGACCATGTAGTCCTCTCTTCTCAGAGGCACACAACAAAAGAAAAAGAGGCAACAATCACATTACAACAAGAAAAATTCCAGTTGGCCCTAAGATAAAGGTCTTTCATGAAGACACTGGTGAACAGACTGATCAAAAAAGAGATGGAATCTCCAGCCTTGGAGATTTTCAGAAGTCTACCAGACAAGACTCTGAGCAACCTGATCTAAATTTGAAGTCTGCCCTTATTTAAGCAGGAGATCAGACTAGATGAGCTCTTTATGACCTTTTAACCTAAATTATTCTGTGGTACTTTAACTTCTCTTCATGCTGCATTACCTTGCAAGAGTTGAAATTTTAGTTTCCAATATTTTTATCAGAGCCGTCCTTGAAGAGTACATCTCCATAAGGAAAACACACTGACTGAACACACACACTCCTCATGGGAGTTATAAATTTTTCAATGCACTGTAGGGCGAAGAGCGCTAGCTATGGATTTTAGTCCCAGGGAAAACT
This sequence comes from Nycticryphes semicollaris, assembly GCA_013400055.1. Classification (NCBI taxonomy): domain Eukaryota; kingdom Metazoa; phylum Chordata; class Aves; order Charadriiformes; family Rostratulidae; genus Nycticryphes; species Nycticryphes semicollaris. Next base: position 352,567 of record VXBJ01000051.1, on the reverse strand, counting down.
GCAGGTATCAGACTCCTGCAAATGCCCAACAGAAATACATAATGGATTACATATCATCACAAGGAAGTATAAATTACCACTGCAATTGCTTTGAAAGGAATCTTGTAAATATCAGTTCAGTAAAAACTAATTCACTCCACAGTTCTGATGTCAGGAATGCCAAATATTTAATTTCAATATTGAAATAAAAAGTTTTGACTGCTCCTAATGTGAATGTTTTATAATGTGCATCTCCTGTAAAATTTATGAAGGTCAAAATTCCTCCTTGCTTCAGGAGAAAAACAAATGTGAAAAGACAGAATTTCCTGCAAGACAGAAATACCATGTTTCTCTCAGCTGTATGACCAAATAAAATTGAGCACCATAATGCTCAAAAGCTCCAAATATTTTTGAACTACAATGCAAACATCATTACCATCATCTTTCCATACATATTTCTGAACTGTGATCCAAAAACTGTGGAATCACTCATGGCCATCTCTACCTACCATGGTTTACTGCCTTCCCTCAGAGGTTTTAGTTAAGGTATTGTGAGCATTCACATTTACAAACAGAAGGAAACAAGAAAATTGAGCCTCGTGATTCTTTTCTGCTGATGTAATATGAGATTTTCATTTCTTCTGCAGAAGGCAAATTAGGAAGAAGACATTATGATTACTTTCTTTGCAGAGACCTTTCTAAAATATCAAGATTTTTTTTTTTTTCTAAAACGATCTTTTTGATGAGAAATCAATAGTCAGTCTGCAAATGAGTGCATACAGCTGTACTGATTTTGGCTAGGACAGAGTTAATTTTCTTTATAGTAGCTGGTAGGGTGTTATGTATTGGATTTGTGACTGAAACAATGTTGATAACACAGGGGTGTTTTAGTTACTCCTTAGCAGTACTTACTGTTACAGTCCAAGGACTTTTTTGTTTCTCACCCCACCTCACCAGTGATCAGGCTGGGAGTGCACAAGAAGTTGAGAGAGCACGCAGCCGAGACAGCTGACCCCAGCTGACCAAAGGGATACACCATACCACATGATGTCATGCTCTGCAATAAAAGCTAGGGGAAGGAGGAGGAAGGGGAGATGTTCTGCAATAAAAGCTGGGGAAAGGAGGAGGAAGGGGAGACGTTCAAGAGTGATGGTGATTGTCTTCCCCAGTAACTGTTACATGTGATGGAGCCCTGCTTTCCTGGGGATGGCACCTGCCTGCCAATGGGAAGCAGGGAATAAAGCCCTTGTTTTGCTCTGCTTGCGCAAAAGCTTTTGCTTTACCTATTAAAATAACTGTATCTCAACCCATTAGTTTTTTCACTTTTACCCTTCCAGTTCTCTCCCTCATCCTACCGGAGGGAGGGAGTGAGCAGCTGAGTGCTGCTGAGTTGTCTACCAGGATTAAACCACAACAACGCTACAGGAAAATAGTCAAGGATGATTTAGTGACCCAGCAAAGGGAGGAGGATCCCCATCATCGTGGCCTCATGAGAAAATACAACATTCAGTCAGGAAAGACTTTCAAAACATTTTTTTTAGCAAAGATACCTTTTTCTCCTGGAGGCCCAACTCTGCCTGGACGACCTGGAGCACCTTTCTCCCCCTTTTCTCCAGCCTCCCCTGTTGATACAACAGCAAACAAAAAGAACAACCGTATTAAACCAGGAATATTGTTGGTGGCAGGACAAGGGTACCATTCTCCCCACTGGAAATAAAAACATACTATAATAAGAGCGGGAAAAATAAAAGCAGATCCAATACAACTTAATAGCTTTACTTGATGCATGGAGAACAGTGTTCTACAATTGGCATAGACACTAACAAAATAAAAGTCGATACATTACTGAAGTCTCATAGATGGGTCTAGTTTTGTGGATGTTACTCATATCATCAACTTCTAAAAAGCCCAAAAGCACAATTCACTTAACTAGAAGCTTCAGAACTAGGCCCCAACTTAGCACATAAACCTCCGGCTCTGTGTTCACCAAACACTTTCTTAGTATCTCCTAAAGACATGATTCAGCCTCAACAGAAAATGACTTAACTATAAACTCAAATTAAAAAAATAAAAAAAAAAAAAAAAAAGAGAGAGAAACAAGCTTATATCATTTATAGACTAAGGATGGATCTAACCTATAGGAAGGCATTGCTGTATCTGTCATTTAGAGAATCATTTTTCAGTATGAAAGAGTATCTCCTAATCCATAATTTCCGTGACATACTATGTCTTTTAAATTCTGTAGTAGAAACCACTGTGCATTTTGCTTACATACCTATGGCTCATGGTGCATTATTATATTCAGTATATTTAAACATCACTTTATGCAAATGTTTGCCTCCCTGGTGCCTTGCATTGGAAATTTGGGGATGCTTAGCTTGTTTCTCCCCCTAAGATTGTACTACTACTGTAGTTTGAAATTGATATAAAATTGAAATCTCTTAAACAAATAGAAGTTTAAATAATGATTTACATAGCCACCTTTACAAAAAGGATTTTTAAGAAGGAAAAGTACTATGGCTTCCACAGAAAAGAAAATGCCAGGATCTAAAATCTAGAGCTAGCACCACACACCTGCTGCGCCAATGCTGTATTTCTACAGAGAAGAGTGAGCATTAACTGCTCTCCAGGAAGCTCAAGGGAGCACCACAGCAGGAGCGTCAATGCTCATCATGCATACCTTAGGCTCTGCTCTCTGACATAGCTGGTGGCTGTGGTTTGGAGAAGGACCATAGACATGACACGTGAAAACAAGCCACAACATGGCATGTTTCCAATATGCAGCCTCCACCTCGCTCTCTCTCCCCTTGCTGTAGAGATAGGTGGCTGTGAGCAGAACTCAGCCCTTCATCTGTTATATTTTCCTTCTTCAGGCTGCCAGCAGGCTCCAGACCATCTTCCCTGCCTTCAGACATGCAAAAATAGGCCATTGTCTGACCTTAATGAGGACAAACTTCACATAACCCCCAGTGAATAATGTTGTTAGTATGAAACAGGCTATTATTTGGCACATTTGGGAACGTCACTTTTTTTATTATCAGGTAACCAATAGGCTTTGTATGATTGCCTTTCCCCCCTCAGGGCTGGTTATGAGTTCTTTGCTTCCCAAAGATAAATCCTGACAATGACTTTTCTCTGCTCTCTGGAAAAAGAGAGCAGGCTATTACAGCCTATTGCTTTACACGTTCTTCAGAGTGAAAGCTGTGCATTAGGGATCAATAAAATAGATCACTCTTGCTTCAGGCCATTACACTTGCCTGCATTTATTCCTATAATAAGATGACACTGCATTCCTCAGTGTGGGTGTTTAAGAAACTTTCCCTGGGAGGAGATTACGCCAGTACAGTGCCAGCTAGAGGCCACTCTGCAGTTTTTTCTTATCAGATGGTCTAAGTGGCAAGACCTTGGACAGGAGGGATTGACCAGTGGCCCAGTTCAGTTTTGCCATGCTTAAGTCCCTATTTTTGCTGTAAGTAACCCGAGGAAGTAAAGCCTGTGCAGGTGTCATAAGCAACAAAGCAGTTTTTTGTCAAGGAATTTCAAACAATTTAACTGATCACTAATTAACACTAACTTTTCACTTTTGATTCCTGAATTAGGGGTAATAAAAGCAAATAAAATTAATTAGAGAAAGACACGTCAGTACCCCCTTTCTTGTCTTCAGCCCCTGTGCTACATGTTACACCCAGTCCCTTTGGAGCAGGAGGTTGGGATCAGTGCATCCTGGTCCCTATCCTGTTGCTTCGCCATGGCCTCCTCCACCAGACACAGTCCCTTTGGAGTTGGTACCTCCTGCTCAGTCTCCTTTCCATCCCTTCCCAGGTGGCTCTTTGCTCCAGCCCTATTGTGTGAGATAGTATCTTCACAGCACAATGCAGCACTTTCCAAAGCAGCTGAGACAGGGTGAGATTTGCCCCGCAGTGCTCCACACCCCCAAAAAAAATTTAGCCCTGCAGGATCTCACTGAGCTGTGTGGCAGGATCACAGATATCAGGCACAGCTTCTTTGCCCATCTTCTCTGAGAGATATCTTTCATAATTTAGATGATATAACTTCCCACTGCTGTCAATTTGCCTCCTTTGTGAATTCTTCGGGACAGAAATTGTCTCGGATTATGTTTGCATCCTGCCCACGTTGAACTGTAACATCTACTATAATGAAAATAGCATACCAAATATGGTGATAACTTTTTTCCATTACCCATATTCCCTGTGTGAGTAGACACATCAAGTGTGGGTGTAAAAAAAATGGTTTTATTTTATTTATGTAGCATCAACTTTTTTATATATTGTACGACATTGAGACTTTTAAGACAACTCCTGCTTTAGATTCTAAAAGGGAGAAAAAACAAGGTGGCAAACCGAGAATTTAAGCTTTGAAGGATTGTTCCATCTTATTTTTTTCTCCACAATAGTAGTAACTTGAATCTCGTGTGCCTATCAAAAGGAACCAGACCTTAGGAAGAATATGAGTGAGCAATGTAGTGAGGCTTCATCATCCATTCCTTCTTCGCACACAACACACTTTTCTCATTATTAATAGTGTTGGCTTTCTAAAATCAGGGCTCACTCTGCTGTCTGGATTCTCAGAGCTACGGTATTTTTCCCTTCTGCATTTCATCTTACTCCTTTATACTGTTGAGGTTAGGAAAAAAAATAAAAAATCAGTCCCTAAGACCTAAGCTGCTGACCTTAAACTCATTTGTGCCTTTTTCTATTCTTGGTGTCTTTACTGGATTTCTTCATCTTCTTCTATTTCCACCTCCATTCTCATCTCAACCCCTTTCTGATTCCCCCTTGTATTCTGTGGGGTCCTAATTGGCTTTGTGTCTCTCTCTTTTTTTTTTTTTTTTTTTCTTTTCAGTTTCCAGTCTCTCCTCTCAGTCTCATTCTTTGTGACCTTCTTTCCTCTTTTCCCTTTGTCTCTTCCTGCTTTAAAATGTCTCCATTATGCTCCCCCACTTTTGGGTGCTTTTCCCTGGTGCCTTTCTCCTTCACCACCCCATTTGGGCTCCACTTTCTGCACCACCTCTTAGGCTTAACCTTCTCCTCCTACTTTTTCCCTTTCACACATTCCATAGTCTTCCTTATTTCTTCTACTTCTTCCCTGTGCCTATTTTTCCCAAATCCTGACAGGCTCATGCCCAGCAGTGGTGCGGGGCTCTGTTCCTCCAGCATTGGAGATGTTGCTGGCAACCCAGAAGAGGAGAAGATGGGGCAGGTTCTAAAAGCTGCAGGGAGCAAATCCCACTGTGTGGGAGCTGAACTTTGGGCATGCAGCCACGTATATGCTCAGTTTAAAGGAAGCTTTGGCCACTGAAATGGGTTGGAGTTGTGCCAGTGGGGGACAGCAGTATCTCATTACCAATTCTCTGAGCCAGTCCCCCTGACAGCGTAGCTGGAGCATTGATAGCTTTTTAGGAATTTCACATTAGCTAGGGCTGTATCAGGCCATTTTGTGCTTCGCTGAATTTGTACATCAATCTCTCTCACTTTTCAAGGCTTACATCTCATGAAGCAGAATGAAATCATTAACGCATGATGGCTTTCAGGCCTCTTTGTTGTTTCCTGGCTCAACATTGTCGTCTGACAAAGGGCCAGGGTCCTGCACTGTTTATACCTTTTTAAAAACTCTGCTGCATATAATAATAATAATAATAATAAAGGTCCTTTGATAAAAATGGTAATCACAGATGTTAATTTTGACTGATTACACAAATAAGCAAACTAAGGAAAAGAAGTTACAAACCTTCAACTTGTTTGAAACGCAAAATAATTTCAAAGCTTTGGTCCCCAGGGCTATTGGGGTCTGACCTTTGACAGATCTATGTAACTTAAGAAAACTTGTATTTAACTTGATTGTGGTCTCCTCTGTGAGACACATCAACAACACTATCATAATTCACAACAAATACATCAAACAAATAAAAGAACTTTACTTAAGGCTTAGTCAAGCCTCAGAAGACCTGGAAGTGGTGGTCTTTCTACCTAGAACACCTGCAGAAGGTGTAAATATCATTAAGACATCAAAGGCCACTTATTGAAGTAAAATTTTTAAAAAGTAGGTTTTGGTTCAGTTCAGGCATCCAAAGCTATACCTATAATAATAACAATAAACAAAACAGGACAGGTTTTTTTGGTCCCAGTCAACTGGCTAAGCATAACCCACATCCCCACAGCTCAATTCTCTTGCTTCCAGCACAGAGCAGCCACATCCAGACTGGGCAATGTCTGGAGAGGACAGTTTACACCACAGCCAAACCTGTGGCCAGGCTGTGCTTGCAATTTAACTCTATAAACAACTGCAGGACAGAACTGAGCCTTGCCCTCACCAATCCATTAACCAGCACAGACAGTGCCTGCAGTCAATACTATGGTTCTCAGGCAACTGGGTAAAGCCCATGTTTGTGCAAGATGTCAGTGGCATCAATACTGTTAAGTGCATTTTGTGATACTACAATGTATAACTACCTGAAAAAACTCAAAGGTTAGTTGTGCAGTTCTGAAACTATGCATTATGTTTTTTTAATCATTAATGATAAACTGGTGGTTTTCATGGTGGTTTTTTTGTCCTTAGTTAACAGATATTTCCCCATGCTCACAGGTGTCACACTCCAAAAGAATACCATAGCCTCCATAACAAGAATTATTTTTATTGACTAAACAGGGCTAGGATTTCACACCACAATGAATGCTGTTTCTTTAAAATGATAATTCCTCCCAGCTGATGATTTCTTATCCAAAGTACTTTAACATATTTTTTGCCACAAGATGACGACCAATTTATTGTGCCAGCTTTTCTGGGCAATAGTTTGGGGTATATTTTGTAAAAATGTTGTTTTTGTCAACAAAAACTATAGAAATGCCAAAAATCTAATTCATTTTTATTTCTTCTGAAAGGCACTTGAGCATTTAAAAACCAAGGGAAGAGGAGCTGAAGACTAGAAAACACAAAATACTTCCCATTAATACATCACAAAATAGCAATGAAAACCTCTCCACATATAAAGTAGGGCTTGATTTTACAGTCTTTGGATATGTGCACCATTCATGAGTATAAACCCAGAAAAAGCATCCAGGCAGCATATCAGAGTACCAAGCACTACTGACCAGGAGCAAGTCCAGGAAATTTTAGCATATGTTTTCTGAACTAGGTTCATTTTAACAGACTTAGAAGTTCATCTCCTGAAACTTAAAAGTCCATTTTTATGGAGGCTAAAAAGTAGACAAATAAGAGGCTGAAAGACACCTTCTTTGCCTCTGCTAGAAACAGTCTGTGGTGCAAATAATCCTGTTAGAAAGGAAGCATCAGTATTTGGATGATGGAGTAGACTTCCACATTACCTTTGAGGCCTGGAACAAGAATCTGAACAGAGCAGGAATCCTCTGCAATATGTTGAGTATATCCAGACCTTAGCAGTGACAGGAAGGCAAGGCTAATTAGAGTCACCAAGAAAACCAGATCTCTCTTCATAATGAGCACTTACAGGTCACTGACTCCTAAACAAAAGAATGAATAAACAATTATAAGAATTCCAACGGCTTTCAACAGTTTATGAACACATGCAGCATCCTACTACAAATACAATATATGTTGGTGTGCCATAACCCACACAGCACGAGAAAGACACTTGCAGGTCCTCCAAGCAGGTTATGTGTTCCACAGACACACAAGAAACATGCAGCAGTGCATTCAGCAGTTTGTTTTGGTGTTAGACCGGGTAAGACAAAGCTCAGGAGAAATTTATTTAAGAAGTAAGAGAATAAGTGATGTTAATAGTAGGCAACTCTGCATTCATGGTTTCTTATTAGAGCCAGGAATCTGGAAAGGTGAAAATATAGTACATGGGTTTGTCCTGAAAGATGTTAGTACTAAGTTGCCACTTAGAAAGAGTGCACACCGCTCTAAAGAGGCAATTCAGTGGACAATGAGATGAACATAAAAGCCTGAAATTTCACTTCCCATCTATCTGTGCATTGAAACTGTGCCCAGCAAATTGTCTGATACAACAGCCCTCTTGTAACTCATTGAGGGTAGAAGGGAGGTAGTATTTCACTATATCATGCAATGAAGTTACATCAGAACCTTCAATAAATCCTGAAAAGATTCACCTCTGAAAGTACCCTTGTCTAAGCCTGCAAGTGAAATGGCTTTCTTGATATTAGGCTATGAAGAGATGTCTCAGAAAGCAACAGTACAGAAATGGAGCTTAGGTGAAAGGATCATCAAACAATGGCATTGAGGGGGTCTGTAGGAATACCCTCTGACAAAAGTGTTATTAATGTACTTCTGATATGTTTTTCCAGTCCTTCTTTCACCAAGGCTCCATACTACACAAACAAGCTGAAAGTCATACCAGGGCTTCAAGAGAAAGTACCTGTATATCATTTTTTATATCCACAATACAGGCATGTGCATTTTACATCTAGAGCAAGAAGACTGGACTACGTGACCCCCCACTCCCTAATTCTCTTCAAAAATAAGCCAAGAAGTAATAGGCACAGATGGGGCCAGTACGTGGGTCTGTGTGTAACATGCTAGGGGGATCTAGGAGGGGGGGTCTGTTATTCTGGGGATGGCCTGAAGGCATAACTGCCCTTCAGCAGGGACAGGGTAATAAGGAGCTTGAGGGTGCGAATGAGCTGGTGAAGCAGTTACCACAGCTTAAGGGATGGAGCAAGAGAAAAGCAGAGTGCCCTGCCCACATGCAGCAAAATTCCCTTTCGCCTATACTATTAAAAAGCCTTGCTCTAATTTTAAATTCCACCATCAACTCTGACACATTTAATGGATGTCTTAGAAGCAAAACTAAGCAGATGACTTTGGAGTTGAGGGAATAAATTATCACTCTGAATTGCTGTCCAGTTTGTGCTTCCATTAACCTCTAGGAGATAAAATAAGTAGACTGCAGCAGGAGGGACAGATGGGAGCAGATTTTGTCTCCCTACCCATGTGGAAAAGGCGTGGCATGAATTACAGAAGAGGTTGTTCTGCCTCACAACATCCCTACTACACCATCTGATGATACGTCCAGATTGCAGGGCAGGGGTGCTCCACATCACTCCCCCCAGTTCTCACTGATCATCCAGATTTGGGGCACAGAACAGTATATGCCGTGAGCCCCACATGGCTCAAATCTCTTCCCCTTCTTTCCTTCCAAAGGAGAGTGAGGTGCAGCAGGAGGATGACAACTGAAAAAGATGGGATCTATGCTTGGACCTGGGAAGAGCTCCTGGGTCAAGGGATTTTGATACAGTCATAGTCTAACAGACTACTACAGTGGGGTAGGGACCCCTAGGGACAATCATTGATGCTGGGTATTCCTCCCCTGGAGAAAGAGGGGAAACAAGGACTATCTGGGGATTGTCGCAGCTCCTGTAACAGGAAAGGCATGAACTATTTCATAGACAAGCTTTGCCAACCAGCAAGAAGACCTGGAAGAGGGTGGGCCAAAAAAAAAAGGAAATTTCCATTAAGCTGTAACATAACAATTTTATTTTCAAGGCTTCTGTTTTAATTTCCTACTGCCTTTTAGTTCAGCTGATGACAACATAAACAGTCCTTATCGAGAGGCTATTTGTACCCTCACCAACACTCCTGCCAGACTAAGTAATAATGTCATTTACAAAGTCTCAAATCATAACTTAGATTGCAGGTTCCAGAGGGACAGCAGTCATATAGAAGCTTACAGTATTTTTTTTTTCCCTTTCAAGAGTTTTCAGTTCCCAAAATTTTGCTTATCACAACTAAGATGACTGCAGCTCATATATACATGTCTGAATCAGCTTTAAAACACCTAGCTCAGGCATTGCTTGGAGCACAGAAACCTGACATACAAACCTTGGCTGCTCAAATATTTAGGCCAAATTAAGTTTGGGTTTTGTTTTTTTTTTTTTTTTTAAACAATTGCAGCAACATCACCCAAGGCTCCTCAAAAATGCAGGCCAGTTTGGATTTTAGCACCCAAGGATTAGGAACCAGAGCTGGAGATGATAGTACATTATAAAGGTAGACATAGAGAACAGCAATAGTTGGGGGAGGGAAAGAGAAGAGTCATGGAAATTTGGACAAAAAGTTTCTATTGACATGGAAAAATTGCAGCCAGCTCAGCTCCCCAGGGCTCTGACTGACAAACCCATCAGGAAAATGTTTGCTGTGTTGCTGCCCTCCACTGTCTTGGGCTATTGCCTCTCTTGACAACCTGGACTACTAGAAAACAGACCAAGCTACTGGCCACTTTACAGTTATCTTCTAAGGTTATACAAACTATTTGAACATAGTTTTGAAATATCAGATGTCTGTGATAGCATTATTCTTCCAGATACCTATCACACACATGAAACTTGAACTGAGCTACATCTCCCCAGAAGGAGATTCCTGACCCCAGGGCAGAAGGCACTGTGTCTTGGTGCACTTTGTGGCCTAGAGGAGCTCACAGTATCTACAGTGGACTGCCCTGACACTTTTTACCAAGTCCATGATTCACAACAGTCAGCAAGCAAAAGAGGGAGCAGCAAAAACTAGCTGAAGGAAAGGCTGAATAGAAGGGTGTTTCTCCAGACCTTCCTTTTAAAGTTTTCTAGGACCAGACTTGGCCCTTGAATAGCCAGTGCTGGTAGACTGGAAAGTGAGGGGGGTCCATGGCAAAAACAGGCTTTGCAATGTCAAAGGGCCCAACGCACCCTACAAGGCAATGCAATGAGTTGTCATTGCCTCAGACAGCCAGGATGACATGGCAGAGACTCATGCCTGAAAGTCTCTTCCAACACTTGAACGCAGGTGTTTAACCCACAGCAGCAACTACCTTTGAGGGACAGGGAGTGTGACTATCCTGGACAATACCCTCACTGATGCTCTGTGGGCAGAGCAAACAGAGGATGTGGGTTTGCTTTAGTCTGCAGCTCCCATCCCACAGCCCAAGAGAGCACCTGGCCATCAGCCTGCAGGATGTCCTAGGCAGGGCATCCCACCTTTTCTTTGTAGCCAGGGCACTTTAGGATCTAGAAGAAGACCAGACAAAGAGGCTTTCAAACGAAGTGGTTTAGGTACACAGTTGAAAGCCTGTAAATGAGGTGGTTTCAGCATGAGTACCCAGCAGGCTGGTGATAACAATTCTCAACAAACGAGTCAGAGAGGGGAATGAAACGGCCTGAGACAGAAGGAGGAATTGAAATTAGGAGTCTGTATTAGTGAGTCTCTGTATTAGTGAGTAATAAGGCAGCATCAACTCCTCTGGTTGCATTTTATGAGGTTTTAGATGTATCTAGACTACAACTAAAAGATAAAAGCCTCCAGGTACATTGAATATTAATCTGCCTTTGCAAACTCCTAACACAGCTCAGAGATGAGACAGGCATCAAGCAGCAGAGAACTGTCAGGACTGCTTGGTGGCTCTGCTCAGCAGCCAGATATGATGGATTTGCTAGGGAAAACAAAACTTCCAATGAAGCTCTCTCCACTGCCTGCTGCAGGGCTTACAAGCCACAGAGACACAGGGAATACACCTCATCCTACCTCATGACAGCTCGACTCACACAGAAAATGGATTCGGTCAAGAAAATGGAGCTTCTTAGTGTCTGTCAGGTCACAATACCTGGACCCACACGAATATTTGGGAAATGACCTTGGTCTGAAAAGACCTGCTAACAGAGGAAATCTCTGAAGAGGTTGCAGATTAAATACTCCATAGAGTCTACAGCTGCAGTAAAGGGACACATTAGTACTAGAAATCAAACCAAAGGCACTTTGGATATCACTTTCTCCACCTTTTTCTGCTTTAAAAAGAAATCGTCTCTTCTGCAGCTAAAATTGCTTTATATGACTGAAATAAGAATTTGATCTTTAGGTATGTGCCACAGCAGCATATTTAATTTTAAAATCCTGGAAAATTCCTTGCCTTTCTGACTTACCCTCAAGTCTTTTCAGATCCAGATTCAAAAAGATATTTAGAAAATTGAATCCCACTGAAATTCGTCCTCAGAAAAAGGTGCCACCTATTTTCTCAAACTCTATTTTAGTTCTGGTACCTGGACTATCTTCAACTTTGGTAAAATCAATGCTAGAGAGAAACCTAGAAATGTTCAGCACTTGTGAAAGTATGACTATTTTCTCACACAGAGGTTGAGTCAAATTTGCAGCACTTAGTTGTGGCCATTAGATAAACAAACTGAAAACTTAAAAAAAAAAAAAAAAGTAAACAGCAAAACTCCTCTATTCTCATTAGGAAAGGAATGTACCAATGCAACCAGCACAATAATTTCAAAACAACTTTTGAGACGTGTTAGCTTTAGGGAATCTGCCTCAGTTGCCAAGACAGAAGAGGTTTATTAAGCCAGGCTTCAAGTGACAAGTTCTTGAGAGGTCATCAGAGAATGGCTCACTTAAAACTGCTGGAGGACCAGCCAGGCCAGCTGGCACCTAGCACTCCTTGAGCTCCCGCCACGCCCCCAGCTGTGGGTAGAAAATTTGGAGATCACTTCAGCCAGCAAATGCCTCCTGCGTGAAGACCCTGTGTCTGCCAGTGGCTCTTCCACAAGGGCCAATTGCACAAGGGCATATTGCACACCATTTTGGACCTAGAAGCAACACCACAGATTATTTGCCCAATTAAATCCAAATGACTGAGAAAAGCAGAAGGGAAATGATGCTCACTGGCACTAATGCTCAGCCAGCAAGCAGCTACAGTGTCTGTAATCCTCTGTATAATCCCACAGGACTCCCCTTTGAGCTGTTTTTATTTCACTATTACGGAGCTGTTTTCACTTTTATTATGATTTTTTATTATTATTATTTTTTAAACTATATTTCATTCTCAGGGATTGAGCTGAATTACCTATATCCTGAATTGAGTATGTCCCTAGCACAGACAGACAAATAAGTCTGCAGAGCCACAGCCACACTTGGTGGGTGATTTTCCCAAGCAGGTTTGAGTTAGCACTACAGACACATCAACAGCTTTCAACAGTTTTCACTCCCCTGACTCAAGTCTTCATCATCCACATCCCGACACCTCCCAGAATTATCTGGCAGTCTGTGTATCCCCAAACGCCCTGTCTGGCCCTAAGCTGCATCCTTACGGATGCAACACATGCCCACAAAATTATGCCAGTGAAATGCCAGGCTGGCTAGGCTGGGACAGAGACATTCTGAACAGATAAAAGCCAAAATTTTTTTTAAAAATGGTAATTAAGTCCCAGGGCTACAAGGGGCACCAGGGTCCAGGGCAGATCAGGGATATGTTTCTGGGGGAAGCGGGGAGAGGCAGAAGAAACAAACCTCCAGCAGTGTACATCCAAGCTGCTTTTCATCCCTTGGCCCAAAGGCTGTGGATCATTCCCTGGAAAAAATGTCTTTCATACTGGAGATGAAACCTGTGTCACTGACCTCTTTTCTCCATTACCGCCTTGCTGATCATCCTAACGTACAGATGTCCTGTATGGCTATGCTTTTACTTTATCTAAGTGTTTTCTCATTTGTCCTCCCAGCGCCTTCATGCATTACTTTGGGTAATCAAGAGTTCACCATTTAGCTAGAATATAAAAAACAGAATCCGTTATCAGGCTGCTAAACAATGGGTGATTGTTTTCATAACACTGCGATGCTCTGAAGTTAAATTCTACACGTTGATTTAAAGGTTGAAACCACAACAAGGTTAAAGCAACAGGCTAGAAAGATTTAAAAAAAATATAACTAAATGTTAATACCATAGAAATTCAAAAATGAGGACCATAACTGCCACAGCTATGAAGTCTCTGTGAAATCTATGGAGCATGGAGTAGCATAAAGCAGAGACATAACACATTTCAGGTCCTGATGATGCTGAAGAACAGCAAAGTGTGCTGCAGAGGACTAAAGACTGAGTCTAGGCTGATGGGAAACTAACGTTACCTAAAAGCCTAACTGATAGGAAGTCATTGGTTACTCCCCAAAGTACACTTAATTCTGGCTCAATAGAGCTATTTCCTCAGCCCATGTTTGTGAGGAGTAAGGGACTATTATTTCTGACTGTACACCGTAGGTGCCCTTGTCACATGTAGGATTAGTAGCCTCACATTTCATTGAGAACAGTGCTTTTAAGAATTGAGACAAATTTCTTCCTGATGTAGTTCTGTTGAAGTCAATGAGTTTATGTCGGAATTAACTTATTGTCGTCTGTGCTGGAAATCTAAAATCAGAGCTTCAGCAAGGGTGAGATGAAAATAGTTCCAGACACAGGCAAATACATTTTCAAAGCTTGTAACTAGAGGGAGATGGGACCCATGTACTTTCTTGCCCTAGATGCCAGTTTTCTCACAATAGCTCTGTATAGTTTTTTAGATGGTAGAGAGCAACACTCAAGTATGTCTGTGTATGTCAGAAATAACTAAAAATGCTAAGGAAATTTTCTCCCAATGTTTTAATCAAAGTTCCTATTAGACGATAAGATCTCTGCCTTTTTTGCAGCTATAATTTAGAGAAATAGTTGGTGATTTTTTGGTGCCATCCTTGATATATGGCAGATCAAGTTTTCAGTATTCTTAACCACCTCAAAATCCAAAAAGAAACAGGGCTCAAATATAGGCCAGTTCTAAAACCTGTGTCTAAATTGTCTCAGACCTGCTCCTATAAAGCATCCACACAAGAACCTGACACAGGAGCCTACAGCTCCAGTTCACCAGGAGAGCAATTGCTCCCACTGGATGGACACAGCAGGTGAAATTAGACTACACTTAAGCATGCAGTATTAAAGGATGGAAGGCAAGCAGGGGAGAGGCCTGGTGAAGAAGCCAGCTCAAGTCTAGTGGTAGTACACCAAAGAGGGGCAAAATGAGTGTTCTCCCTTCCCTGCTTCCTGGTTTTGTGGCCCACAATTAATTCATGCATAAACACATGGACAGGTCAGGAACAACTAGAAAGAAAACAAAAATCACAGCAAAGTAGTTTGAGGCTAGAGGAAGAGTGCAGACAAGAGACAAGACGAGGGATGTAGACTACTAGTGGGAGAAACACAACACAAAAGAGAAAAAACAGAGAGGGGAAAGTGGCATAGAAAGGACGGAGGGAGAGATGGCACCACCCCAAAGTGCAAGTGGATGAGAGAAAGGTTTGCTTTTGTTTGCTCCAGCATCCTACTCCTCACTGAGGAGAACAAACAAAACAGCAGAAAGACTTTTGGCTCCCAGTTTCTCACACATTAGATATGCAACAGATACATTTTAAGGAGGTTCTAAAAGTAAAGGGAAGTCACTTGACTGCTTCT
Organism: Nycticryphes semicollaris; assembly: GCA_013400055.1. NCBI lineage: Eukaryota > Metazoa > Chordata > Aves > Charadriiformes > Rostratulidae > Nycticryphes > Nycticryphes semicollaris. The sequence continues at coordinate 337,350 of VXBJ01000051.1, read as the reverse complement.
CAGTCCTTCCCAGTGCTGCAAGCATGACTCCTCAAAAAGCAAGCCACAAGACATAGCACAGGTAGCATTAGGAGATCCTTAATTATCAGGACAACTTTGCTTAGATCCAGATATCTGCTAACAGAAGTTATAAACAGACCCTTGGGACAGATTCAACCATTCTGGTCTAGGTACTTAGTCTGAGAAAATCCACCCTGAGCTCCCTGTATAATCAAGTCAGAGTAAGGCACCTTGGTATGGGGATTCATTTCATCCTAAAACAGGACAGATAATTGACCCTGGAGGTACTTACCCATTGCTCATATGACTAGCTCATCCTTGTAAATATGCAAAACTAGGCGAGGGAAGTCCCACCATCGGTCCCACTAATTAGCCAACCTACGGGAGGACTAAGAGCAGCCTGGCTCCCCCTCTGCAGTCACACATTACCTTCCCTTCCTTACTGTCACTGACCACCAGCTGATACCATCATCACAAGCACATGCTGCTACATGAGCAGAAAGCTAATCCTGTTTTTGTAACGTTATTTTGCAGTTGATTTAGTTCCTTGGTTCCTGGTGAGGGTAAAATGGCCATCATTCCTGTGAAAAATGTTGCTAGCGAGGGAAAGAAATGCCCTTGGCAGCGGCTGCGATGGCCGTCAGTGCGTTACAAAACTGAGCACTGGCATGCTAGCAGCATACAGAAAAACAAAAAGATGTGTAAGGGAAAGAATCAAAGGGACTAAATGCACCAGAAAAAGAAAATAAAAATAAAAAGAACACCACATAATTAGAGTGGGAACATTTTAAAAGGAGGAAAGATATGGCAACATACCAGGCTGCAATGGAAAATAATATCCAGCAAAAGATACAGAGCATAGGAGATACAACATGAGGCATTTTGCAATAGCATGCAAGCCACCAAGAGTCATGGAAATGATCCAAGAGTGTTATCCTCAAATGACAAGGACGTACTTCTCAGAATTATGTCCTCAATATAACAAAGCACCATGGTACATAATCATGCATGATCAAAATCTTGCATTTGAACTGTGTCAGTGTCAATGCAATTTCAATACAAGTTTATTTTTATTCACAAGCTGGGGATGTGCAGAGAGAAAATAACACTCTACATATGATCCTATGCTGAAGCTTTCATATCAGCTCCCTAGAGCCTGGGAAAGGGAGGAAAATAAATTACATTGGTGACACAAAGACCACCAACACCTTCAGTAAAACAGCCAAGCCTCAATGCAAGAGAAAAACTTAAGAGCATCAGAGCAAAAAGCAAGCCTCACAGGAAATACAGCCATGTATCTTCACTGGAGAACTGAAGGGTAAATTTGATAGCAATAGTGCTATTCAATGCCCTTTCACTCCCTAGAGCCCTTAAACACCTTGCCAAGTGCAGATAAGGGAAAGAAGATAAAAGGAAAGGGAACCTGCCAAAGCAGCTCCCCAGATCAAGAAAAAAAAAAATATGGTTCGTATATAGAGATGATTGTAGAAGCAAAACACAGTGGGGGAAAAACCCACAGGTTTGTGTAGATCTGATGTGACAGAGTAAAAGCACATGCAAAGATGTAGGATTCCTGCAGATGACTAAACAGTAATGCAGTTCTCAGAAGTCAAAGCATTCATACACTGCTATAGCAGACCTTCACTAATCAGTCTATATTTGCAACAGTCATGATCCTGCGTAGAGCATATGCCAAATGAAAGCCAGCTGAAATAATAACTTTCAGTGGTAAAACATCTCCCCGAGAAGCTCTTCTACCCTTACATGCACGTTCAAAATCCTTTGCCATGAACAATGCACTGGTCTACAACGATCTTAAAATATTGAGAAAAATTACATGATTGTATGTGGGTTTGAACGCTTTTGATAAACTTGTCTCATTTTGAAGAAGAAAGGTGAATTCAGAAACAGATAGAATGTTTAGAACATGATTTGCAAAGAAGGACATTTATCTGAATTCATATAAACTCAATGTGTTACTTCCCATGTCTGTATTTCAAGATGCTTCTACTACTAAAAGATTCTTGAGGATCACAACTCCCTTTAGGATTTTTTTATTAAAGTCCTTCCATCTAACCAACTGCCTGAGACATTATTTTAATAATGCACATTTCTAGGGAGGAACATAACAAGCTACGTTAATTACAAGATAACTACTGGCATCTCCACCTGCTTGGGCACTCAGCAAATTCTCTAACAAAAATGGGCAAATGCATTTTTAAATAGAGAGTTGCTGAGAAGATAGAGTGAAAACAATTATGAACAAAACCATTAAACAAAGCAGCTGACAGACCCTGACATCAAGTGCCAACAGATTTGTTTTACAAGAAAGGAGGTGCACACATCATTGCAGCTGATACAGCAACTTCCCTGGGCATATCATGTTGGCGTTGTTTACACAAGCTTGACACAGGCCAGTGGACATGGTCTTCATTAAAGCACTTCTGGTACATAATCTATCTACCTATCTTGACAGAACTTGTGAAGATAATACAATTACCTCTACATATGACATACAGACAGTTTAAACTTAAATAGTCCAACCTGAATAATTTTGGAGACATGAGACATGAAGAGATTTGGAAACTGGTAGAAGATCTCACATTCTACCTAAGAAGAATGTCACAAGGACTTCTTTACACAAATCAGGTTTCTCCTCACTACTTCCTCAGCAAAACAAGCAAAGATTACTTGTGGAGAAATATGCCTTATCCTTTCAAGGACTGCCCTTTATATTTCAAAAGATGGTACTGAAAAAAAAAAATCTATAATTTTCCCTTGAAGATTTAAACTTTAGGATTATGTTCAAAATTATTTAAATAGAGCTGATATAAGGAAATAGCTATGTACGTTGCCTAAGGATTTTACACTAATTTTTAATTATTTAATTCTAAAATATTGTTACATGTTCTTGCATTCATAAAGATTTTATATAACTTATATATTACATGAAAAGCAGTTCTGACATGAAGGTATTAAACTTTATGCTGCTCAGTTGTGTAGGGACGGGGTCAGGAAGGCCAAAGCACAGCTGGAGATGTACTTGACAAGGGAGACAAAGAATGTAGGGCTTCTGTAGTTGTGTCATCCAGAACAGGAAGGTCAAAGAAAGTGTATCCCCTTCAGATGAGCAAGACTGTCAAAGTAGTAACAACAGATGAGGCGAAGGCTGAGGTACTCAACAACCTTTTTGCCTGTCTTCCCTGGCACACACCTCTCGAGTGAATGGACTGTAAGACAGGGACTGGCAGAGTTGCCTCCCACTGTAAGAGAAGATCAGACACGTGACCACCTGAGGAACCTGAACATACACAAGACTATGGGACCTGACAAGATGTATCCCAGAATCCTGAGGTAGTTGCCAAGGCATTCTCCATGACATTTGAAAAGTCACAGTAGTCAAGTGAAGTCCACAGTGACTAGAAAAATGGAACCATTGCACCCAGTTTAAAAAAAAGTAGAAAGGAGGACCCTAGGAATGACCAACCTGCCATCCTCTCCTCTGTGACCAGGAAAATCATGGAACAGCTCCCCATAGAAGCTACGCTAAGGCATATGGAGGACAAGCAGTTGATTTGAGACAGCCAACATGGCTTCACCAAGGGCAAGTCTTGCCTAACCATTGTAGTGCCCTTCTTTGTCCACTTCTACATCAGTGTACAAGGGAAGAGCTATGGATGTCATCTTTCTGGACCTCTCTAAGGCCTTTGACATGATCACCCACACTATCTTTCTCTCTAAATTGGCGAGGCATGGATTTGATGGGTGAACTGTTAAGTGGATGAGGAATTGGTTGGATAGTTGCACCCAGAGGGTATTGGTCAACAGGTCAACATGCAGATGGAGATTAGTAACAAGTGGTGTCCCTCAGGGGCCTGTACTGGGATTGGTACTGTTCAATATTGTCATCAGTGACATAGACAGTGGGATTGGGTGCACCCTCAGCACATTTATGGACAACACCAAGCTGAGTGGTATGACTGACACATCTGATGGATAGGATTTTATCCAGAGGAACTTGGACAAGCTTGAGAAGTGGGCCTATGTGAACCTTATGAGGTTCAACAATGCCCAGTGTAGGGTCCTACACCTGGGTCGGGGCAACCCTCAGTATCAATACCAGCTGAGGGATGAAGGGATTGAGAACAGCCCTGCAAGGAAAGACTTGGAGGTACTGGTGGATGAAAAGCTGAACATGAACTGGCAATGTATACTCACAGCCCAGAAGACCAACTGTACCCTGGTCTGCATCAAAAGAAGTGGCCAGCAGGTCAAGGGAGGTGATTCTGTCCCTCTACTCTGCTCTTGTGAGACTCTACCTGGAGTACTGTGTCCAGCTTTGGAGTCCTCTACACAGGAAAAACATAGACCTGTTGGAGTGGGTCCAGAGGAGGGCCACAAAAATGATCATAGGACTGGAGCACCTCTCCTCCGAGGAGAAGCTGGGAGAGTTGGGGTTGTTCAGCCTGGAGAAGAGGAGGCTCCAAGAAGACCTTATTGTGGGCTTTCAGTACTTTAAGGGGACCTACAGGAAAGACAGAGATGGTGGTTTTAGCAGGGATAGGATAAGCGTTAATGGTTTTAAACTAAAAGAGGGAAGATTTAGACTAGATAAGGAAGGTATTTTTTTTTTTTACAATGAGGGTGGTGAAACACTGGCACAGGTTGCCCAGAGAGATGGTAGATGCCCCATCCCAGGAAAAACTCAAGGTCAGGTTGGACAGGGCTCTGATCAACTTGATGTAGATGAAGTTGTCCCTGCTTATTGCAGGGGTTATACCAGATGACCTTTAAAGGTCCCTTTTGACCCAAACTATTCTATGATTCTAGTTTTCTTCCTTTCTAAGGAAGAAAACCTACAAAAAAAGAGGTTTTTCAGCTGCAGTTTATAACATGACTCTCATTACAGCATCTCACCTCATCGGCATTAAACTGCAAATTCATTACGTAACTACAGAACAACATATCAAACTCAGTTGTGGACACTGCTGACGGACCCAGCACCCTGGAGTCTCCACAGCATGCTCAAGCAGCGCTTCTCTTGTTCTGCCACATGTTCTCAGCATCCATTTCCTTAACATTTCTTGTACAAAATTCCAATAACCAGTCAGCCATCAGAGACCTGCTTTCTTGTTGACACCCTTCTGATGAGAGAGTTCATTGAGAGACCTTTTTCTTTTCCTTCAAAATAAGACATTTTTTTGGTGTTTCCTGTGCTAGGCCTTCATTACATTCTTGTCTGATGCTTTTGTTTTGATTGGCCATAATTATCATGCCATCTGACATTCCCAGTTCCTTTACGTATTTTTTAAAATTCTTTCTTTTAATACCCAAACATTAGATGATCTCTTATAAATCCTTCTCTCACAATAATCATAAAATTCTACTTATATTAAGTAATGTCCTTACAAAAACTTCCATGCTTTCCTGCTTTCCCCTTAACGCTGATATAATCAACAACCTTTGCCGTACAAGATTCACTTAAAAGAAAGAAGTGCTTGTGAAGCCTTTATAAATGGATGTGAAGGTTTTTTGGTGCCTGCCTTAGTGAAGGTGAATGATTTATGAACCCTTCAGTCTCAGCACAGTACATTCTTTAGCCACCCAAGCACTGCTTCATGTGAACTTCATTGTCCAGCCCTTGCAGCACGGAAACAAGCAGACTGCCCCCAGCATTGAGATCAGATGGATATCAAAGCAACCCTCGATCTGTAGCCTCTTGGATGCCCACAGGCTATTTCCAAGGAGCCCATTAAAGATGAATAAATACATGCCTATTATCAGCAAGTTTTGATATCTGCTAAAGTCATCAACACCATTACAGAAGAATTTGGAGGGACCCACAACTAAGCCTGAAAAATCACTAAAATTAAACTGAAACTCTTTGAGTGCTATCTGTAGGATTTCTTGTTATCATTTATGCTTATTCCACAATTAATCATACTAACTGGACAAAAATAAAATAATCACAGACTGACCCATGCTTAAGACCAGAAAAAGACAAGCACCAGGAACCTGAGCATAACTGTGGACACAGCTTCATCCTTCAAGGTCCATACTCAAAAACCAGCCAGAGTTGAAGCAGTTTCCCTTTCACTCTCATTCTTTTTACCCTATTCTTCACCCCTAAATGTCCAGATGAAAGCTGCTAAGGTCAACACTGGGAATGCTACCTCCGAATCTGTGTCTGTGGCCTCTTCTCAAGTTCAAAGCAAGCATCCAAGACCTTCTCTCAACAATTCAGCCACCTCAGGCAGGAGGTCACTGTAGTTTTGTTGGAAAACTTACTTGGGTGCCTAAGCATTTCTTGCTGCAGAGATGACCAGAAGCTTGCCCAAAGAGAGTGACAAGACACTATTCTTCTACATAGACCATTTATGCTCATTAAGGAAATGCATCCAGATTCCTTCAGTCTCCTCTAAGCACACTGTAAGCAGGATGCTTAACAGAAAACACTGGCATTCCCTTCCAAAAAATGGTGGAGAGATGCCTCTCTCTTGCAGACCATCTTCTTACAGGAATGTTCATGCCAAAGGAATAGATTTCCCTGGACAGCTTAGGCTTCCTCTTTTTTCTTTTTTAAAATCAAAGCAGTGTCAACATCAGAAACCATGTTAGGAGCTATGGACACGATCTTGGATGTTCAGTGGTCTCAAATTACTGTGTTGGTCTATAGCACCTTTCCAGCAGATGGGAGGGTGGGGGTTTGAAGCAATGCAATGAGCTTCATGCAGATCTCTTTCTCAGGTGGGTAGCAGCAATCCATGCTTCAAAGAGTACTGTAGAAAACTGTTTTTTCAGAGCCAGTTTTCAAAGCTTCCATGCCTGAAGGATAACCCGACACATACATTCAAAGTGAGGTTCCAGCTTCTGGACATGGAGTTCCTGCATGCACTTGGCACTAAAAGTGCATGAATTTATCTACTACCACTTCCAGCTGAGGAAATCCCAGAGCATCTCCCTCAAGTATTTTCCAGGTGGCTGCTGTGGCCATCACACACTTTGCCAGCTGTGGTGGTTCAGTTTCTTCAGCATTTTAGCTCTCCTCCATTCACCCCACAGAGCATGTAAACATTGTGGAGTCTTGATCTGGAGCTAGGCATCTAACTTGCAGCATTGTGAAATGATTTATTCCTGTCCGTGTTTCATTCAGGTGCTTTATTATTGGACTAGATGATCTTTAAAAGTCCCTTACAACCCAAACCCAAATTCTGTGATTCAGCATAGAAATAAACCAACATAAACCCTAAAACTCCTCACCATCTGTCTTACTGCTCTATTCTGGTCTCTGGGACACCTTATGGACCTCCTAACCAATATACTGATACAGTTTTGAGGAAGCAATCAAGTCAGATCAAGGATCAGCTAAGGATCCTTGGATCCTAATAAATAAGAGACTGGTCCAGCAATGAAGAACTTGAGCAAACCAATTCTCTTCTTGCCTACAGACATCTTACACAACTACAGGCAAATCAAACAGGACTAGGGTGGGGTTTTTTTGAAGGGGCAGTTATATGGGTGAGATAAGACCTTGTTTGATTTTCAAAGCTACCTCTTTCTAAAGCTTCAGATTCTGAGTAGGTTGTTTTCCATGTGATTAAGAGTTTACCTAGCTCTCAAAAGCCAGCGATACGTCCTCGCAGCTTTCAGTTACCAAATGGAACATTTCTTACAGAAAAGTTGGCAGAAGCACTAACAAAGTCTTATAAACTTTTTTAAATGTTCTCTCCCTTGTACAGGCGTTTGCATGGCTAAAAACATGAAAAGGCTTTAAGCCTTTTACTGATATGTCAAACCCTCTTGAAGGATTTCTCAAGACCCACAAAGAGGATGGTCTGTAACTCACGTGCAAACTAGAGGGAAGTGCTTGAAAGCTGACAGCTAGTTATCAGCCAGGAATCCAAGGGGCTTTTCCTACAGTGGACACCACACAAGCCCGGTCTGTGAGTTCTTCTTCTGGACTGCCTTTCCCAAAATACATCCTAATGCTCCTCTCTCATCAAGGGAAATGAAAATAGCAGGACCTCAACCACACGGTCTTATGGGAGACACTGTTCAGCTGTGAAATCCAGCCAGTAGTGAAATGAAACACAAAGCACAAACTACACTTCCCAGGAGACACCATGAGAATATTTTTGGCTAAATTCTTTTGGTTTTCAGCCAAAATACTTTGACAAAAGAACTAAACTACCCTGGAAAACCGACAAGTTTCATTAAAAACCTACTTTGCCAAAAGCCTCCCTACTTCAAAAGAATTCTGGTTCAAGGGTCTTTGGATGACTAAACAGAGCTTTAGAAAAAGTGTAAAATCACTCAAAAGTAATTAGAAAAAATATCCTTCAACGTAACATACAATTTAAAAATTACACAGTAGAGTTCTGCTCCTCCACAGTGCAATTCTCTGCAGACTGCATGACTACATCGTGTTTAAAATGCTTTTTTGACTATGAAGTTACATATTCTTTCATGTATTAATTAAAACAATGATTCCATTTTAACAGATAAGAATTTTCCAAACCACAGTCCAAACATTTTTAAAATGAATACTCAACTTGGAAGCATTACTTCTTGTCTACAACATTTCCATACCTTATTTATGCTGCATCAGTAAAATAATAAAATTTTTGGGATGTCCAGTGAGTTTCAGAGACTGAAAGACCCCAATATCATTGTTATAAGTGAGACCTTTAAATTGGTGCTTGTTTTATATTCTGATTGCTGTAATGCCTTAAATAATCATGATCATGTAAACGATCACAGAAATACAAAATTAAATAGATCTCAGCTACAGAGAAAGACATGGCAATAGTTTCCTGCTACATTTTTCAAGTCTTTCAGTACCCAAGGATCTAAGTTGTAGTGTTTCCAGTCTAAAGGCTCTTTCTGTTTCACTGCATGGCATGTGAAGTTGGGTATTTCAGTTCCCCACAGTGATTTGATTTTGCTAGAAAACAATCCCCTTCCTAAATTTCATTGCCTCTATTGAGCACATATGCACAGAGGTCAGAATGGAAACTCACAAGCCCCTTTATGAATCTTATCTCATGCCTGAAAAGCAGGCATGTGGCCTTCTGGTTACTGAAGTCTGGCTTACTCTCATATTCCAGCTCCAAGATTTTACATCCTTAAATTTCATTAAGCTTCCTACTTGCAACTTTATTTGGCTTTCACTGAGTTTACTCCTAATTACCCAGTCATGTAATTTTAGTTCTTACTGGTAGTTCTGTCATCTGCTTCACTTCTGCAGTGCCAGTGTTCATTCCCTGCTTTGCAGCTGTATTAAAAACTCATTTTTTAAAGTAGAAAATAACCAGCCACTTAGGAAGAAAGTAGAATGATGGAGAAAAGCACCTAATATTTCCAAAATTAAACTGACATTGATTATCCGTTACCAGGAATCACAACCCATTAGCAAACTGCAATAAGTTTCTATTTTGGGAAAAATTAAAAATTCATATACTGTTTTGTCTTTCACCACTTAAAGGAAGGTGAGCTCTTTCAATGGTATTTGTACATTTTAAATACAAACCTAAACTTGAATTCAGTGATCTAATCCACATGGGAGCTTCTCAACAGAAAGGACCAACGTTATCTGATAGAATCAAGCGAGTTCTTACTTCCCTTACCTTTCCCTACTATGTGGGGGTCATCAGTTACATTCTGACACTTACAAGGCAGCCCCCTAATAAACACTCAGGCTTTTTCCTGACGTGCTTCTAAAGAGTGAAAGTATAAAAGTCTCTTACCTTATGGTTGCTGAGAAAATGGGAACTGCCGAACGCTCTGTGCCTGGAGGGACACTGCACAGATGAACCTCATTGCTGCTGTTTACAGAAGTCTGACAGTTTTTAATTTGAAAAGAGGTTGTCTTTTGCTTTTCGACAGTTCAACAAATCAGACAAAACAGTTGCAAGTGTTATCTGTAAACAGCTTCCTGTTTGAAATAGATCAGCTGTCCTGCAGGACAATAATTAGGAAAGAAGTGTGGGAAAGCTGAAGAGGTCCGTGATGTAAGCTTTTTATTTTGGGAATGTACTTTTTTGGGAATGCACTCTTACTCTCCCCTCCTCCTCTCTAGCAGAGAGCCCCCTTTTAACCATTTACATCTATTCAGCTCTCAGCCATGCACATACACTGCCCCAGCACAGCACTTTTCTTGCTGTGCTTTAGCAGATATAAAAACACATGAAATGCAGCACTTAATGTGAGCATCTTCTGTAGATAATTAACACACTCTCCCCTTACTAAAATTCTCTCCATTCTTGTAATCGGCTGCAGTATTCTTGGCTCGAGTAAAACATGCAACTACTTCAGAGCTCAGTCTCAACACTCCGCAGTAACAGAAATGCTAAGTTATAGAAAATAAAACTTCTTCACAGAATTTCAAGGTTCTCTTTCTGGGGGGAGGGGTTTGTTGGTTTTAAAAAAAAATATATATGCTTTTTTATATCTCTTTGTCAATGAACAGGGGGAAAAAGGGAGACAGAAATCCTCTCCTTCCTTATAGCTTCCAAATAGTTACACAATTCTGGGTTTCATCTTAAACAGAGACTAGTTTGAGCCCTGGGTAAACTGCAGCACTCCACTTACATTTGGACAGGAAAAATTGGGTCCATCCGATTGTGGGATTTTGAGAACACTTCCCTGTCTTTGTTACAGCAGTTTACACTTCAACAGATATTGCCAGCTTCACTCTTAATTTCCAGGGCAAATACAGAATATTGCTTATGACTATATCGATTAATACCATCTAATGAATAGCTGCTATATTTGTAAGGCTATAGCTCTGATAAGCTTCTTCAACAAAAAGAAAACTTGAAAAACATCTGGCCCCACCTCTGCTCATGCCACTGCTCCCCCCTCCCCGTTTCCCCAGCTAGGGTTTGAGGGGGTCGTGCTGTAAGCAAGTACTCATCAGGACAGAGCCTGGGTCACTCCTAGTGTGTGACCTCTTACTGGAAGACCAGGATGAGCATTAACAGGAGGTTCCCTTCCCATTGTCTACAGTCCCGAGACCAAAAAAAAGCATCAGAACACTCAACAGCTTTTAAACTGGGGGACTAGAGAAAGCTGTAACAGGATCTTTCCCATTGTTCTGATTCACCCTCACAAGAGGTGGGGGTCCCCTCCACCAAGAACGTCGTGCCGTGGCGGGGACTGCAATGCAAGCTGATGCCACACGGTACTGACATGCTCTTTCCCTGCTCTGCTCGCGGTATGTCATATCCTCTCCCTCAGCAAACCTCTGCCCAGCCCACAGCACCACACGTAGTGGGTGGCCTCACTGGTGATAATAACAAAAGCGGGCACGGCAGACACCACAGCACTGCAGAGGTAGTGCTGCCTCGTACACAGGACTCGCTGTGGGACACCTGCGTAAAGGCAGGTCTCCTAAACCACCGGTTCCACGTTGGGCTGGAACTTAACTATCCTCCTCCGCCACTATCAACTCCTGTATTTTAACATACACCAAATGGCCATGAAAAGAACTGATGATCACTTCCAGATTACATCAGTAAAGAAACGACAAAATTGCAGAACATGCACAACTACGTAAGGACCACACAGCTCTCATCTGAGAGCTCAGTTTTAGGCACACACAAGCCCTGTTAGTTCAGTGGGAGCAGAAGGCAATCAGCAGGATCGGGCCCTGGAAGCACTCTGTTGGCAGCAACTTGCCGAGAGAAATGTTTGATGTAAAGAATGCAGCAAAGTGACTGCAGTCCAAGCCTTTGAAGATCATATTACGATGGCAAAGGCAATGGCCATTTACATACGTATCTACTCTCCCCGTAAACACAGGCAAATAACTTTGAAGCCAGAAACAGAATTAAAGGGAGAAATGTAGCCATTTCAAGGAAAATTAGTAGAAAGGGTAGGATTAAACACCGGAGAAACAGAAGTGAAAAATAAACATAAGTGACCAGAGTTCAAAAGAAAAGGGCAAACACTATCAATGCTGTGAATGTGTCTTCTCTAGGAAAGGGGAAAATAAGCAAATATGTGGTTTTCTTTCACTTAAGTGAGAGAAAAGGGTGCAGCCCCCCTTACAGAAAGGCATAAGCATCCTTTGCCCACCCAAAAAGCCAACTGGAAGCTGCGTAGGCACATTTGCTGCATCACCTCAATCAGGCTGCTATGTGCAAACTGGGGTAACTGATACACAGACTACACGGGTGCAGCTTAAGCCACCAGTAGGTCACAGTAGCTGTTTGCTATTAAAGTTAAAGCTTTTCATTATGTCAATACGCCTGCCTGAGAAACTGTAACACTGGAAGAGACTGTTCCCAAGCCTTTCAGCCAGCCTTGCTGGTTGGAGTAGGGCAGCCTTCAGAGGGTAAGGGTATGCACAAAAAACACCAGCTAGACCACCTATCTCATCTTGACATGCAACTCAGCATTCACCCAGCCTGTAAGCCCAGGTTAAACACCATACTGAAACAACTACAGGTAGAAATCTTGGATTGAAAACAACCAAAATCACACAGACAAAAGCAAATTGGTTGGGAAAAGGACAAGAACAAGTCTTCTATTAGAAAACAGGAAAAATTGCATTCATACATTTTAGGAGCGTTCAGGCAAATTCTTCTACTCTTTCCATAGTCGGTTGGCATTAGCTTTGTGTCTGTAGAAAGATTAAGCATAATACCTGTTTTAAAGCACAATGGCCATTTTAAAACGTTGCTGTTACAAGACGACGACTAGGCTCCAATTTGCCCCTTGGTTTGGCAAAAACCTCCAATAGTATCAGCAACATCCCCAAGAAGATTTTCCCAGGGGGTGAAAATCAGCAATACCCAAACTCCTTAATAAATCAGTATCAATTGCTGGAGCTCAGCTTATCACAGGCCATCACAAATGTTGTTCCAGTTTTTGAAAGTTAATGGCTGCCTTGCTAACCAGCCCTTAGTAAGCCTCCCAAGGCACGCTCCTGAAAGAGGTGAGGAGGTGCAGCAGATGCACAGCTCCTCCATGGAGCAGATCTGCACTCTGGCACACCAAGTGCATCCCCCACTCTGCTCCCAAGATGACCTAGTGATTTGTCCAGTTCCCTTTGGCATCACCTAATAATAACTGTTTAGCCAAGAAAATAAGAAACAACTTTAATAAACACCAGGATACACCTGGAAAAAAGCCACCTGCGTAGCTGTTCCTGTGAAGGTATCCACCTGAATCTCATTTCCTCAGCACAGCCCCAGAAGACTGACAGCATAACTGCACCTCCCTGGGCAAGGAGACACCAGAAGCTATCCTACCACCTCTTCTGTGCAATACACAGGCTGTCTGGTGGGAAAGGTCAGTGCAGAAACAGCAACATGGGTATAACTTTGTTTGCAGCCCTGTGAAATCCAGCCATTTACTTCATTAGTGGTGTTGCACCAACCTTTTTTTTTGTAAAATTTCTGAGCGGCATTCACTGCAGCAGTAATACAGAAACTGCTTTTTCTCTACCTCCTCATCTCTGTAACTGGCATAACCTCTTCAGTGTCTGGCTTTAATTCTATCTTTGCTGCTCCAGGGGCAGATCAAAACTGAGCCAGACACATCAGCATAATATCCAATACGAAAACCATTATCTATTAATCATTTAGCAACACCTGGCAGCAACCTCTCCTTGCTACGCTGAAGAATGATTTTCCTGGGAAAAAAAGAGAAAGAGTAACAGTAACTGGAGGGTAGAGGAGGGGATACCTGGACTTGCAAACTGTAACAAATCCAATAAACTTTCTCCTCTTAATCAGAAAACGTTAAGTATGAACCTTTACCCATCGCTCTTTGTGGGGACCAGAGCACCGCTACAAAGAGATGCTCATGTCACCTCTTTCTCTTCGCAGGATTTTCACACGAGTGCTCTTAAGGCGGGCAGCAAGAGGCACAGCAAAGCACTTCGTTATAACGGGGTCAACCCCTCGCACTGATCAATGCCACAGCCAGGCCTGGAGGGGGAACAGGGAAACTCGCACTCCCTCAGCCCAACCACAAGGCTTCTTTTTATGAGACTTTATGACTTTGTNGAACATCCCACAGAGGAAAAGGTCTAGCTTTTTGGCATTGCTCTAGCTTTCAGATACAACAGAGAATCAAACTCAGGCCTTCCACTTAGAAAATTTCAGAAAAGAGAAGACAGAAGAAATAGGTTCTTTCAGTCTATAATACAGGAGCACTAAGAATTCCTTTTAGTACTGCTTGGCCAAATGTTCCCACTGCCACTCAAGAGGGGCTAATCAGACGTGATGTTATCATGCATCAAATTATCACATTAATACAACAGAAGTCAAGCACTTACCATCTAACACTTCAAGCAAGTTCTGCCACACGAACTGTAAAAGATCTACACACCTTTTCAAAGGGAAAATCAACTGAGAGCAGCTTTCCTCACAAAGAAATATTTGAAGACATTTGTGAAAGGATTCATAAACAATGAAAACTCCAATATCAGGTGCAAGTCTCAAGAGCACCTGACAGATGTAAAGCCCCTGCTTCTCATTTTGAGCTACTACAGGAAGGAATAGGTCTTTTTTATACTCTTCAGTATGTGATTGTCTCTTCACCTTGACACTGCCCACATAATACTCCTGCACAGGGTCACAGTACAGAGTGCCCCATCGCTTTTTTTGCGGACCAGCTGATAAACTCCCGAGGAATCACACGTTCAGAGTTCAACTTGTGCCAGTGTATGAAAAGTATAGGAAGAGTCTAGCATCACCTCAGTATGGAGTCTGCTTAGGTTAAGGTAACATTTGACACCAGTAATCCTGCAGCCTCATTAGCACTTGACCAGATGGCATCAACTGACTTTCCAGATTGCTGGCATTCACTTGATAGGCTTGTCAAGGGACAGAGGGAGTTGTCTGACTGTATTGCTGACACTCGCACACAAGGGAGTCTGTGAACAAAGGTAAACTAGGACTAAAGTATTTTGCAAAGCTCACAAGCCTGGTAATTCTATGCCACAAAAAAATCCACCTTCACTTGCAGCTTAGTTGATGTAAGAAACACAAATGGCTTTGACAGCATTACCCTTTCACTCAAAAGAATTTGCTTATGGGGCCATCGTGGGCCCCATTTCATATAGTTCAAAGGGCTTGCAACGAGAGCCAAGAAAAATCTATAGCCAGCTGGCAATGCCTGGAAACATTTGCAATCTTCACACTCAGTTTACTAGACTTCACCTCCCTTGCTTACCCCCACCCCCCAAGCACTTCCAAATGAGAAAATGCCACTAACATTTTTATCATTATGAAGAGATCAAACCTGAGTTACAATTCATGAAGCCTGCTGGCTGAGCATCACCTCTTCTTGCAGATGTTATGTAGCCCCAGCAGACTCACCAACCTCTGGCTAGAGGTAGTTAACATCTGGTACATCTCCAAATACTCCCCAGACTCGTTCTTCCAACACACACCCAGCAAACATCTATTTGCACAGGCTACCATCTGTGACTGTTGTAGCGGGCTTAGTAACATATCTGACTTTAGAAGTATTTTGGGGGGCTGGGGGTGGGGTGGTGTCTCCAACCTGACTAATACCCATTTTAAACAATGGAAACTTGAATACTAGAGTTCTGGAACTCCTTCTGCTCTAAGATCTTTTGTGATTACTCTCCACGCAAGCAGCCTGGATTCAGGGTTATTATACACCTACAACTCCCCTCACCCAATTTTAAGGGAAGTTGATGAATTCACTTCTGCTGAATCATCCCAAGAAGAAAAATAAATAGTCAAGGAATAAATTAGGAATAAAGTTATACTCCAGAGTGAGAAGTCTGAAGAGGAAAGAGAAGGCAGCCTTCAAGGTAAGCTAGCTTCTTCAAAGATACAGCCTGCTCTTTTGTGCAAACATTCAAGCCCTGTCAGTAAGTGGCAGGAAAGTAACTACTAATTGCAACAGGGCAGGTGCATTTCCTTGTTCTCTTTGCATCCTCTGCACCAAGAGTCACAGCATACTGCTATCTGTCCTGCCCTACTGAATGGCAGTTATGGCACGATTTAAAAAGCTTCACTTCTGTGCAATGCGACAGCAATTGTTTTAACCTTTTAGGTCTTCACAACTGAAGAAGAGAGGTATCGAACGGGAAGCAAACAAAAGCACAGCAAATGGGAAAAGGAAACGAAAAATCCTCAAGAAGTGACACAGGCTGACTAAAGCTCTCCCCCTCTGAGGCCATCTCCACAGCTGGGTACCCTTTACTGCAGTAAGCACTTACTCCTAAGCAACAGAATATGGTGAAGTACTAAATTCATACAAATTGTTGAGAACATTTACATGCCCAAATCCACACTCCCCCTTGAGCTGGGAAGGGAACCACTTGCTGAAAGTGCCCCTAAACAGATACCCAAGTTAAAAGCATAGTATTTTCAGAGACTATTATGTGGCCTTCGACTGCTGTGATACAGCTAGTCCTTCCCCACCTCTCCTGTATCACCAAGCATGTACTACGTTAAAATATCATTAAAGAAACCCCAAATATTCCAGTAGTCACTGCTTCACCCTGGCATATCTATCCCTGCCTTCAGTTACCAGCCACGAGGAAGGTTACCCCAACAGTGATATATAGGCATATGCACTGCTAATAGACAGAGACAGAAAAATCCATGATTTCTGAAAGCAAGATCAGTGCCTAAAAACCTGAAGTTTGTGTCTAGCAAGATAGTCAAGCACAGAGAAGTGGAAATGTCTCCCCATTTCATGATGATAAGGGCAAGAAGCTGCAGGACCGGCTTTTGGCTAAGAACTGGTATGCAATTTTGCCAGATAAAGAGTGAGAAAGTTACCAAAAATTCAAACTGTACTTCCTCCCAACAGATTACCCAAAAATTCAACCCTCTCTTTCAGATGCCATCACTCCGTTTCACAAGTCACACCACCTGCTATGTAGACTTCTTCCAGTATCAGGAATACACAGGTCTCCAACTGGTATTCTTGTGTGCAAAACTTGTGAGTTCCACTCCCCTACAGTAATTCTCCACATCCTCCCAAAAAGGTGAGTGGCAACATATTTCAGTTTGTCAATGACAATTCTTTTTGCAGACTCTGGACTTTTTGTCCATGGTTGTGTTGTGACACTGTCAAGAACAACCTACGAGGGCTACCATTAAGATGCTGGTGATTTAACACGTTGATACACAAATGTTACTCATCCAGATAGTAGAAAAGTCTCGTGAACCAGTTAATCCCCACCTATTTTTATGGAATTCAAAATATAAATGAAATTACTCTGTTATATGAACAGTTGTTTATTCAGCCATTTTTTGCACTTTACAGCTGGAATTCTGGAAATTCAAACACCACATCTTTGCCTGTGAGCTTCTTGTAGACACCAGAAAATGTTTCCACCTGTGAAGACAAACAATCTTGTTTATACACGCTGTATAAGAAAGTAGAATCTGTGTTAAGGTACTTTAGGTACTGTGCTACTTCCCACTGTGTCTTCATTCTGAAGTGAACTGAGGCTGATTATTTTCTTCTAGATTAGGGTAGATTTATGCAGAAGACACGTTTTCCAGAGAGTATTTGGAACCTCTTTCATTTGCAACCATAGGAGTCCCAGAAAGCTGAGCTGTCTCAAACACAGCCCCACAGAAGAAGTCTAAGCAAAGCGATAGGGGACTTGAGGCTGTACTAATCCCATCTGTGTAAGGTCAAACCTAAGTGCCTCACTTAAAAGAAACACACACACAGAAACCCAAACTAAACAAGAACCACGACACCCAAACAAGCAAAATAACCCCAACAAAACACTGTCACTGTTCCTGTGAGGGAACCAATATACCTACTGTACAATCCAAGGGTTTGGGCAAGTTGAACTAAAGATTTAGTTCAAAGCTGTCTTGCCTCATTACTGTTCAGCAACTTACTCCAAGGACAAACAGAAACATCTCCACCACCACAAGCCAAAAGTCAGCCTTTTGCTGTACCTCGTAAGCATCCTCTTCGCTATGTCAGAATGTCACCCCACTACGTGTCAGAAAATAAGGTTTCTTTCATTTACCTTGTGTTCAACATTGTTCTGTTGTGCTTTGTCCAAATGGACTTTTATGAGCCTGCTGCCATCCAGTTTTACACGGATTCTCTTGCCCACGATTTCACTTGGGAACACCAAGTCTTCAAGAATGGCATCATGCACTGCAGTAAGCGTACGGCTGAAATGACAGAACTGTATCATTAAAACACATCCTCTTGCAGTTTGCTAAGGTTCAAACCTTCCACGGTATGCTTTAGCTGAAAACTCAGTTGTATTTTGTTTTAATTTTTTAATGCTGCAGTGTGACAGTATCTTTTCACACATCATGCAAAAATAAAAGCTGAGTTCTACACTGAGTGCAGAAACTTAATGAGTGCATGATGGGAGGGGGGGGGAAGCCAGTAGCCAGGTTTCTGACTTTACATATTACTTTGCAGCAACAGCCCTGAAACATTATTTTATTTCTACACATTTAAGGAAGATTTTATGTAAATCATAACCAAGCTGTTCTCTCAGCAATTTCACCGAAGACACTCAATTGGTAGCATTTAAGTGTGCAAGTATCTTCAACTACACAGTGCATGCTCACAGGAGATACAGTTTTGAAAACACTGGTTTATTCATCTGCCTAAGACCAATTGGCTTAAAACACCAATGTATAATGGTATAAGTCTAGCTGGCAAGCTTAAATCACACTTAGAATTCTGACTATTTGATGTCTACATGTGTGTTCTTCAACTGCCCAGAAGTGAGCCAAAATGAGAAAAATTAGTCCAGGTTATTTTGTGTGTGAGTCTAGATGACTAGTAAAATTTCCAGCTCCCTCACTGCAGTTTCAAGGCAGATCACTAGTTACTAAAACCCACGTCTACAGCAGCATTTCAAACTTGTAAAGACTGGGATAACTAAGGGAGACAAACATCAATGTTGTTGTCTATGTTTTGTGATATACGTATCACAGTTTTCCAGCACCACCAGTATGATGTAGTCTCAGCCTGAGAAAGGGACAGTCCTGCACGCCTTTCTTCCCTCCTGCTGAAAGCAGCAGCGTGCTAACCACGTGCACAGATGTCAACTCCTCTAGCCACTGTGCAACAGTAGTTCTGATATAACAGACAGAGCCCTCCACAGGCAGGAGTGCACCTAGAGGAGTACTATAAAATTGCACTTTTAAAAACCATGCCTGAAGAAGTCAAAATTCAGTAACAGATATGACACAGGTGTAATGCTAGTGGCTAGCAGAAGTTACAGGAACATGCTGAATGCCACAGATGACAAACTTTTAAGCCATGGAGTACATAGTGATACTGTAAGGTAGAAAACTGCCTAGAAGAGGCACTGACATCCTCATGGACATAGTATTGTTGCATGTCTAGCAATAAAGAGACTAGATGAGAGCAGGAAGGCCATCTAACACAAGTTACCATACTACTGCTGTTAAATTAATGCCCAGAGAGACTACTCATACCTACACCCCTCCTCAGCCATTCTCTCCCTCACTGCATCCCTTCAGCCTTGCCTTCTGTACAGTCTAACATGTGATGTGGATCTTCCTACAACTTAAAAAAAAGTTTGTCAGCACACTGTGCTAAGAGAGACAGGAGGCTGGGGTTAAGCCAGTAAATCACTGCCTAAAAACTGGCTACAGCTGGAATTTTAAGAAATGCAACAGAGCACCCAAAGACAAGCTTATTACTGAACCCTTTAGCATTCAAATGACAGACACCGCTTGAAGAAGTAAGAGAAAGGACAAGACCATGCAATCACTGGAATAACTTCTGAAAAATTCCACTAAACGTTACTTGACTAAAGTACTAAGTCACAACAGAAGGCTGCTATATTGAATCCATATTATTTACGTACCTCCTGGGACGCTTTTGCTTGTTTTTTGTGCGGCTTTTTCTTGTTGGCTTGGGCAGAATCCTCCTCTGTTAAGGAAAAAAAACACCTACATTAAGGTTTAAGTTTGCCTAAAGCTACATCAGCATTAGAACCCAGTATTACTTGCAGAAGCTGAAGTCCTGGTATGGATTTATTTCTTATCTACTGATCCCACGTTCAGCGCAATGAAATAAAAGATTTCTATTTCCTCTATTTCTCCCCCATAAATACAACCAAGGTAGGTTACTGTGTCATATTATCAATCTAAAGAGCTTCTTCGGGAAAATCCAATTCCAAACTATTTGTTAGATTGAGTTGAGTTTACTACTCTTTACACTTCACACCGGAGGCTCCATCAGTCCCACAGATAGCTAGGTGACATCTGAGATTGAAACACTAGCGTGAAGAATGAGATGTATTACACAAGCAAGTCAAACCCTGGCTTAAGTGCAATCTGTTCCAAAAGCAGCACCTACAGGTATCTATACCATCTTAGATCAGTGAAACTTACTTTCTGCTTCCCTATTTGCAGTGGTAGACATTTAAAAACATTTGAGTTTTAGACGCGGCTGTAGCCACCTGTAGTACTTTTTCCCCAACACAATTTCTCCATGACTGTATTCATCATAAGGTTACATCATGAACCTCCTGTCACATTCAAAAGCACCAATGTTTCCCCTGCAGTAAAACAACTGCACACACTTCCTTCTAAAATAGGGACTACTAAACTGACAGGGAATTCTCAAGCACGCACTTTAAGTGAGCCCAAGGGACCTCATTTCAAGAGGTTGCCTTGGCCACATAAAGATTTGGGGTAAGGTGCTCTGGCTCTTACAGTTATGACAAATTTTTGCTAAAAAGAGCTTCAGTCTAACAACTAACTATCCACTCTGCTGGAAGATCTCCAGAATTTGTCCACCCCTTAGTACCACCCAGTGAGCACTCTATCACCTTTTCCTGCCTTATCTCCTCCCTTAAAATGCTTGAATCGGGTTTCCTCCCTCCTATTAACTTACATTTTAAATGCTTATATCATGTAAGTGTAGAAAAACTCTTATTAATATTTGTTCCTTTGTACTTTCAAGCTTTGCTTCTCAAACTTCTGTAAGAGTAACAAGTTATATATCCTCCTCCAAAAAGCTGCACATCTCACCAAGCTTACATAGCCTTGGCTGCTAGCTGAAATCATTTTAGCTTACATCCCCAGAAGGGCATTCATTACATTTCCTGCTGGTACAAAAAAATAATGCATTCTATCACTGTTATCTTGAATAGACAAGACATGAAAGGTAGTGCAGCACTGCCACAGGGTATCCAGAGAAGCTGTGGAATCTCCATCCTTGGATGTTCTTAAGAATCAGGTAGACAAACCATGGCTGACCTGACCTAATGTTGGCAATAGTTCCGCCTCATGTTTGAGGCTGGACTAGTTGACCTTTTGACCTTTAAATCAGTCAGGGTTTTGGTATTTTTTTTTATTACCTGAGCAATGAACACCACATGCTTTCCACTGAATTTCTTCTCCAGTTCACGAACTAGCCGCACCTGAATCTTCTGGAAAGATTTCAGCTGAGGAACTGGTACAAAGATAATGATGGCTTTTCTGCCACCACCCACTTCAATTTCCTGAAACACAAGTACAAAGTAAATATTATCTAGGGGTCACAAAGCATTGTTTGGTTTGATTGTGAATCCTCTGAACATAGGTATTTGTTAGTCTTCCCTGTAACTTTGGGGAGGGCGACGGGCAAAAGGAACATCAGAAAGCAGTACCTGTTTTAATGCATTTAAGAGCAAGCATTGAACAAAAAAGCCTCCATCAAAGCAGTCGTTTTGCTGTAAATGAGCAATTGGGCAATCAATCCCTCCACTCCTTTTAGTCATATTCCCTGAATAGCAAAGCTCACTCTTTCTGCAGGATGAGACTCAGATGCTAGAACCCTAACTACTCTGAATACTTGAATACTTACCACATCTGCAGCAGTACTTAAATGCTGATGTAAAGTTTTAAAAATTGTTTGCCTCTAACACAGACACTAGACAAAGTGTACAGCATTAAATCCCTTATTTTTGAGCTATTACTTCATGGAAATCATCTTCTGTCCACCACTTGCCAAGGCCTGCATCACCATTCAAACAAAACATTTCCACTCCAAATGCCTGCAGGTTCACATCACACCAACACAGATTATTTCTCCCCTGGGTTTGTTCTCAAACAGTTGACCAAAACCAAAGTCTTACAGGATTACAAGGCACTTCTCTCCCATAACCTCAACTGCAAACACCCTCATTCTCCAACAGAATGGAAAGCTGAATTGATTTTCATCAACTACACTCCCTCATGAGCTAATTCAGGTGCCGACAGGCGATTCATCATAAATAAGTAGCAAAGTAAACCATAAAGACTTTTAAAAAACTCCTCATTGAGGACGGTACACATTGGTGTACCTCAGCAGTGAAACGCTTCTTCTGAAGGCCTCTCTACTCATATACCAAGCCAACTTCTGCACTTATACATTCTTTAACTTAACTCTAGAGCAGTCAAACACCTGTGTTTGCGTGCACACTGGTGAGCCTGGGCAAGAACCAAAAAGCAACCTACTATAGTTTTTGATCACAGCAACCAGCTTCAGAAGTTCCAACCAGTCTTCAACGCTGACAGATTCCAACGCTGACTTTCTTCCACCCTTTCCACCGATTTTCTTCTTCATTTTCTTCCCTAAAATTTCAGTTGCCTTTATAAACTAAAACTAGAACTTACAAATAGGCTAACCTACACGAACAAGTCAGTCTATTACCTCAATCCCCCTCCTATCTATTACTTGGTACATAACATGCATTTACAACAAATTAATTTCACAAATAGTATTACAGTTTACCTTCCTGACCAATATTCTGCAATGCCTATATTGGCAACCAGTATCTGCACACAAAACACCAGTTTCAAATCCCAAGCCCGTTTTTCACAGACAGAAAGTACTATTTTTAAATGTTTATTTAAAACACCAAGCTGCCATTGACTTTTCAGAGAAGTTCCTAAAAAAAAAAAAAAAATTACAAAATCCTACACGTTAACTGCAAATACCAGAAAATAAACCACAGCAGCACATAGGAAAACAACCACAAGCTACAAAATACAGTTAAAGACACCATCCAACTGCCATGTTAACATTCACAAATATTAAACACATACAGAAAGCAAGTCACCAAGCCATTCTTTGTGGAGGTCTAGCTTACCTTAGCTGCTGTGATGTTCAACTCCCGCAGCTGAGCTTTTAAGTCAGAGTTCATTTCCAACTCCAGCAGAGCCTAAGAAAGTAAAGGTGCAGAATCCATTACATACAGTTGAATTGAACCCTTCAGAGTGAAGCCTCTACATGCTGCCAGAAAGCGACAATATAGTGTTTACCACAATCATTATTAAAGATTTAACTTCACGGAAGTCACACTAACAGATGCAACAAGTTGAACTGAGGGAAACACAGGCTGACTGCATTAAGTAGAACTTGGAAAGAATATACATTTAAACACCATCACCCTCAAAGTTTATGCACTAGGCAACTGTCACAACACCATCCTCCTAATTTGCAATTGGTTTCGGAACAGCAGGAAGAGACACGTACCTGGGATATACCAGACTCGAACTCATCTGGCTTCTCGCCATTAGGCTTCACAATTTTCGCGCTAGAGCTGAACATGGCCGCTCTGCAAGGTAAAAAAACATCTTGACTGTCACCATCAACGTGGTGTTCTGCCACAAGTGCGGACAAGACTCTCCAATCCGGCTAGTAAGCCACATGCTTCAGAGTGAAGCCAGAGAGAGAGATCCCACGGGCCACGCAAGCCCCAGCAGGTCGCTCCAGGGGATGCCGACCACAACAAGGGAAAACCGTCCCGGGGAACGAGAGGCCCGTGTGAGAAACCGGCCGGGACCTAACAGCCTGCCCAACCCCCGGGAAGCTCCAGCCGCTGCCAGGGCCCTGTAGCGCCAGGAGACCGCCCAGCCGCTCGCCAAGCCCCACGTGCGGCCGAGCGAGTAGCCCTTCCCGGCTGGCGGGGCTCCACGCCCGGCCCGGGCCCCCTCCTCCCGCCTGACAACCCACAGCCCCGCCGCCACGGCCTCCCTCCGGGGGAGGGCGGAGGAAAACCCCACCGGCTCCCCTCCCCCAGCACCGGGTAACCCGACAACCATCGGGCCTCGGGCGGGCGATAATCGGGTGCATCCCCGCCCCCGGACCGCAGCTGGGAGCGCCATTCGACGCCCAGCTCCGTATTGTGGCGACAATAGGAGGAAAAGTCGGCAGCGCCACCGAGGCCCGCACCAGACCCGGACACCCACCTCTCTCGGCGCCGGCCTAGGAAAAGGGAGAGTTCTCGCGAGAGGGGCGCAGATCGCGGCCCGGGAAAAGCACTGACCCCGCCCAGGCAGGAGTGAAGCCAGACCCGGAAAAAGGGCAGCGCGGATCCCCGGCAGCGCCACCGACCGACGGCAGCTTCCGCCAGTAAGAAGCCAGAGCGGTCGCTGGGAGTCCTGGCGCGGCACCCGCGAATGGCGTCATCACCAGCCGCTGGGGCCGGCAAAAGGCGCGGCGAAGCGCATGCGCAGTGGCGGTGGGGCGGGGAGGCGAGAGCCGCCTTCACCCGGGTCCCGGAAAAGCGGGTCTCTGTTCCCGCCTCTCTCTTCTTTTCGGGGGTGTTCGCCCAGCGACAGCGGAGGCGACAGGAAAAAGAAGAGGCATCTCTGCTCTGTCATGCCAAAAACTGTGTGCTAGGGAGCCTGCTGATAACCAGCGAGGATGGGCAGTTGCCTGCCAGCTCTGGTCCCTGCCTGGGCTTTGTGCCTTTCTTATAAAGGACCTCTTAGTCGCAGCAGAAGCTGGGAGAAGTGTCACAGCAATCAGTTATCAAACTGACATTAGACTAGAAATAACACAAGAGTCTTTAGCTGTGTTCAGGTACTAACTCAAGATACAAGAGTCCTGGACTGCACGTATTCCCTCATAGCAGGATGCACTTTTTATGATGCTATTGTATTAAAAAGAAGGCACGGTTAATGTTTCCACTTGCATGCTGCTAAAAAAGAACAAGCTGTACTCTAGTTTTGAAGGAAGTGACCTGGATGTTGATTCAGGTAAAAGCAGCTGGCTGTGCAACTAAAGCCTTGCCTTGTTGGGTCTTCGTACCCTGGGGGAGATCCCCACCTCGACTTTTCCCCCTTGGCCAATTTAGAGAAGTTCCTTGCTCAGGAGGAAAGCCCTGCTCTGAGGCAGGTGTGCAGATCTTGGTTGGGTGCAGGAGAGCTGTTCAGAGCACTGCTTCTGTGCTCAGATTCCCTGAGTAACCCTCAGAGCAGCCAACTTTAGCTTGTAAATTCACATCCGCTATTACTATGTAGTCTGTTACGTTAAAAACAAAAAAAAAAAAAGCAAAACCAGTTATAGAGGTGATAAGCTCCTGTTGTAAACAAAAAAAAAATTGACAAGGACACACTAGACACACCCCTTCCCAACCTAATCAACTTTAGCATCTGCAGAAGGCAGCCTGTCATGTTTTCTAACATTTGTGGGCTTTCTGCTGAATTTATGATAGAAAAGCAGATTGTGCAGTTCCTATTTTTGTCTCGAATCACACTTTTTTTTTCCTTGCATGAATTCACAGAATGGGAAAAAACTACCCAGCTCATACTGATGGCCAGGATTAGTATTTATAGAGATTTGAAATTATCTAGACAACGGTGATGAGGATATGGATTGAAGAGTGCAAAAAGAAAGCGAACATGCAATCACCTCAGCAGCCCAGTAGTCCACATTAAGTTTGTATTGTGCAATCCTTTATGAGAGGGAGAAAGAAGAGATGATGTGCAGATGGATCAAAATTGGACTGTTCAGAGTGCCAATGAAGAAATGAAGAAGAAGCGTGATCATCTCCAGCTTCCCATCCCCATCCTATCAGTGCTACTGAATTGGCCAGCATAAGAGCAATGAGAGATGAAGGTGTACAAAGATGTTCCATTTCTGACACTGACTGTGTCAGAGGGAGGATGCAGAGTGTCAAGGCCCATGTGGGCTTTACCCAGTTGATAGTGGCTGTCATCTAAGGCAGCCGACAGGTTTACAAGAATTACTGGGGAAACATGATCTTTGAAAGAAGTTATGGCGTTACAAAATAACTTAATTAATGAGGTTCTTATGCTGTGCAGACTCAGTGGGGAAGTGGAAAGAATAAATTAGGTGTATTACAAAAGCTTCTCAACAGCAATAGGACAATTTAATATAATAAGTGGAAGAAACAGAGACAGAAGGCAAGATTTGTCGGGGTCGTAGCTAACTCTAGAATCAGGAGCAAAACTGAGTTTATTGGTAGTTCACTTCTCTGTAAGGGGCTTGTAGAACCACACCAAAGTTTCAAAGCTGCTCCTTGTAGGCTGTTCCTCCAAAGGGCTGACTGAAGGTTGTGATGATGCTAAGGGATTACTATTTTGCAGCTTCACTGACATACATTTTTAGATTGAAGTACAGGCAAGTTTTTTGTTCTGCAAGATCTCAGTTCTGAGGAGGAAGATAAAACATCTCCTTTTTCTCCCCTTCTCATCCTCTTTGCCCTGGGCTGACTGCAAAACCCCACAAATCCACTAGTGCTATGGCAACCAGAGGGCAAATACCATGAAGGAGGCACAGGTATTGCTTAGCCTAGTGGTGCTAAACGGCAAAGTAGTAAAAATGACAGCTATCACATGAAGAAACGGATCTGACTGTCCTGCCACTGCAGCACAACAGCAAGGAAAAATCAGCAGTGGAGATGCAGCAGTAAAGTTAGGACTGGCTCATCATATGCAGCCTCAGTTTTACCAACCGGGAGAAAAAGCAGCGAAGGTAATGTGTGTAGTAGTCAGTGGACTTCAAAAGTAATCTTATTTCAGCTTGAATCTGAGCTCTACATGCTGGTCAAACAGCAGGAGTTACTGTTCAGTCCTTAAGTATAAATTGAATGTATGAATCTGCCTGTTCAACCAGAGAATTAATGAGTGTAACAGAAAGTCTTTTCTTTCCCCATCACTTACTGCTCGTTGCTCCTTTAATATGTGTTGTCCAAAGAAGACTACAAGTAATACTAATGTAAAAACCTGTAAGGAATAATAAATCTATCTGCTATAGAAAAACATAATTAAAATAAAAGCTAATCAAGAGCAAAAAAATACAACTATCATGGGCAGGATGTAGTGAAAAGCCTAAAAGTCTCAGCAAAAACCTTTACAGAGATAAGTAATGTAAATAATCTTGATTGGAGAAAATCAGACAGTAGCATTTTGTAAGTAAGAGTAATGTGAAGTCTCATGAATATGTTGGAAGAAGCAAAAAAAAAAAAAAAGCAACAGTTATATTCTGGTACAACCGCAACCAAATTGTTTCTGTATTTCAGAAAAAATACTCCAAGGAATATTCTGTATTCCAAGGCCTATCAAATGCATAAGATCTTTAGAGTTTTTTTTTTTTAAGAGAGGTGTCACCCAACTGATACGTAATGTTGAACCCATTTGCTGTTTTTGCAACGGAAGGCAAAATTAGCATCAGCGTTTCACATTCTTGGCGTTTGGCTGGGCCACCCTTGTAAATCTGACTACAATCAATGCTCTGCGGCTCGGTCATCTTGAAGTTAGCTTTGTCCCAATACATCCATATAAGAGCTACCAGGGAGATCTAGCAGCTGAGAACACAGCGTACATACTTTGGGCTGTTTCTGGAGGCAGTCATACCTGTCCCCCCATCTTCTGTACTTTGATCTCATCAGAAGCAGCTTGGTTGAGGGGCTAAATTCAGCACATGCCCATACCTCCTGGCTTTGGTCCCCCAGTACACAACACTCCTGACGGGAGGAGATTTGACAGCAGGTTCTGCCTGGCAACAATTTGAACTTTAACCTGCTTGGCAATGTAGTCCTCTTTACCTTAGAGACCATCACAGTTGGGGGCTCAGCTGGAACATGTCTACTAGCAGCCCTTGATTTAAATAGGAGGATGAGGACCAGTTTAATTACCTTCTTCAGCTTTAGATCTTTGGATGTACTAAGTATTTTGATGCCTGAGCCATCTTTCAGTCACAGTCCCTCCCCAGGTGCTCCCAAGCCTGGGAAGAGAAGACTCCCGGGAGACCTTATAACAGTTTTCCAGTATCTGAAGGGTGCCTGTAAGAAAGTTGGAGAGGGACTTTTTTATGAGGGCATGTAGTGATAGGACACAGGGTAATGGCTTCAATCTGGAAGAAGGTAGAATTAGTTTAAAGATCACAAAGAAAATTTTCACTATGAGGATGGTGAGACATTGGCACAGCTTGCCCAGAGAAGCTGTGGATGCTCCATCCCTGGAGGTGTTCAAGGCCAGGCTGGATGGGGCTTTGAGCAACCTGGTCTAGCAGAAGGTATCTCTGACCATGGCAGGAGGGTTGGAACTTGAAGATCTTTAAGGACCCTTTAAGGTCCAACCATTCTATGATTCTAAGTCAAGAGGGGCACACACTACCTTCCCTCCCAGCTGCTGCCCCATCCGTTTTAACAACTTCTTAGGGACCACGAGGCTGCTGGAGGCTATGGCAGGACAGGGACAGCCATGAGGGCTGCCAGAGGAGAACCTCAGCTGAGGGCATCCGAGAAACTTCACCCTTGGGGCCTTCAACGTAAAGAGCCTGTAAACTGCCGTGGCCTCACACATCATGTGGCCTCCCATCACCACACCTCCTCCCCCACCACCACCTGATTTTGATGGCTTCTAAAATGCAGCTATTGTGGGGTAAAACAAAACCCTCACACCCCAGCCTTTTCGGCCCCTGTCGCGGCTCGTAGGGAAGCCTCGGCCGCGCATGCGCGGGAAGGGGCGGGACGCACGCGCAGCGGCGGCGGCCCGGTGGCGGCGGCAGGGTGTGGAGAACGGGGGGGAGGGGAGGACGGGGGTGCTGATGGCGGTGGGGCTGCGCCATGTTGCGGTGGCTGGTGGCGGTGCTCAGTCACTCCTGTTTTGTCTCCAAGGGCGGCAGCATGTTCTACGCGGTGCGCAAGGGCCGGCGGACGGGTGTCTACCGCACCTGGTAAGGGCTGCGGCCGGGGCAGCAGTGGGGGGGGAATCGGCCCTGGGCCAGCCTCACCCCCCGCCCCCTGTGTTGCAGGGCGGAGTGTCAGGAGCAAGTGAATAAGTTCCCCTCCGCCAGCTTCAAGAAGTTCGCCACCGAGAAGGACGCCTGGGCTTTCGTGCGGCAGCAGCAGCCTGAAGCGGCAGGTAGCTCGTCCTGTTCTCGCCTCAGCATTGCCCGAGCGGGAAGAGAGGGCGGCTCTCCGGGGGGAGGGATAAAGGGAGGCCGCGCTCTGACACCGCCCGCCTGCTGCCTGTGTAAGCTCTGCGGTTTCTGACCTAGCAGGGGGTAGCTGCTTGGGTTTGTTCTCCTCCTCCTCCTCCGGCCGAGGTCTAGTAAGCTGGGAACGCCGCGGCGGTGCCCCGGCCCTCTGGGCATTGCCATGGATGTGTCTGCGCGGTGGGAGTGTTTCTTGTAGGTGTTTGGAGAGCATCGGCTGTACCGTGTCCGTTGTAAGGGCCGTTCGGTGTGCGTCTCCGCTGCCGTTTGATCAAGAATGACCGCTGTATGATATAACGTGTCTTGTAATAGCTTGCGGTGGTGTCAGTTTAACAGATTGGCATTGCTGAGATAACTGTTGTCTTTAGAAGCAGTTGCCTTAAATCAGATTTGATCTTGTATGTTGTTAAAATCCTATTTTTTTTTTTGTTTGTTTGGAAGGGGCACATAGTCCTCCAGCTGTAACACAAGAAAACAGCAGTCAGAGAGAGGAACCAGAAATAAATGTCTTGTGTTGCAATACATGCAAAAGGCCATATGAACAGTCTACAAACGAAGAACATGTTGCAAAGCGTGTAAAACATGATGAAGTATACCCAGCACCAACAGTCAGTGAAGACAAATTTTCATATATGGGTGAGCTCTTTCATTATTCCTGTATTTCTTTTGAGTTTTTTTGTACTCTTTGACAAATAACCAGTGTGATTATGAGAGAGCTTCAGGGATGTTTGTGTATGGCAGCACAAGGCCCTGTGTAACATTTCTTTATAAAATGGAAACATGAGCTGTGACATATTTGTTTACCCTTGTCTTCCAGTGTAATATTTGTTGGTATCAATGTGTAGCTTAATCTGGTCATTACAGGTGTGATTTTACATGTGTCTGGATTATGGACTATTTAAATATAGATGTAGCTGGGAAGTTCTAATGTGAGTAGTAAGAATATGGAATGCGGGGCAGAGATGCTTCTTGAGGCCGATTGATGTGGGAGCAGTGAGGGTGTGAAGCTGCAGTGGGACTTGTGGTGTTCTGCATTACTAATTTACATGGCTTCTCTAGTTAATGAAGGGCTGTCTGGAAATGGAAGTTTGGGGGATTAGTCTGCTGGCAGACATTTCTTTCTGCTTGGAGAGACCACATCCTTAGAGAGCTTGAATTTCTGCTTTTGGTGATTCTTTTGCGTAGGTGACTTTGCAGTCGTTTATACAGATGGCTGTTGCTCAGGTAATGGACGTAACAGGGCACGTGCTGGAATAGGTGTCTACTGGGGACCAGGCCACCCTTTGTAAGTAGATGGATGGATTATTTTTGTTTTCTAATAGGCACTAATACTTGTTTCCTGTGCATTTTACAATGTCAGTCTCCTTTTGAATATGAAACCCTGTTATCGAGACTCTTAATGACAGTGCTGTGAGAGTAGCGAGTTACTGAGGGGAAAAGACATATCAGGTTCTCTAGGAGGTAAGAATGTGGGGAAAGTCAACTGGAATTAATACTTATACAGGCTGAAGCTATAGCTAAAGTGATGCAGAAACTTAAAATATGTGTGCACAGAAGACGGCAAAAGAAACTGCATATTGTTGGCAGGTCCACATATGCAGGTTGTGGTATGCATATCAAATCAGAGGTGGGATCTCCATCCACCCTGCTTTATAAAAGCACCATTAGCATTCTTGTATTTATCTTTTCTAATATGTAGTCACTGTATACCACTTTGAATATTTTGGGTAACTAATCTACTATTCATTCCTCGAACACAGAAATACCAGTGAAAGGCTTCCTGGACGGCAGACAAATCAAAGAGCTGAAATACATGTAAGTAGTAAACGTCTAAAATGCTTCTGCATGTTAGACCGTGGTAGCACACTTATGACTATTTCAGCTCTGGCCTTCAGAAACCAGTTATGGAGCTGTGGGGGAAGTACACAAAATATCAGGAGTTACGACTTGAAATGAATCGTTCTCTATAAGTTCTATTGATCTTTTATTGTATTTGAACAAGGAGTAACTCACCTGTAGAATTCCCAAGTATCATTAAGCCAAGCACAGATATTTAAATCAGTATTGCATTGGGAAAACCTGTATCTATGTAGTATCCTTTGCACTTTTAATGAGTATGTCTTGGATCTTGGGGTGAGGGCTGCTGAGAAGTGGTTAAGAGGAGAATCAACTTACTGTGATAGGATCAGAGTATCGTATTCCTTAATAGCAGACAATTCTAGGCTCTCAGGAGTTACTTCTGAGGTAAACTTCTTTTGGCAACAGCAGATTTAGTCTTCCTTACTTATCTCATCTTAATTTTGGCACAGCTTATTCTGCAGTGGGTGTTTGGAGATTAATTAAAATGGTGAATTGATCTGCTTTAAATGTACAGCAAGTTCATTGTAGTGAGGGACAGGTAGAGATGATGGTGGTCTGCCAGGGTCAAACTTGTCACTACCAGATTTTCAGCTTTATATCCAGACTCAGCCACTTCTCCCTGTTACTGTATTGCATAGTGCCATGCCCACCCCCTCACCTTTCCCCCCAGCAACCTTTTAGGGGTTCCAAACTTGGAACTGGTATGAATCTTTGTTTCCCAAAGTTATGGAGAAAATGCCTAAAACTTGATGTGTAGCTGGTAGAGGCTTTGGTAGTTAGCAAGTTGGGCAGAGCTGCTCCTGCAATACAGGATTGAGCATAAGAATGGTTTTGGGTTTTGGTTGTGTTTTTTTTTTTTTTTTTTTTTTTTTTTAAACCAGTGGAACATAAGTGGTTTTGTATTTGCTTGATGCATTAAGCAGTCATCTGCATGCATGCTCTTTCGTAAAGCAAGTTGTAAAACTTGATTAATAGAGAGATTGCAGTAATATTGTTTGTAGTTCCATGTTAGCATCAGGTATTTGAGTTACTTAATTGTATGTATTCAAAATACTGTTCTGAACTGTGATTCTGTTGAAATGTTCTTAAGGCAGCCTGCAAAGCAATAGAGCAAGCAAAGAGTCAAAACATCAAGAAACTAATTATCTACACTGATAGCAAGTTCACTATTAATGGTAAGTTAATGATTTTAGTTTTTCTGATTCTTAAAGAGACACAATTTCACTACATCAGGCCCACAACTGTGGCCTGAAGGAAGAAGTATAAGGAAGAAAATGCATGATTTCAATAGTCATGACTGCTTGGGGAAAGACTTCAGAATATTGCAGGGATCAGTTGCTAACCACATGAAATACAAGTAGAGAGAAAGTGCCTGTAAAGAATGACAGGAGTAACTAAACGATTTTTATCTTAAGGTATTTGGAATTCAGTCTAGAATAAATGTTGTTCAGGTGTACTCCGTTAAGGATGTGCTCAGGAAGTAATTGGGAGTGGGTGTGGTGGCCCCTTAGGGTTTGTTTTTGTTTTGTTTGGATTGGAGAGGCTGTCCTAACACACAAATGTGGAGCATATTCAGGTTTCTTTACTTTTTTTACTTCCAAACTTGGAGGCTACAATAGAAGACTAGCCAGACGTGATACATGCTCTGCTCCGAGTATCTATTTGAGGTTTCACTTTCATCCAAAGATGTGGAAAATGCTTTCTTTCCTAGAAATTCCACATGAAGCAGCCAGTAAGGCTGAATACTTCTTCCCTTTCCCCCTAGATCTTCAGATCTTTCTCCTGTGATAATTGTGAACTGCCTAAGTAGGTCTTTGTATTTCTGGCTTTTATAGAAGTGTACATGTGTTAGCTGTTTCCAAATCACTTTGGGTTTTTTTTTTTAAATAACTTTAAGCAAAAACTTTTTGAACTTTTTACTGAAAAATTAAATGTTGCTCTTACACCTCAGTGATTTTATTTTTTTTTCCTGTTTGTTTTGTTTCGGGGTGGGTGTAATTATCTTGTTCTTAGGATGACTTGAATGCTAACACTGAAAGTAATTACTGGTTTCACTGCTTGTTACTAAAAAAGCAAATAAATGTTTTATATGTTAAAAAAACTGCATATCTCTTCCTCAAAATAACTCACTATGCTTTCCAGAACCTCTCCCTGATTCCTGAAAGTGGAGGAATATTAAAGAAGAGTATCACTCTTTTCTTCCTTCAGGTGTCTCATGTTTAGAAGTAAAACAAAATTTACCTTGAAAAATTCCAGTCAGCTTAAGTAGCAATACCCTGGAAAGGACAGAAAGCCACTGAGTAGGCACAAGTCACTGCTAGTCAAAGGAGTTGCCGTTTGTTTCAAATTCTGTTAGCTTGTGTGTGCATGAAAGAGGCTCCATCCAGAAGTGGAAAGTGTCAAGGGGCTTGTGCTTTGTCCTCCTGATTCTAGCTTGTAAATTGAGGAAGGGACAGTAAATGTTAAGAAACAACTTAAAGGAATTTTCCATTGCTTCTCCCTAAGGAGCACGTCATAAATAGCTCTTTTGAGTAGCTTATTTTTCCCAAAAGATTAGGTATGTCATTTCCTATAGGAGCAGAATGTGTCTGTTGGGTTTTGTTTGGTGGATTTTTTTTTTTATTTTTTTTTATTTCTACCAGAAGGATTCTGAAAAAGGAAAGACTAAAAGCAAGAGTTTCTACTCTTCAGGGCTGGTTGTTGCATGCTGATCAATAGAATCCCAAGTTCATAATTTGTTGCAAGAAGCAAGTTGTTTGAAATACTAAGGAGCAAAGAAACATCATTGTAATTCTCTGCTTTGCGTGAGGAAAGCCTGTACCATCTTGCCTGTGAAACTGGGGTTATGAAGGACAAAACATTGCTGTGTTGGATAAAATTCCCGTTAAGCTTAGGTGTGACACATAAGTATGAGGGAGGAGAAGAGTAATCTTCAGGTGCAACATCACAGTCTCTCCTCAAAACCTAAGTCTCTTAGGTTTTTGCTTGCAGTTTGCTCTTGCATTTTGGGCCACTGAGGTGCAGGTTCCATTCTTGTTTAATCAAAGCTATTTTGCATACGTGTCCAGGAGCTGATTGTTAAAATAGCAAAGAAGGAGGCTTGTGAATAAGTACAAATGGATGTGGTTTGGTTTCTAGGAGGTTTTGTGTGGAGGATTGGTGGTTCCCTGTTTGTTTCAGGTCTGTTTGTCACTAAAGTAGTAAGGATGTCTTACGTTGTCAACGCTAGCAAAGATACTTGAAAAAAAAATTACCTTTCTAAAAATATTTAAGGAGTAATATAGTAAACTTTGTCTGGCAAGGGATGCCCAGAATGTTCTGTGCTTATGTGGTCCTTCTCTGAAGGATTGTGTTTAGTGTCCAGAAGCCCTAAGTCTGGTGGCCATCAGTTTTCTTCCTCTGTGCATATGTGTCTCCTCAATTTCTCAAAACAAAGCTGTAGAATTATTCCAGCTGACTGTACCGTCAAGCGAATCCTTAGGTTCAGTTTATTTGAAGTTCATATTGTAATTTTGTGTGTAATGTGTATGTAAGATTGTAGTCTTTAAATACCTATTCAGGGAAATGTGGTCAGGTAATTCAAGTAATAATGGAAAAATACAATCCTGAAAGACAGTAGTAGAGAACCAAACAAGTATCTTCATCTCCAGTGTCTTTTCCTGAGACTTTGTACAGAGTTAATGCCTTCTTTAAAAGGCTGTTTGCTCCATCTTGATCCTTCCTCGCATCTTTAAAAGCGTTTGTATGGTATTTGCATAGGTATTACGAGTTGGGTTGACAACTGGAAAACAAATGGCTGGAGAACAAGTTCAGGAGGAAGTGTAATAAATAAAGAAGATTTTGAAAGACTTGATAATCTATCAAAAGGCATAGAAATTCAGTGGGTAAGCACCTCTTTTCTTACTCTTAATGATACCTTAACCACCATGCTTGTAAAAACTTACATCATACCTAAGAATTTTACAAAGCATATTATTGTATATTAAAATGTACAAACATTTGTTTCATTATTAAAAATTGTTTATATGTTAAAAACTTGTCTTGCTCTTACTCCAAAAATGTCACTCTGTAAAAACATAAATACAGAGAAAGTGTTTTATTTAAAGCAAATAAGTAATATAACTTACGCTCTTGGAACCAATGAATTATTTATGTTTGCTGTATCTTGTTACTACTTAAAAAATGGCTGCGGTAATTATTTTCAGTTTGTCAGTATTGTTAGTAGATGACACTTCTGTTCCTGGGAATCTTAAGCTTAAAATGTAACTTGTATTTTAGCTCAATTTCTGGCTTTGCTTTTCAGAACTCAAGATGCTGGTTTGTTGGTGTAACTCAATCCACATGAGTGTCTTCCATCTGTGGAAATAAGAGAGTATAACCCAAACTAAACTAACTCAAGTTTTCTCTGTACCTTAACTGTCTTTTTTTCTGAGAATACTGGGTATACAAAGGCCTTTAAAATAGCAATTTTTAAGTTTGAAATTGTTTACCTCTCCAGTAAATAAGAAAACCAACTTCTATACAGGCATTCCTGGCAAAATATATTTTTCTGCAGTCTCCAATATCAGTGCTAAACATTGTTGCCGATTTTTATTTCTAAATTATACTCTAATTGTGGTATAAGACTACAGATTCCAGAAATAAATCTCTGTACCATTGACTTTGTGGTTGCTAATGTCATATTTGTTGGGCTTCTCTCTTTACTTTGTAGAAAACAGGATGGCATAGATTTCCAATGTGCACTTCTATTGGAAGTCTATTGCAGATATTCTTCCATTCGTGTTGTTCTGTGTTGAAAGTTGGCAACTCCAGTTTCAAGGCTGACTAGATTTTATGTAATTACTCCTATTGACTGTTGAGGACTAGAAAGTGGAAAAAAACTAAAACTAAGTTGAAAGTTCAACTCTTCTTAGAGCATTTTACGTAATTATAAGAAACAGTTGCTTTATGCATGCTCATTACATCAGAATCTCTTAAACTTGGGACGGTGTTTCATTTCAGGAGAAATG
Source organism: Nycticryphes semicollaris (assembly GCA_013400055.1). Lineage (NCBI taxonomy): Eukaryota > Metazoa > Chordata > Aves > Charadriiformes > Rostratulidae > Nycticryphes > Nycticryphes semicollaris. Next base: position 301,297 of record VXBJ01000051.1, on the reverse strand, counting down.
TATGCAGGCACTGTTACTGTAATCTGCCTGTTGAGGCGTGGCGTCCTCCATGGGGTGGAGGGAGACAACTGGCTTCACCATGGTCTGTTCCACAGGCTGCAGTGGAATTCCTTGCCCTTCTTCAGTGATCTCAGTGACACAGAGTTGTTGCTGTCACATACTTTCACTCCTTTCTCCGGCTGCTGTGCAGCATTTTTACCCTTTCTTAATTATGTTATCACAGAGGAGCCCCCAGCTTTGTTGATGAGCTCAGCTGTGTCCTGCAGCGTGTCCAATTTGAAGCTGGCTGGAACTGGCATTCTCTGATCTAGGGGTCAGCCCCCTTGTGTCTTCTCATCCTGGTACCAAAACCTTGCCATGTAGACCTAATACCATCTCACACACTCACACACTTTGTGTTTGTCCCCTCTCGGATCTTGTCAAGTAGCAAGCTTGACTTTCTTCTGCTTCCTTCCCACACTCCTCCACCTGTGTTTCTGACAAGGAAGGGCTTACGGTTGTAATTATTTTAACTTCCTAATTGCAGGATGGACACTTAAGACACCTGAAAAATTGAGAGATTCTTTTCATACTCTGTTTCTGTATCTAAGTGAGAGCTATAGCTACCAAGGTTGTTAGTAGTGTAGAGTTCTCTGGCTTTCTGGGAGATTAACTTGGTTTAATGCTTAATGCAGAGATATTTTTCTTTCTTCTCTGAAGTGGGAATTTTGAATTGGAGCTGTTCTCTGAATTTTTGAAAGGCTAGGTTAGGTGGTCCTTACCCAGTTTGCTACTTCTCATAGAGGTGATTTTCTCAATTTCACAAGAGTTCCCTAGAGGAAGGGAGACTCTGGACATTCCTGGAAAGAACACACAAGGATTAAGTGTGACGAGAAGGCCTCTGAGGAGATGCTAACCTACTACAAAGGATATTGTGTGATCAAATTTCATGTATTGTGCTTTTCTCTTGATTTCTTGCATATCTAACTCTCCTATACTTTTGTCCAAACAGATGCATATTCCGGGTCATGCTGGGTTCCAAGGAAATGAAGAGGCTGATAGACTAGCAAGAGAAGGAGCTAGTAAACAAGCGTCCTGATGTACTGGGACCAGAGACTGCTGCAGTGGGAGGAAAAGGACTAACATCAGAGTGACAACTTGAACTTGGTTTTGGAGTTAAACTTTGAACTGTACTTCTCTCTGGCCTGAAGCATTAAACATACACCAACTTCTGGGGAGAGAAGAAATCAACTGAACTCTCTTCTATAGTGTTTCTTTTTACAATCAAGCCAATATTTAGTTGATGATGCAGAGTGTTTGCTTTTTCTCCATCTTGCTGAAGGACCATGGTCGGTGTTTTTAGCTGTCATGTAGACTTTTGAATTCACCATGAAGACAGGCCTCTGAAGAAGTAATATATTAAATCTTTATAATAAGTGTTCTATATTTTCCTTTTAGTGAAATAAATTATTTTTTTTTGTACAGAGGAATATATTAACAGCCCAAAATAGTTGGGGGCAAGGGGACTTTGGGGTTCTTTGGTTTGGTAAGAGGTCAGTGACCTAACACGGAGGTGCCCGTTAATGTCCTCTGGCACTAGCAGTCACCTCTCTGCAGATGGGCTTGTAACACCCACCTGTGCCTCAGTCTCATCAGTTATGGCATCTGTGGATTTCTTTATAATGCTGCTTATGCATTCATGCAAGGCAGCATGAACAGGACAGAAAGCCAGGCCATAGGAAAACCTGAACTATAAACATTTACAGTTCTCTTCTCTGTAGCTGCTAGATGTCCAAGCTCTTGGTTTCTGCCTTCCTGTTTCCATTAAGTACTATTTTTAATGTATACTGGTTCTCATTAGCATTGTTAGTTCCTCTTCAGTGTTGTCCTAAAGGTAAAAATTGGTCATTTTATCTGAAATGGAACTAGAAGGTGATCAGCCTCTCCAGATCTTCCAGATATCAAGTGTTTGACTTTTTTTTTTTTTTTGATGAGATTAATGGAATGGCTAATGTGCACTTGAATTAGAGTGTAATTACCAGTAATCAACATAGTTTTTATATGCATCTGTATGGGAAGACGAAGCAGGTTTGGTATGTTATCTTTGTCAACTTCTTTGTGCAGTACCTTCATACCACTGAATAATAGGGCTTAAGCTGGAAGTCGCTGATATTTTGGTATTTGCTAATTGCTATACAGAATGGCAGAGCTGCTGAAGCTTCATTTGTTAATAGTTCTCACCCATTATAATATCCTGGATGAGGTCAAGTATGAGCTCTTACATCTTGAGTCACGTGAATTGTGATAGAATGAGGAAACTGGCTAGGCAGTAGTCAATAGATGAGTGAGGATTTGTTTTGTTTTCTCTTATGGAAAAACTGCCCAGTGAACCTCATGTAAAAACAAAAATGTAGATAATAGCGGGTAAATTAGTGACTACCGAAACCTAATAGGAAATCTAATAGGAAAGAGTTTGTTAGTTTGATACCAATGTTTATCATTCTTACTCTTGAAATTTAGGACAAAAGAAAGCCGAGAGGAAAATTACAAGATTCAGGCTGATTAATGGACTTAACAGGGGCTCGAGGACCCACAGAAGATGTTGGCCATCAGAGTAATTCTTTTCAGGGAGCTGAAACTATAGGAGGGTACGCATTTAGCAGCCATGGGTTTATATGTGCTTCTAGACATATGGACAATACCAGCATTAGACCAGCTTAGCTGTCATTTTATGGGTCTTGTCCACCCTAGATGCTCAGGATGTGAGCATCTCCAGGGATGGAGGCAACATAAGCTTTTTCAGCAGCATGTCTACCACTGTATTTTCCTTTTTTTTAATTTTTTATTTTATTATTTCTCCTCAGATCAAGTCCAACGCTGACAAATCCACCACTAAACCAGGTCTCACTGTCTTTTAAGTATGTCCAGGGGATGGTGACTGCACCACCCTGGGCTGCCTGCTCCAATGTTTGATAAATCTTTTGGTGAAGAATTTTTCTTCTTTTCTAATGTCCAAACTAAACCTCCCCTGGTGCATCTTGATGCCGTTTCCTCTTGTCCTATGGCTTGTTACTTGGGAGAAGAGACGAACACCCCCACCACCACCCTTGCTACACACTCCTTTCAGGTGGTCTCCCCTCAGCCGCCTTTTCTCTGAACAACCTCGGCTCCCTCAGCTGCTCCTCATAAGACTTCTGCTCTAGACTCCTAAGATCTGTTAACCTAAAGCCGTACGCTACATTAACACCTCCCAGCACCACACACACCCTGTTCAGCCTGTGTCGAGGTGCAAATGGCGGCCGTTCCATGCTCCCCCCACAGGCTGGCGGTGCGGGGCCGCTCCCGCTGCCCGCCCTGGAACTTCCAACCCGCCGGGGCGGGACGCTCCCGCCCAGCCCGCCCCGGCCCAGCGGAGCGCAGCGCCCGGCAGCAGCATGGTGGAGGCCTGGTACATGGACGAGTCCCAGGAGGACCAGCGGACGCCACACCGCCTGCAGCCCAACCGTCCCGTCAGCCTGGAGCAGCTGCGCAGCCTCGGCGTCACCTACCGAAAAGTAAATGGCGGCGGGGCTGTTGTGGGGAGCACTGGGGCAGGCCTCGGCCCTCAGCAGAGCCCAACAGTGGCAGCGCCTGAGGGCGGCCCCGACACCCACCGGGGCGGGGAGAGGCCTGAGGGAAGGGGGCAGAGCCCCAGGAGCTTGGCGGCAGGTCACCGCCATGTCTGTTTGGTCCGGGCTGCCCAGCGCGGGAAGGGGAAGGCAGGAGGCGCCCCAGGCGGTGTCTGTGAGCGGTGGGTTCTTGTCACGGAGCTGGGACGCCTTGTGTATCCACGGCAGCTACCTGAGCTCCCCCTGGAACCATCAGCCCCTCCGACCGCACTCCTTATAGCTCAGGCTTTTCCGACCTTAGCGTCCTGAACTTAAGCAATCGTGTCTGAATGCATCCCCCTCTCCCCCGCCTATTTTTTTAGTTGGATGCTGATAACTATGAGACTGATCCACGTCTGAAAGAGATTCGGAGAGCAGAAAATTATTCTTGGATGGATATCATAACCATACAGAAAGATAAGCTCCCAAACTATGAGGAAAAGGTAGGTGAGCCTTTGCTTTGGATGAGGATTTGCAGGCTGCAGCCTCGACTGCCACTAGAGTGTGCAGCCATCTTCCCAGCCCAGCACACCCTGAGCAGAGGTGAGATTTCCAGGTGTAAAATACATCCTCTGCTGAAGTCCTTAACGTTAAAAAAAAAAAATCAGTTTTGGTATTACATTTAAAAATAGCAGAAGCCTTTTGCTTCTGTAGGCTGCCTTCAAAGGGTTTAAGGATGGTTCTCATCACCATGTCGTTTCGAAACTAGGATTCCTACCAGCAAAGCCCCACCAATGCTGCCCTGTCCTCACAGAGCTTCCCTGGGATGAAGGCAGGCAGTTGCCAGCTGGGCATGGGCTTTGAAGGCTGGAACATTCTCACAGCTGCTGGCAAAATGCATCTTTTCAAAGTGAATGTTAACTTTATGGAACTGGGGGGATACATTCCCCACACAAGAAGATTATTTTTTTTTACCTTGGAAGGCTGGTGCCTTGGCTGTTTTAAAACAGCTGAAACAGGCTCTCACATGAGCCTCCTAGAAGGAGCTTTCTCCTCCCAGTGTCAGGGTGCTGGTGTGCTGCTCTGGCCAGAGGACAGCAACCCAGTGGCACTTTCATATTTTCATTAAATTTCCATTTACCAGTTTGTTTTAAACCTATTGTGTTGTAGTGGTGTTAAATTGATGAGAAGATGAATGAGGTAGGCTCTGTCTGACACAAAGACGAGCTTTGTGGGCTTTTGCTCCCTTTGCCATGCGGGATCAGTACTTGCTTAGGGACATCTGCAGTAGTGTGGCTGAACAGCCTCCAGACCTCAGCAGGTGATGGTACCTGGCACTGCACTGCTCTCTCTACACTAACCTGCTCACTCTCTGTTAATTGAACTTTTAAAGCACGTTTTGTTCTGTGCTGTGAAATGTATGAAGAATTCACCATTCTGGGAAAAAAATAGAACGTTGCTGCTGCTGCTGCCTGCGAGGAGAGAGCCTGGAGTTCAACCTGTGGGATCAGGCGTGACATGGTGTTTACATCACATTGCCATAGATGGGCCACATTGGGCAATAACTGCATTCTCACATGGAGATGTAGCCTGTGGGGCTAATTCAACCCTATACCGGTGTAAAATGGG
>VXBJ01000051.1:191780-296034 GCA_013400055.1 Nycticryphes semicollaris | reverse complement strand
CATTCTTTTGGGGAAAAAAAAAAGGCACAAAATGACCAAACTGAACAAATGTGAGGACTAAATCCTGCAGGGAGGAGCTTTACCTACCTCTCTCTCAAATGGGTGTAAGCTTTACTGTTGTGCAGAGGGTGGTTGTGTGCAGCTATAGCTGCTGGTTTTTGCCAGAGAAATTCTTGCCTTCCAAAGGAAACAGCAGCACGCTTAGAATTGTGCTGAGATGGGGTCTGGCTGGCTGGATTGGCCATTTTAACCTTGTTGGTCTCATCTGTTAGTTAAATCACTGTGCAGTTACCCTTTGAAAGCCTTTGTCTGCTCTGCCACATGTTTCTACCAGATTTCTTCGTGGTTTTCCTGTGATCAGTAGTTTTAAGAGATACTTGCTGTTCCTAGATAAAAACATTTTACGAAGAACATTTACACCTAGATGATGAAATTCGCTACATCTTAGATGGATCTGGCTATTTTGATGTTCGAGACAAGGATGACAAATGGATCCGGATTTCCATGGAAAAAGGAGACATGATAAGCCTCCCTGCCGGCATATATCACCGATTTACACTGGATGAGAACGTATGTTGTTATAGATTAATGTAACTTTTGATGACAAATCCATGCAAGTGTATATATATATATATATCACATTAGTAACTGCATGCCCTGAGACTTGCACTTCATTAGCAAAACATATTAAATATGAAGGAGGAATATGAAAAATACTAAATAATTCACAGCATCTGAACCTTTCATCTCCAGGTCACAAATGCAGCTTCCTCTCCTCAGCTGTAACTGCAAGTCCTTGCCATGTGATATCTGTACCATATCTTATGTGACAGCAGCGTGAGAGAGCCAAGCTCTGCGGCTGTCCCTCACACAGTTGCCCCCACTGTTGGCTGAGGTAGAGGTGGTGGAAGTGAATCCTTCTGTCCTGCCTTGTTGTGTATCTACGTGGGGATAGACACAGCATATCTGTGTTCAGCAGTGGCATTTTTCATGAATGCTAAATTCACTTTCAGGGCAAAGAAGAATTTAAAGGTCCAGAGCCACTACTTGGAGCTAGCGTGTGCTAAACTGGATGCTGGCTCCACAGGAGGTGACCTGCTTTTGGAGGATTTTTTTGGGAGTAGGATTGAGAGATTGTCACACGGAGTCCTGACCTGTGTGTCTGTCCTTGTGGGCTTTTGTAAATATGTTTGTAACCTCAGCATTACCCCTGAAAAATGGGGGAATGTCTGCTGTCTCCTGTGTGGTAAAACTGCGTCTGGAGAATGGTGTAACTATGAGTCAGCTTTCCAGATAGCAGTTACTGTACATGTAAAAAAGAGATATGCTGCTTTGGTGAAAAACTGGGCTTTTCATATTTGCATTTTGAGATGATCCACAGTCAATCAGCTGCAATTGCTTGTTTAAGACTTTTACTTTATATAGACAAGATGTCAGGGGTTGAATCCACAAGAAGTCTTAAATGTTTGTCCACTTCAGGAACTTTAATACAGACGTGCCGTCTTCAAAGTACAATCTTCAGGTGCTTCTAGACCTTTGCATTTTGCAGCTCAGTTCTTTATGTACCTAATTTTATTTTTGATACTGCTGAGCACTGGGTGCAAGATAAGCACTTAGCAGTGTTTACAAAATAGGTAGGGTGTAAACCTGGAGTGTAGTTGACAGAAGAGGAGAGTTCCCCGTAACTCAGTGGTTGGAACACTTTTGTAGCATGTAAAATCTCATTCTCTGCTGCCACAGCTGGACCTTTGCACTTGGCATACTTTTGTTTAACTGGTGTCAGGGGCTGTTTTTTTTTCCTGTTGGAATCTGGAGACTTTTCACTTCCCATAGTGTTATTAAATGGCTGGTTTTTGCAGTCCCCGTTCAAGCTTTTATGGCTCTCATTCTGAAGCCTCTGGTATTCCTCACAAGCGCTGTGTAGCCGTCTTGGGTGTTCTGATTGCTCTTGTTTAACTAAGCAAGTGGGAAATACATCACAGAAAGATATGGGGTTGGAAGGGACATTTGGAGATATCTAGTCCAACCCCTCTGCTGAAGCAGGTCCTACTAGAGCAGGTTGCACAGGAACTTGTCCAGGTGGGTTTTGAGTGTCTCCGGAGACAGAGACTCCAGCACCTCTTAGTGGTTGTGACACAATATATCACTGCATAGGTGCAAAATCTTCCACTGCAGTAGCAGGGAGCAGGAAGGGCAGCATAATGGTAGCTTTCTGGAACACGTGAAGCTTTTGTTCCATCTTGAAATGGTTTCAAAAATTGATGCAGATGTGCAAATGAAACCCTTAACGTCAGAATTAAGATCTAATGGAAAGGAACTATTAAATTACTCGTGACTTCTTATTCTTTGACAGAATTACGTGAAGGCAATGAGGCTGTTCGTTGGAGAACCCGTCTGGACACCATACAACAGGCCAGCTGATGATTTTCCTGCTCGGAAACAGTATATGAAGTTTTTGGCTGAAGCAGCCCAGTAATGGTATCTGAGACCTGGAGAGGTAGAACGGCCTGAAGTCCTGCCAGAATAAATGTGATTGGTGGCTTTTCACTGATTAGACTTCTATTTACATACACACTTAGAATCACAGAATCATGGAAAAATTTAGGTTGAAAGGTCATTTGGAGGTCATCTAGTCTGACCTCTTGTGAAGTACCAGGCCAGCTTCAAAGTTAGACCAAGCCTGGAAGCCTCCACAGCCTGGCTGAGCACCCACTCCAGCACTTAGCTGCTCTCATGGGCAAGTGTTTCTTCTTCACGGCCATCTCCCTGTTTGCAGCTTGTCATTGTAGGCCCTTGCCCTTCCATTGGATGCCTGAGAAGAATCTGGCTCTGCTTTCTCCACAGTCCTTTCTGTAGTGGGAAGCTGCAGTTAAGTCTCCTCTCAGCTGTCTCTTCTCCAGGATAGACAAGGCAGTGTCCTTATCTGGGCTCTCTGCACCCCACATTGTTAAAGAAGACGTTCAACATGATTTGCCCCCGTTTTGACTGCTGAGGAATGTCACTTGTCACCACCTGACAGAATTGAACCACTGACTGGTCTGAGCCTGAGGGTCCAGAAGTTTTTCCAGCTGCCTTGTAGTTCATACCCTCAGCCTGGATACAGGGCTCCTGAAAGCCTTGCTCTGGTCAAAGGGAGTGACATTTACTGTTTCTCCACCACGGGGCCAGTCATTGCCTCCTCGGTGGCAGGCAGGATGGCTGGGCAGAATGCTGCCTCGGGAAATTGGCATTGACTGGTTACTCCCCATCACCGGGTGTTTCATGTGCCTGGAACAGCTTTCATAATAGCTTATTCCTTCATTTTCCTGGGGACTGGAGTCAGGCTGGCCACCTGTAGTTCCCCAGATCCTCTTTTCTCGCCTTTTTGAAGGTGGCAGTATCATTTGCCTTTTTCAAGTCAAAAAGATTTCCCTGATCACTGTGACCTTTCAAACGTGCCAGCAGCCCTGCAGTGACTTTACCCTGTTGCATTTACAGTTGCTCAGGAATCCATTTTCTAACCTTTTTTTTTGTTTCCTTGATGTTTCTGGCAGGTAGAATTGGGAGCGGTGGGCTCTATTAATATTCATTCTGCTCTGAATCCATGCTAATGAACTATGTAGGATTCTGTTTTTAATTAAAGAAAATAAACATTGTTTCATTCTTGCCTAAAAATGTTCGTGAGGTAAATTTGCATAATTGGCATTTTAGTATGCAGCTTCCCTGGCTCGGCCCTGGTACATAAAGCTGTGGTTTTCTCTCAGTAAAAAGTAGCAATTTGCTCTTGTGAGTTATTAATAAAATTACTGTGACTTGGGTGTGGGATTTTATGTTTATTGTTTTTTTTCCTTGTGCTGACATTAAGGACACGTTGAACAAGAGGGTTACTGTAACTGTTAATCAGCTCTTGTTCCTTGTGCCGGTGTTGATGCGTTGTGTGACAAGGGGACCCATCGCTAACTGTGTGCCTCGGTTTCATTAGCTGAGAGACGGAGGAGGGTAGTAGATTTGGACACGCTGGTCCAGCTTTCAGTAAATGCCTTGTTGTTGCACAGGACTTGCAGCTCCTCGGCAGTGGGCATCCAAGCGTTTTGGCATGAATTTGCTCTTCAGAGCGATGAATGATGTCAGCTGGGCAGGCGTACGGCTCGCACCAGCTCTCGGTGGATGGGGAGAGCCCAGGCTCTGTGCCCATCTTCCCCTGATAACAACACAAGCTCCTGCCTTGCAGTTTCCCGAATAAACACGAGTCTAGAAAAAAAAAAAAGCTGAAACCTGGGGTTACGTGAATTTTCCTAATGTAGCAGACAGAAAGACAGCAGATAATTGATCTTTCCCACTGTTCTTCCCTGTGGGTGTGCACACAGCCCTTCTTCAGCAGGCAACAACATGTTCCACACTTTGTAGCAGCATTAGGTTTAACAAGGTCTAGATACTTTATTTCACTAAGGCTTTCTGAAAACAGAGTTGCAATATTGAAGTGAAATTGTACTAGCTTTTATCTTCACAGTTCGAAAAGGTGCATAAGAAAGGTACGTGTTTCTTGTCTTAGGATCTTTGGTTGCAAACCAGATGAGACACAGGGACACACCTGACCCTTTGTTCTGCCACTGGGGGCTAGGTTTGTGGGAGGGGGTGCAGGCACAAGCCACGCTTGCAAAATGCAAGCCCACCCAGTGCTCTGTTGAGTCTGTACTGGGTTTTGTGCAGTGGTTCATAAGCCTGGCTGAAAAATCAGTGTTACTTGCAAATAGGAAGTTTAACAACAGCCAGAGAGGCATCGGGTAGGCTTGCATGGGGGCTGCGCCATGTCATCTGCCTCATCCATCCGGGGATTTGTGTTCCACTTGCCTGGAAGGGGCACTGGAGTGTCCTCTTGTACAGCACACGGGGACATACTGGTCCCAGAGTAAACATAGGGGATTTTTCAAGGCTCAGCTACAGGAATAAATGACAGTTACTGCCTGTGGCAAGTTTTATTCCTTTGACTTATATGCCACAGAAAATTGTGTTTCTGAATGTAAAGTAAAATGACTGCTGGTATCAGTCCCTGGTATCCAATTGAATACATCTCCTCTCTGCTCTTGTTTTTGGTTTTTTTTTTAAACAGAAGTCAACATGAGACTGATCATTCCTCCTATGGGCCTCTCCATTTTGATCTCTCTCTGCAAAAGGAGAAGTGGTCTCTCAGGAACCCCATCACAGCACAGCCAACCCATAACAGACCCGGGGAGTGACTGGGAAGAGAGAGCAGGTAATGTGCTCTTCGGGGGAGATTTACAGTGTGGGGGCAGTGAGGAGGGATGGATGGGAAAGCGGCTGCTCGCAGCGATTGCTTTCAACAGCTCGCTGATGTAGGGTGTGACCTGGGAAGCAGGACCGAACCACCTTGTTTTGTCGCCTCTCTGGAGGAATATATACACCCGGAACAGCTCCCATCTCCTGGCTGTCAACAATAACACACGATCACCCCGCTGAAGATCGTTTGTCATTTTGATAGCACAATGTATTCTGCCACTGAGAGGTGGCGGGGGCTGCAGGGGTCTTACTCTCAACGCTTTTGAGTCTGTGCCCTTTAGTGCTATAGGTGTCTTTGAAAGGGAAAAGCTTTGCTTTCTGAATGTGGGTTGTTTTTTTTTTCAGCCAGGAAAAAAGCAATTTGGGGTGGGTGTAAAGATTCTACACCTGTGAAGAGATTACATGGGAGATTGCACTGGGAGGAAACAGCTGGGCAGAAAAAAAATGTTAATATTAATAGAAAACACTCCAGAGAGAGAAGGGGAGAAGGGAGCAAGAACATGCCGTTCCTTCAGTTGAAAAACATGGGTTATTTTCATGGCATTTTTTTTGTGTTTTTCTTTTTCTTCCCCCCCCCATATACCACATATCTAAAAGTGCAAAGTGAAATCGATTTTTCGTCCAAAAACATGAGTCTGTTTTACTGCATCTAGTGGAAATTCTCAGTGCATTGATGTAGCATGAAAATTTATGTAAGTGTTTCCAGCAGCATCCCGTTGGCAGCATTATCTCAGGCAAGGGGAATATTTCAACTCCTCGGGGATTAGAGTTAAAAAAAAATTAAAGGTAGGAGAAATGGTACTAAATTGAGGGGTTTAAAGGTAACTTTTTTGGTACCTATGTATTATTTTCTGCTTTAATTAAAACTTTTCCCAAGTGCATATTACCTCAGTTTCTCAGTTTTTACTCGAGAGCGCTTTTCTGCAAGTGGACTCAAAGCAAACTGTGGATGGTCAGTGGGATTTTTAATAAATTCAGTGGGCAGAATAGGCGTCTGCAAAATCTGTGATGCTGCCTCCCTTGTTTTATGTCCTGGGCTGAGTGTCTTTGGCTGGATACCTTCATTGGAAAGACATTTCACAGCCAGTTGGCTGTGATCTAGTAACATCCACACCAGGCACTTGGGGATGCCTAGGAATGGGTGATGTTAAAAACGGGAATTGCTGACGGTGAGGGGTGTCTCGCTGCCGAGAGCAGGGGCTGTGCTGCCTGTCCTGGTTGCTGAACTTAGCAAGTATAAAACAATGCACTGAGAGCATGGGGTCCTGCTGGCAGAACGAGCCCTCTCCTGCCTAGTTTCTGACTCCAGGATTTAGCTTGAACTAGGAGCTCATGAGAAAGAACAGTTTCCTGACAAAGACGATCATTTAATCTCAGCCAGCAGACGCCGCTGCACATAAAGACTGAGGTGGCAGCTGAGCGCTGCTTTTCTCTGTGAGCCAAATCATGGATTTGGATATTTGGCTGAGGCTGTGGACTTGACATGTTCTATGCTCAAAAATTACATCTTGTTGGGAGTCCTCCCTGCGAAAATGATAGATTTCCTTCAGATTCCTTCTTCTCTCCCCAAAACAAGGTCACTGCCAGTTGTCTTCTATTTCCTGAAGCTAAATAAACATACCAACTCACTGGGGGATGAATTAGTGAATTACAACTTGAGTATTCCTGGCTCAAAGATCCAGATTTGATCTGATCTGCTGCACTCATCATGACTTTAGGTTTTCTAGGTTTGCAAAAGGGTACTCTGTTTATACCTGCAATTTGAAACCCCTGGGTTTTATGGAGCTGAGCCACTAGCTCTCATTTTTTTATTGACTGTATAGGTACCCAGATAAGACAAGAAGCAAAAATTTGAAAACCAAAATGCTGGGGAAAAATTCAGCAATTAAAAAGGCTGTGGCTCTCTTTCAATGCCAGCTCCCCCCACTGCAGTTCTCTCCAAGATACCCACGTTAATTTTGAAAAGTGCCCCTTCCTTGCCTTCTGTGCTGCTTGTCAGGGTACCAATAAATCACTGCTGTGCCTGTCCATGAGGCGCTTCAGCTGGTAGAAAATTGGGCTGGGTGGGCTCCGTGCCTCTGTAGTGCTCCAGGGTCACCTTTGGTCCTTGACACAGCACCGAGCAGCCAAGCTGTGCCTTCTGGGCTCCCGTTCCCCTGTGATCACAGCCATTTCAGCCTGGAGAATTTGATTTGGGCCCACTCTCAGGCTTTTTTTTTTTCCTTTTTATTTTTTTTCCAAATGATTCAGGCAACTCACCCGCTATTTGTAGAAAGGGGGAAGCTGTTCCTGGTGATGCTGTAGCAAGGGGACACAAAGCGGTGCTGCGGCCCTGGGCTGGGGCTCAGTCCTGCTGTCTGCCAGAGGAGTGTGCACCAGCACCTGAAGTACTTGCTCATGCTCTGCTCTGCCAATAGTGGATTTTTAATTTTATTTATTTTATACAGAGCTCTACTAATTCTATTCTGCAGCTTTTAACTTCAGTATTTTCAATTTAGCACTGACATTTTGACAATTTTTCAAAGCCAGAGAGGAACCTTTTCCCTCCTTCTTTCCCTGCCTCAAGCGAGTAACATCCCATTTTTTCCCATCTTAGTAGGCAAATTACAAGCCATTTTTGCTGGCTTTCAGATTCAGATTTAATGATTCTCGCACATAATAAACATCTGCAAAAGTATCTCCCAAAGCTAGGACAGGATCTGGTGTTGATCCAGAACAGCTTGGAAAGGCGGCACCTGGGCCCTCCTCCCCACCTGCACCTTTCTCTTCCTCTCCAACACCAGGATTGTGACTGTCTCACACACCCCTTGAAGAAGAGAATCTCTGAATTTGTAATTCCTGAGCTCTAAGCAGGAAAGCAGCTTTCTACTAACACTGCCTGAAAGTTAGTGCTGGAGCATGTTTGCATTCAGTGCTACTGAACTGCTGTTCAAACACTGAAAACTCTTGTGCAGTTTCCTGCAATGTAATGTACCTCACTGGTAAAAACACGTTTTTCCACCCAGTGTTTTATTAAGTGGGTAGAAAGCAGGGTGGAAGGGATGTATGGCATCTTTCTTTGAGCTTGTATTATAGGTGTGAGCTAATGGGCAATATGCATTTCGTTCTAATATCTTCGGTTTCCCTGGCTGTGGCTCAGGTGAGAAGCAATCTAGGTTGCTACTTGGAGCAGCCTCAGAGAGGTTGGCTCTGGTTGCTGTGGTTCTATCTATCACCTGGAATAAATTTAAATCTGTATTGGATGCTTCAGTCCTACATTCACACATTTCTTGACTGCAAGCTGAAGCGGAGAGGGGAATGTATGTTTCTCACTGCAGCAAAATACGTACCAGAGATGGGGGTACCACACGTCTTGCCGCCTTCTTTCGGACGGCTACAATGCCTGAGGTTGATGAAGCGCATCAGCTGACACATCAGACAGACAGACAGACGGAAGTTAGCTGTGCACGCAGACTACACCTCACTAATTCCTTTCTCCAGTTTGATTCGCAGGACACCTGCAGCAAAGGCTTTGGGAAAGGATGGCCTGTTTACTGCTCCTTAGACCGCTGGAGCGCAGAAAACCTGGCAGCCTCCCCCCGGGTGGGGCGGTTATTCCCAGCACATCCTTGTGTTGAAAGCCTCAGGATGAAGATGAATCTGAAGGTGGTGTTTGCTGGCATGGTGAGTTTTTCCACCAGGCCTGTGAGCTCATCCAGCTTGTGCGTGGCTGCAGGAGTGCTTGTGCTGACCTGGAGGATGGGGTGGGTGGAGGAACCCTCATCCGTAGCGCTACGCTGGGTGAAGTTCATTGTGAAGCCTCAGGCGTGTCTCCACATGCCTTTCGGGGAACATTTAACAGGTCCAGCCCAAAACCAGAGGCACCAGGCAAATGTAAATGACCAGCTGGTTAGGGGATGCCATTATCACCTGAACTGCAGGCAGGTACTAGAGATGGCAGACAGATGCTTAAGTCCTTTTGAGGATCAGGGTCTCTGTGCATAATGTAATTAGCTGAATGTCTGAAGTAGAGCTTCTTTGCTCCTCTTTTAATAAAAGAGGAAATTTAAATGCAAAACTTCTGTTAAGGCACATTAAGCTTTAAGACTTGAACACAACGATCAGCTCATTCAGGCTACGCTTTCCACAGCTTTTCTCACTTAGCCAGATGACACATGCATGCTGTGTTTTAGAACTGAGCTCTGCCCTCATTTACACCAGGAACCCTCATTAAATTCAGCTGAATTCATTGAATTTAACAGGATTGCCTGGTGTAATTAATGTTTTGAGGACAAATTTTGTCCTTAGCTTTAATGCTTTACCACCATATACAGCATTCGGATGTGTAACTTGCTGAATATAGGAGTCAAACACTTAACTTGTATATATGTTAAATCCAAACCATAAAGTGACACTGACACTCTTTCTTGCATTTTATAAGCAGTTAACAATTTGCATACACCCAGCAGTGATACTGTGCCTTTGAATTTAAATTTTAATTATTCTGCTGGTCTACCAGGATGTCACTTGTTTAATGTCTCACTGAGCTTAGAGGTCACCCAGTCCAAGTCTCCTCTACTGGTATTTTTATCTGACTAAAAGCTTCTACTAACAGGAGCACAGCAAACACCCGGAATTGAGACCTATGTAGTAATACATATGAATTAGAATTTAGAGAAACTTGGAGAGCAGGGGATTATGTTTTCAGAGTGTTTCTTTTTTAATGGTTATTTGACTCTGACTGGGATCATACATTGTTATTCTCTGCTGATCAGAGCACAGGCTGTCATTTAGACATGCAGTGAGACTGAGGCCGTACTGCATCAAAAAAGGAAGCATTTCACTCAACTGTAAAGAGGCAAGTGGCTTCAGCACGCTGGATGATGGCGGGTCATGCCACTTTCACTTACACTTGGAAAAGACAAATCAAGCTTCCTGAAAGCACAGACAATAATTCAGCAGTATACCATGACACCTGACTTTCTGCTAAATGCATAAGAATCCCTGTTACAAAATATTAATTTACATATCACTGTCAAATTCTTTAACTGGAATCACAGAATAGTTTGGGTTGGGAGGCACCCTTAAAGATCATTGAGTTAGAACTCCCCTGACATGGGCAAGGACACCTCCCTCTAGACCAGGTTGCTCAAAGCCCCATCCAGCCTGGGGCACTTCTCAGGGATGGGGCATCCACAACTTCCCCAGGCAACCTGTTTCAGTGTCTCACCACCCTCACAGTAAAGAATTTCTTCCTAATAGCTAATCTAAATCTACCCTCTTTCATTAAAACCATTGCCCCTTGTCTTGTGACTACGTGCCCTGGTAAATTATTCAGTGCTCCCAAAGTCTACAGAACGATGGTTACATACCAGGATTGCTTCCTATCTCCCAAGAAACCTTGTGCCTGAGAAAAGTGACCTATGCCAGAGAAACCATACTCCTAAAAGTACTTACAATGAGTACAGTGAGTAACACACCGGATCAGATGAATAGTTGTGACAAACTGAAAACTACACTGATCTCAACTGAGATACGGCAACGCAAACTGTGAATTACTGATAAATGTTGTCTAAAATCATAGGAATATTTAAAACAAATGTAAAACCTGATGAAGAGTAAAGCAAAAGTAACCACTTTTATTTCACTCTATTTTAGTACTCACTGAAGAGAGGTACATGGTGTTTAAACCCACCTGAAGCAGGTGGTGCTGAATCTTTCATTTCTGAGTTTAGTGGTGGTACCTTAGGCCAAGTCCATTCCCAGGTGCTGCACAAGTTTCACTCAGATCCAGCTGTGGGACGCAGAGGCCAAGCCAGAAACAGAAATACCAACTGATTTAATTTTTTTTTCAGTTGGCTGGCACATAAGTGGCCACTCTTTCAATGTACAAGTACGAGCCGTAAACTACATACGTCCTGTAAAAATGGAACAAGTTCTCTCTCAGTGAGAAAAGCTGTAGGTTTAGAGCCTCAAAAGCGAGGTGAATGGTGAATTTCAGGCATCCTCATTTTTTTGCACGTCCACCTGGCAGCAGTTTTCAAACAACACGTTTTTTAGGACAACTGTTTGACCCCTGTACAGTATCTCCAGGTGGACAAGCATAAAAATGAGTTTAATTAGTTACTTAAAAATAAAGGTGGGGGTATTTGAAGATGGTAAGAATTAATCGAAGGATGTGGTATAAAGAAACATTGACAAATACAGTTACAGAATTGTCCCACAGCAGTGATTCATGACAAGAAGCTGCTCCGATTGCTAAACATTAAATCTCAAAACAATAAAAACCCAACTAACAGGTGCATGTTTTATATTCATGTAGGATTGCGAGTATCTGGATTGCATCTTTACAATACGGATGAAGGCAGACATGTGGGCATAGATATGAAATACATAAGATATTAAATGATCCCACAGTGGTACTGACATTCCAAAAATCTGTCTTCCAAGGGAGGCCAGAATCAATCTATGCCGATATTGTCACGTGAGTGGTAACTGCCCTGTGTCCTGCTCTGCATCACCCCATTTGCTTCTACTCTGTGTGGCTTAGCCATTGGATACCTCTGCCCTCATCTCCCCATCCTTTTCCGCGGGAAGTACTTTATATTCATGTTTTTCACTTGGCATTTTCACTTGGCACTGGGCAAGGAGAGGAACTGAGTCGTGTTTCCGCTCTGCCTAACTGGCACCACAACTTTCTCTGCCCAGCAGAACGCTAGAGGAGCCTAAATCCAGAGGCTCTAAAGTAGGCATGAGGAAGACCACTGTAGTGTAAGAACTGAAATACATACACTTGCACAAGTTAAGCGGTTCCTGTACCAACCTTGTGGCATCTGCTGGTGACAACCAAGTAGAGGTGTTGGCCAGCGAGTGGGAGAAGAAGCAAGCATTAGTAGTAGTGGACATACTGAAGCAAGCATTGGTTTGGGAATAGAGAAAGCCTCCGCTCCTACCCACAGCCTCCCGGAGTCCAAATGCTTTAATCTGAAAGATTTAATGGTGTCACAAAACCAAGAAAGCATAGGGATTGGTATCATTCAGGTGA
Organism: Nycticryphes semicollaris; assembly: GCA_013400055.1. Classification (NCBI taxonomy): domain Eukaryota; kingdom Metazoa; phylum Chordata; class Aves; order Charadriiformes; family Rostratulidae; genus Nycticryphes; species Nycticryphes semicollaris. The sequence goes on along the minus strand of VXBJ01000051.1, from coordinate 283,733 downwards.
TACAGTCCGTCATATTGTGGGAAATTCATACTGGGGGGGACTCTGTGATTCCCTCACACGCCATTTGGCCAACCTGCCTTAAGCGGCCCTGCTTGACTGGGGGTTGGACCAGCTGACCTCCAGATGTCCCTTCCAACCTCAACCATGCTGTGATTGGTGGTTATGGAGCAGCCTCCTGTGAGAGCAGTGGACACCCAAAGGGATAATGCTCAATAGTCTGATGGGGACAAAACAAGACACACAGAGTAGAACCAAGTGAAGAGAAGTGCATTCAGAATATAATTTCTATAATTCACATACTGATATTCTGTCAGTAACTTTTAGCTGATGAAATTAGCTCATGTGATTTGCTCACTAATTAGTGAAAAACTGTAACAATCATCAAGACAACAGAAAGTCAAATTCAGTTTTTCTTGTAAAAAGAATCCGAGTAATTGACTATATATATATATAACACTGTAATGAAGAATAACTAAACAGTAATAGACTTGGTAGGGATGAAGCTCGCTCTAGGTCAGCCCAAAGTCTTCACAATGATAGGAGTGTTACAGACAACAGATTCTGTAGTAATGCCACTGAATATTCATAATTGAATAGATTTTATTTCACATTTACACAGGAGCAATAGTAAATACAATTTAAAAAATCAGCCTTGCTGGAAAAAAATAGTTGGAAATGATCTACCCTAACTTGAGACACTGAGTGTTAAAGCTATCACCCTCTTTGATAGCTACAGCCTCTAAAAGTGCCTGCTTCTTCTGCATACTGCGGGATGACTCCAGTTCATACATGGTTGTCAAGTTGAAGAGAACACTCTCATGTAGGTAGTGTTTAGGGTCCTGCTGAACCATTCCTTCCAGTTGCCGGAGGGAATCCTTCAGTTTTCCCAGATAAAGAAGACAAACAGCAGCATTGTTATTAGCCTAGAGAAAAATATATTGCAAATACATAAATAAGAGGGTCTATACCTATATGTATATTTACCTACAAGTGATGAGAGAGAAGGAAAAAAAGAAGTTGAGCATCTGGAGTTACAACAGATTTACTCTGTGCTAATAATTACTACTTTGTGTGTGTGTGCATGCTCAAGTAACTAAAATACATTATCAATCATACAATCCAGTCCTTTTCTTCTTGTTTTCAAGACTTATTCTGTGCCAGGAAGACCTGCTGACTTCTAAGAGCTGAAACTCTAAAAGACAGAGTCTAAACCAAAATATAAATAGCACAGGACATTAGTCCTTTCAATTTTGAAAGTCAGCTGAAACAGATTTCAGAAACTCTGTAAGATTGCATGCTGTCATTCTCATAGGTTCTATTTAAATGACTTCACTCTATCTTCAGAAGTGTTCTTCTCTCTTGCTTACATGTGGAAGATCCACATAAGCAACGGGAAGAAATTATCACAAAGGCATCTACAACTGACCTCTTTGTAGAGGGCAGAGAGGGCAGCCTAAATACATCGAAAATGATCAAGTCAGGTTCCGTTTTCTTTTCCACACGAAACAGGTTTTATGAGTTACCCCAAGATTCCAACAGTACAAAGTCATATACCATGTTTAGCAGCAGGAACTTTCCCACATTGTGAAAGCTGCAGATACAGGAAGAACACAGCCTTTTTTTAAAAAAAAGTCTTTTTCTCTCCCTCTCTCCCTTACTGATCTCGTGTGATTTATAATACATGCTCCTTTACAGCCTGCAAAATGATGCAGTTCATGTGCTTCTTAAACTCAGTCCCCTTGAGTCTTTCAATGGCCTTGGACCACGCTACTGGGGGTGAGCTGTCCCAGATCTTGTCAACACCCTTATGCAACCATGCACTGAAAGCTGCCAAACATAGAAAACCCAAAAGTAAATACACAGTTCTTCTTTGATCTCCTCTTGTGGTGGGAATCGAAGGCTCTGGTATGCAACATGTTAAAAATGTCATGTTTAAAATGACAATATTCCTCCAATGTTGTGTGAAATCAAGTTAATCTTATATACGTTGGCAGCTGCTGTTTCTTTTTCTGACGTGCATCTCTGTGCTAAAAACAGTGAATGCAAAAAATAAAAGTGCTTTTGAGAAGATCCCATAAAACATAATGTTTTGGAATTTCCACATGCATGTCTAAGTATTCATGCCCTTCATATAGACTGGTTCTTCATTTCCCATCCCAGTCTGTATCTTAGCCTTATGTATACTAAACCCCTTTGGCACACATGCCACATCCAATTTCTCTATAAAGCTCTGAGCATGCTCTGAGCATACTCTGAGTACTAATTAAATCCACGCATGAAGCATTACAAGAATAATTTAGGTGTTCATTATAAATGTAGCAATTTGGAGATTTACCACAGCGTTGGATGAGTCGATCCTTAAAATTTCTGTGAAAAATCGATGAGCTTCTGCAAAATTATTCTGACCAAGGTGGAGAAATGCTCTAGAAAGTAAGTGACATATGAATGAGTTCTCCTCAAAAACCCAAGGTGATAATACATTTTAAAAAGAATGGACACCATGTTATAGATGTGAGAGTTTCTGACACTTGCTCATCACGGTGTAATTACAACCAGCAAGGAGACACTGATTTACAGACAAATGGAGTGACAACTTGGTTCATTTGGCTATTATATATTCTGCCTACGAAAGCAACAGTCTTCATTGTGTTCTTATTAATTTAAATGCAGATACTCTCTTCCTGGAATTATTTCTCTTCATGAAATTAGCCATGCTATATGATTTTCAGAGCACTTTTGAATAGTATTTTCTAAATATGTTAAGCCAACGTGCTAACCCTTACATACTGAGTTTTGTCCCTGCCCCCCTCTATCATGCAGCTCAATTTACTACATTGTATTCCAGCATCCTTTGGAACCACCAGGTGGTAACTTTACCAGGAGATCTGATTGTAGGGTAAGACCCCAAAATAGCTTCTCCTCTCCTAAGAGTTATTTATGCAAATGTCTATTGAAAAAGCGGAGTGAAAATATGCAACGCCTGGAAGAATGAGAAAAAACTTTGTAAAATCAGCTGAAGGATCACAATTTCAATCCAGGGTAATACGACTGTACCGAGGAACACGGATCTCCTGGGTCTATGTGCCATTCAGTCCCACTTACGACAGATGTAGTTACATAAAAGAAAGAGAATGGGATTGTCTCATGGGTAGTTTAATGCTCACAATGCATACTTTGCAAAACTGTATTTTAAAAGTTTCATTTAGCTATCAAATTACCTACCTGTTCATTAAAACCATAATTTGGCTCTGTAGTCCATCCAATTTGTGAGTCACTTTCTCAACATCTTGAAAATATTTTTCTGCAGTTTTTATGTCTCCAATCTAGGCAGTAAAATAACAAGAAAGTTACCGCAACAAGAATAAAAGAGATTATATCTATTACAAAGGAGAGGAACATGAGAACATATCAAAGTCCATCATCTAATTGTTTGGTACCAAGCTGACTGGATAACGTCCGTTATCAAAGCAAGTAATCGAAGAGCCATGTTAGGATCATGAAAAGAACCCCCAAAGCATGTGCAGGGTTATCTAAAGCAGCGTTTGGCAGTTTCTGTGGGTTGTGGAGCATTCACTGACTGTATGGCAGGGGCGGCCCATGTCCTCGTTTGGCTCTTTTGTTGTTACAAAATTAAGAGATGGAAGAAGAAGAAAACTTAGTACTGGGTAAAATAAATTTATCAAAAGAAGTAAAGCTAAACTAGTTTGGGAGCATAAGGCTGTGGAAACTGTGTAGCCCTCAGGTGAGGAGATCCAGGGGGCCTTGAAGAGATCACCTGTTTGTTCAAGAACAGGACCAATGTTGCCAAAAATGTTGGAGACAAATATATTGATGTCTCTTTAAAGCTCTGAGATGGTGAATGTTACACAGCCTCCCTAGGAAACTTATTCCAGAATTCTTAAATAGCTTTAGAAAATACACTCAGTCTGTCTTGCTGCTTCACTCCAACTTTTTGTCCCATCCGTAGTGGTCAGGGAATTCCTCTTGTTTACCAGCATTTCACATACTTGAATTTTTTTAGTGCACTCTCTCCTATGTTTCTTCTTCTAGAATGATAATCAATTTCCAAGCAAATCAGTGTTCATCCTTTTCTCACAGAAAATGTTTTCTGGATTCTCTGGTCATTCTTGCTGTTGTTCTCTGAACTCTCTCCCCTGTTACTTCACATCCTCCCCAAGTGCCTGCTCATCTCCAACTGATTTCTCACCAGCAGTGAGAATGGAGGAATTACTTTTATGTTTCACATCTGAATACGCAGTTTGCTTTTACGCCACAGTATTTTGGAAGCCCGATCTGTTTACTCGTGTGTAGCTTGATTACCCTTAACCTCTCTATAGAACAGTGTCTTGTTAGTTGTTTCCCATTTTGGGTATTTGTATATTACTCCCAGTCTTTGGCAGCATTTTGCCTTTGCTGTTTGAATTGCAGCCAATGTAACATTTCAGTTTCTCAATTTGTCAAGATTATTTTGCGTTCTGATCCTGCCCTTCTTAGTGTCTGGACCACTCCCAGCTTGGTATCATCTGTACCCTTTACAAGCATGCTTCTAATTTCATCATACAAGCACCTAACCTAAAAATACAGACACTGCAAACCCTAGAGATCCTTGTGGAAAAGCTCAGACAGCAAGTCCTTCTAGTCTACCAGCAAATGACTTTCCAAGTAAACTTTTCACGTACCACAAACATGCGTCTTAAGGTTTCATCTAGATTTCTTCCTGATTTGCTTCTGTGAGTATCATAGGGGCAGTATCCAAAGCCCTACTGACATCACCAATACAACTGATGCTGCTTTACCTCCTAGCCACAAGACCTCTCCCTTGACAACTTGAACTAAATTACTATTCTTCACATTTAGGGGATGCTCCAATTGTACACTGCACCCAAAGATGCAACTGTCCATCTACCAAAGCATTTATGGAATTCTCATTAATAATCATTAAGCTAATGAAACATGCATTTCTCCCAGATGTTACACAACTGGACTCAAACTAAGCAAACTTTATTAATTCTAAAAATTTATACATTCAGTTATAATGACAAAGGATACAATTTTTCTCTATAAATACCACTACCATTGTAAACCACCCAGTAAATAACTACAAGTAACTAAAGGATAAAGCTGGCACAAGTGTAAATGAATCCATCCTCTAACAGTTTTAGCCTGGAAATTAGAAGGAAGCCCTTAACCATGAGAAAAATCAATTTCTAAAGCAAACTACCATCTTGCTCCACAGGGAGCTTGATGTGTCCAAATATAGTGTGCTCTGAGACTAATCACACTGTATTTGTCATTTTTAAGAGTTCTCATTTCTTAGCTGCATCTTGTGTCTTCTTAGTAAACCTGCCAAACTTTTAATTCTCCTTTTTTCCACAGAGGGGAAACAGTTTACTTTTTTTTTTTTTTGTGTCAAAATAGAAAGAATTAGCTCTAATTAGTCATTTATATGGTACATTTTTAAAGAGGTCTTCATCACTTAATTTATGTAACTTAGGACAGAAAACCTGACTTTGGTATCCAATAGTAATTATTAGCACTTTGAATAAAAATGAAAATTCATCTTTTAACCTCAAATAACCATATTCCCTAATAAGGGTCCTCCAATATACGACACCTTTAAGTTTGTGGTTTGTCTGGAAACCAAGCTCCCTGTCTTCTCAGGGACAAAAGAAGGAAAGTCTTAAGTTCCTTCTCAATGAAGGCAGCAGTTACTCAGTGGGACTGAGAGCTGCATGCACTCTGAGGCAGCAAGACATGAAATTTTTAATGAAACTCACTGAAGTCAATGGCAGCTTTACCATTAGTTTTGAGAGAAACCAGAATGTTGCTCTTAGATTAAATTACTAGCATAATTTTCTAAGGCATGTTCTTTGTTCACTAACGCACATGAATGTACTCCTAGTATTGGCGGTGCTTTATGTTTCTTAACTTTACTGAATATCACATGGCAGACGTTTGGTTGGGGTTTTTTTTTGTTTGTTTGTTTTGGCTGCTGCATCACAACAATCTGATACAGGCAACAATTTTTAAATGCAACAATTATTCACTACATGGCTGTCAGCAGCAGTATTACCTAGCAGATTTAGAATAAAATGCGTACCTGCAGGAAAATCCTTCCAATTCCACTCAACAGCTGAGGCTCTTGCTGTGGATAGTACTTGATGACGGTGCGATAAGCATCTACAGCAAGCACATAGTCCTAAGGGGTGAAAAGCACAGGATGAGATATTTAAGTTCAGCATCCTTCAGTATTTACGTTGCCTTCTTTATATAGGCATATTCAAACAGAATTAAAGTAGTTGCAACTTGTCAGTGGGACAGAATTTCTGTCTATGGCAGTAGGCACAAGTAACTGACTATAATGGTCTTTTCTCAATCGCAGTGGAACTCCAAACGCAGGGGATCTTCCTTTTTTTTAAATTCTTTTTCAACTGGATCATATTCTGTTTGTAGCTAAATGCTGTGAACAAAAAATCTAATCATTTACTCTTCATCTTCGATTATTCATCCACCTTTTCAGATGACTAGCACTGCTGCCAAGGGAAAGAAGACCTTTTCTGTCCCTCCACCCAAACTCTTGTTCCCTTCTACCGTACTGTGTAAAAGGAAAACAGGCAGGTAATCTAAATAATAGAAAACTGATTTGGGCTGAAACTAAGTGAGGGGTGGGCTGGTTTTGAACTCCAGGAAGCTTTGCAAGTGACACCCCCTCCCCCCCAGGCCTGCAGGACTGTGCTGTCAAGTGGCAGGTCTGAGATCTGCCTGCTTAGGATGCAGTGCCACCGTACCCTCCCGATAGCAACCAGTGACAGAGGATTAAACAACATCACGGTCCAGTTTCCCCCAGGAAAGAAATGCATGTGTGACTGGTTACTGTAGCCCAGCTGTTTCATGGTTAAACTGCAGTAACTCAATGATCTGAGCAGTGAACAACTGTAGCCTGGCTACATGGTCTCTGGCAGGGGTACCCGAAACTCTGCAGGTGCTCCATGCTGACTAGAGGACACGGAGCCCAGGACGGCACGAGCCTCAGCTACAGCATCTTGGAGCAATCCAGAGCAAAAGCAGAACCCTCCTTGCATTTGATTATTAAGAGCCAGGCACATGCAAAGATGGAAGAGTCCCTGGGCTGTACTGTTTTGGTGTTTCCTGACAGTACTGCCCTTCAACTTAATACAAGAATTCATAGTGGGTGTTAGGAAGCAAAAGACATCAAAGAATAATCTTTCAAAACTGCACAGACGCCTTGGGATACTCACTACCCTTCCATTTTTCTTGGTCAAATTATAGAGCTCATTTAACTTGTCTCTAATGTGATCACAGCTGCTGGTAAAGGTTCTTATTCTTCCTCTGCTGCTTAGTCTGAGGCAGCAATGTGCCCCAGGTGTAATGAATTTATTTTCCCGAGGTCACACTTCAAAGGATTGAACCGCACCTGACCCACGCACCAGGTCACCATTTGGAACATAATAATTGTTTCATACACACAAAAATCAAGAGAAGTCTGTGGAGTCTGATCTGTCTATGAGAGAAATTACATGTCCTAGAAGAGACTGACTTAAACAGCCCAGGAGGCACTCTGCAGGACCTTTCTTTTGCAAACAACTTGTATATCATGGGTATAAGAATTAATTCTGAGTAGTTAATTATTAACATTTAGAGTTTATTCCGAATCTAGTGTGCCATGCCATGTTCATGCTTATTATTTGTAATAGGAAGAGTTCAGAGCAAAGACAACAGGCCATATACACAAACATATATTTATTTAAATTCTTATTTATTTAGAATTCAGAACTCAAATGTGATAAAGTTTAGGCTACCACATTTTTTTTTTTTAAATTTATGACTTAGGAAAAACTCAATTTTCACTGTAACAGCTCTCGCTAAAGGACTTCATTGATCATGGAGTCCCAGGCAGTTAGGCAGGCATAAAAAAAACTTGGAATAGGGACCCTCTGAACTGGCTCCTTAGAGGAATGCCAGCCACACTTGTATTAACTATTAATAGCTGGAGAAGAGTAATTTATAAAATTTGAAGGACTGCACATGACTGTGAATTTTATCCCTTTAAGCCTAGAATGTGCCCACTGGAGAATAATTCTATTATATCAAATTTTATCTTTTGTGCCCCGCGTCTTCTATTCTGTGGTGTGAAGCTGCCCCTTAACCCAGCGCTCAGGCTCAGACTACACAGCCGTGAGGGATGGGGCCTTAACGGTCACATCCCCAAACTGATGTAGAAACAACTCCCAGGAGATCACGCAGTTAAGCTGATAGAAAAGTGCTTCTGTCAGCTGAGGTTACAGCTTAGCACAAACCGATTGCGGAAAAGTCTGGGCCAGAAGCAGCTGCATGAGGGGGCACTGTTTGCACAATTATGACACCATCGGCTCCTGAGTGGAGGTACCAGCCAGCCTTGGCAGGAACAAGCAGCCAAGTCTTGGAGGCCCACGCTGCGGTGGCTTCATAGTCTTGGCCTCTTCAGGCAAACAAACTCTCTTCTCCTTTTGAATTCCCTAGCAATTATAAATACCTAAAGGGCGTGCGTCAAGAGGATGGGGCCAGACTCTTTAGTGGTGCCCAGTGAAAAGACAAAGGGCAGTGGGCACAAACTGCAACACAGGAAATTCCATCTCAACATAAGGAAAAACTTCTTTACTTTGAGGGTGACAGAGCACTGGAACAGGCTGCCCAGCAGAGAGGTGGTGGAGTCTCCCCCTCTAGAGGTATTCAAAACCCTCCTGGGTATGTTCCTGTCCAGCCTGCTCTAGGTGAACCTGCTTTGGCAGGGGGACTGGACTAGATGATCTCCAAAGGTCCTTTGTGCTCCCTACCATTCTGTGAACTTACTCATCAAAAATAGTTGTAGTAAGCCATTGCATCTACCTGTACAAAAATGGTAAGTGGGGTTTGTTTTCCTTTGATGCACTGCAGTGTTAACTGTATTTCCCTTCCTGGTTACCGCATTATACGTTTTCATGTTTCCCTCACCACCACTGATAATATTTTGAGTACTTAAAATATTTATTATAAGGTATTAGAAATAAGCATATAAGACCGTGATGTGAAGAATGCTGAGAGCAGGGTCAATAAACCCTAGGCTAAAAAATCACCTTTAGTTATACAAAGTGGATAGTTCATAAATACTGTATTTTGGAAAGGGGAAGAGAAAGAGAGGAAAGAAGAGTTATCCCTGTCCATCTAGTGCACCTGTGGAAGGGTCACAAAAGCAGAGATTCACAGTGTTAGGAACCCAAAGAGCAGCGCTGCAGCACAATTAGGCAAAAGACACAATGATTCCCGCAGTCTTTCTCCTTAAAATCATAGAGGAATCAAAGTCCTTAGGCATCAGTCCTGTCATTAGTACAAGCTGTCATCTTCTCCTTTGCACAGCTTTAATTGTATTAGACCCAAATTAAAATAAACTCTAATGCTTGTGTTTTTTACGAAGGGCAAGTTCTATAAAAGCTAAGACAATACTGAAAGGAATCTAAGAAGTGCAAAATGTGCCTTTAATTAGAGTGCATTTATAATATATATGGAAAGTACTTAAGTGTTTATTCCTCAGAGAGGTAAAATTCTGGTAAGAGAACGTCAAAAACAATTTTAGCTCAGATGAAAAGAACTTAAAAAGTTTTCGAGACGCTTCCATGGTGATTTAGTAAAATGACAGATGCTTTGCAATTAAATTGTTGAAATGAAGCAATGCACACCATCAGCTGCATTTTAAATTGATATTCCTTCATATTGCTATATTCAGGGTACGCTTTCATAGCGACTTACACCCACAGCTCTTGTAAATGGAAGTCTGTAGTGACATGTTGCACTGTCTCCCCTTTCCGCTGTATTCCCACCTCCTCCCCTTGTTCACATGAAACGGGAAAAACCGACTCAGTTGATATGACTGAGATCTGGCATTTCTTTGGGTTTTTTCACCTGCGTAAGTCCAACAGTGGTGCACGAAAGGAAGCTACCAAACATTTTAAACAGGCTGTACAAAGAAAAGGGGATGGAACAGGGAAAGGGCATATAGTAAGACTGCCTCAAAACTGGTACCCAACAAGATCAGTCACACTGATAAAGGGAGAGAGAGACAGCAGGTGGAGGAATTCAGTACCCAGGAAAGATGGTCCCAGGGTAAAGGAGGTTCCTCTCCTGTTCCACTGTAGGCTTCCTGTGCAAGTCTGGGGGCATCACTTCTTTGCACCTCACTCACTATTTTGCACCAAAACAATATATCCCTCCATCTGAAGAATTTAATGAGATGTTGAGCTGTGCAACTAATGATCCCATATTTAAAAAGACAAAAGTCATTGTGCTACATGAACAGAATTCCTTGAGTCAGATAAGTAAGGCAGAAGAGAGATGATGGGAAAAAAACCTAATTAGAGGCAAGAATAACTGAAATAGATTTAAATAGTTACAGGTTCAACATCTAATCAAAATATTTTTTTTCTTATTTTCAAGATTCATTCCTGACAAGATTGTTCCCTATTAAGTACTCCTGAAGTTTTTTGGCCATAGAAAGAGGTTAGTAAAAATACAACAATAAGTTTTTCTTTTTTTACCAATGTAACATAATTTTACTTTAATAAATAATTATTATTAATCCACTAAAAGCATAAGCTATTCCATTCACCTAATAGTACTTGGGGATGAAACATGACCATTTTGCAATATTGTAAATACTCACTAGATGGCAATAGATGGCACTGACTTGGAGAAGAAAATCAGTTGTGGATTTTTTTTTTTAATTTTTTTTTTAAATGACATACACTTGAAATACTTGAATAACAACAAGTGCAGTTTTTAATGCATATAATGCACACTAAAAATAAATCTAAATTAAAAAAGCAGCAAAAAATAAATTATAAATATATGGAACTTCTCAATTAATAGAATTGTTCATAAAAGAATCAACAGAAGTGTGTTTAAAATTATTTAAAGATATAGTTTCATACTCTAGAAGGTGGAGATGATGATTACAGCATTGCTGCCTGTTAGAATAGGCTTAAAAATCATTAAATTTATAAATATCCAATATAATTTTCTCACAGAGGATCTGTCACGTAAGTGGAAAACTTAACTTCATTTACTACTCTGATTTTAACTGCAACATGACTGTGTTTGAAAAAATGCACTGAAATGCAAATTTGAGATGGAAATAATTATTCATTAACATGCAGTTGTGGGTAACATGGAAGTTATCATGCAACCATAATTTTTTTAATTTAACAGCTGTAAGACAGGCCCAAAATACGGTCTTATGATCAATTTTACTTATGATGTATCTGAGCTGCAGAATTTCTTCAGAACCATTTCCAAAAAGGTGATACTTGGTATTCACAAATATTACTAGAAGGAAATAGCACTAAAAGGACCAAAGCAGAAGAAAGGTGAGAACTGTGCATCCACGTGGATTTGTGTGCACATGAGAAGAAAACCACTGAAAGTGTTAAAAAGATTTCGCAGTCAAAACTAAAGTTAACTTCCTGAAGAAAAAAAAACATTACCAGCATTTTCCTATTTTTATATTGTACTTTTTTGGGGGTGGCAACTTGTGCTTTCCTCCACTTGCTTTCTGAAAAAGAAAGTTCCTTAAAAACTGGCCCCATGTCAAGTAACTACTTCAAACACAAATGATTACTAATTCTTAAAAATATCTCATGACTTAATGGACAATTATTTCTATTGAAAACAGAAACGCTCTGATCACAACATCATTATGAACACAAATTTCTGGTTTCCATAATTCTCATAAAAAAGATATTCCAATTCACATCAAGGAGTATGTGGGTAATGATCTTATCTAAAAAATGCATGCTTTTTGAGGTATCGTAATACGAAGAACGAAGAAGCCCTGTTTGGGAAGTAGCTTAGTAAATATCAGGGGGTCAGGTTTGGCACGACCTCGGGCAAGCAAAGAGCAGGGAGCAAGGAGTGCAAATCTTGGCCCCCTGAAGATTATACTGCTGACAGCTCTGCTCCGAGGCTGTTGCTGCTAATTGATTTCTGAAGTACAGTTAAGCTCAGGACAACAGCATTTTGCTGCAAAAATGGTGGGATCCCCGTTCCCCTGACTGAGGTGAACAGCAGAAGAAATTTTATTTCTCCTTCCTGAATACAAGGAGAAGCTGGAAGTGTTGCACACCACACGGAGTAGGATTGGTAAAAAAGTTAGGAATCAAGGGGGAAGACCACACCAGTGGAAAGTACTTCTGCTTTTATCCCTTTCTCTTCCACCCCTACCTACTAGTGAGGATTTAAACTCGAAAAAAGGTGTCTTACAATTTAGATAAGTTGACAAGGGAGGATGTATTTAGATGTTCTGGACCTTCATCATATACAGTATGATGAAGGCTACAGTATTATTAATGCTCACAAACAGATCAACATTCCTAGTGCACAGTTTGAAAAAGACACATTATGTGTCCAAAGCACATAATTGCTTTTAATTACAGCATTTAGTTAAGTGTTTGAAAAATTCAATTTAAAAATGCAAATTCTGTATTGTTATTGCATGTTCTCCAGGATGATTTGGGGAGAAGTAAGTACAGATATGTTCCCAAAGAACATTACTGCAAATGGTTATCTATTAAATAAGACATTATTAAGTCTAATTAATTCCTCACTAAGCCAAACCTCCATGTACAGTCAGGTAGTTTTCCCTTATCTATGCACCAGTAATTCTCTTGCATTTTCTCTGACATTCTATTCGGGAATATACGGTACCTCTGCAGTTGCTGCCACCCACGTACCTTCATCATTAGCAGACAGTTTGCCATGGAGTACATCACCCGGCCCAGACGTGACCTCCACAGCTGAACAGAGGCTGCAAAGGAAGAGCAGCTTGTGAATTCGCACAAATAAATTAGAGGTTCTTTCTTGCCATCAATTATCGGTTCTATGAATTAGGATTTGGAAAGATCCCCCTCATTAACACCCCTGGTTTTTAGCCTAGAATTTGTAATTCTCAACCGTGCGGCACCATCCGATGGAAAATTCTACATCTCTCCGAGGGAATTGCTCGAGTGGCTCCGGGGTCCGTAGGGGATGCACAAGGCAGAGCAATTGACAGTCACTCAGCTTGGAGCTCAGGCCAAATATTAAACGTTAAAAGAAGCCAGGCATTTTTCCATTAGCAGAACAAAAGGTGCATAAAAAGATTCAAGTGATAACGAGCACCAGTTTAAAAACATGTAACCTACAGCATTAAATGTGATAAATGCAAAACCCAAACATAGCTAAAATGTCATTACAGAGCCAAAGCATGCAGGGTGAGAAGTGTCTGAGTCTGGGACTGTTTGTGCTTGCCTCTGGCTTAGAGATATGCTGGAAAAAAATCTGCCAAGCCTGTCTGCTTTCCCCATGCTCTGGGAGCTTGCAGGCATTAAAAGCTGCTGCAGCAGCAGCATTCTCTCTCTTGCTCTGCAGACACGAGTCTTCGTGTTGTAAGAGAATGGTTCACATACATCCTGATTTTCTCTTGTGTTACAGTACCATAGATCAATGCTAGAAATATTCCTCTAATCCTCAAAAATAAACATTAGGAGTATTAATTTAGTACACTGGGGAAATGAATGTATCTCAGTCAATCAGCTGCCAAGGTCACTGTAATGATTTGAAAGGGGGGGAGGAAAGGGAGAAGAGGCTATTTCAGTGAGATGGTGATAACTGAGACCACTCATTTGTATCAATAATGTAGTCTCTGATGAAAGCATGACAAGTCACATAGATAATTCTTTCAGCACGCATAAATGCCATTACAAATAAGACGACAACTTGGTGAATTGTCTACTCCCCTTCCCCTTCCCCCCCAAAAAAACCCCCCCAAACCCTCTTTCAATCCTCTCCAACAACAAAACAAAAAATCCCAACCTGTGAGTATTTCCAAATTACCTTTGTCAAGAGGAGCGTAATGTGAGACCCAAGACTGAACCCACTGCACCTTAAAATCATTCGTTAGTCATAGCTTTTGTTTTAGAAATTCCCCCATGACCACACATCCCCACTGCTATCAGTGGAGAGGATGCTGTAAACCATGAGCAAGTATTTTATGCTGCATTTCTATTCTTCTTTCCTCGTGGGTGTCCGTAAAACCTGGACATAATTAAGTAATTCTCCTTTATTATTTCAGTTACGTTAATCTCTCCTGTTTGCATGTCCTCACAGTTTTGTAACCACATTTAGCTCTTTAGGACTTCGGTGACAACAAATTAGATGCTGATTCCTGCAGTGGAGGTATCTGTTAACAATGCAATAGCACCAGCCACAGCTCTCAAGAAGGACTGCAAAGCAGACAGACCAGGTGTCTCCAGTCTGTGCTATAAACTGAACAGCAACCTGATCTGGAAATGCCGCAGCCCCGTGGGATGAGGCTTCTTAGCACTGATAGAAAGGGGTTAAAGAAAACCTGCAAAGCAGCAAACAAAACTGAAAACCCAAGAGCTGATCATTCTGTGTTACTGAAATGCCTGAAACCCACTCTGCAGGTCCATACATCCATACTTCCACTCCAAGCATTTGTTTTAACTTGTTATTTATCAAGCGCTCCATACTCCACACTGCCATTTCTTTCAATAGGAGCTCTGCTCACTGAGAAATCACAAAATTGGGATCTTACAGAATGAGTTACCAGGCAAGTGGTGCGATGCTAAATCTCTGTGCCTGCTGAAAAATTGGTGCTATGTTCCAGACTAGAGGAGATGTACATGATAAGTCGATTGGTGTGACACTTTCTTACACTAGCAATAAGGAAATTACATGCTAAGCATAATCCCTATAATGAATTAAGGCTGTCTTCACATAAAGTTAATAAGGTTTGCTTCAGCTAGTCTCACATGAAAAAACCCAAAGCCATTATCAGCCTCCCGGAGCTCCAAATGCAGGGAAGAAGCAGACAGGGAGCAGACCTGTCTGACCTCCACTGACAATAGCAGTCAACTCTCTCTGCAAAGGTCCCACGGGCTTTTTGGCAGTCTTAAGCCTACAGGCAGCTGCACAGCAGCCATGTGAAGATCTCTCCAAATTTTCAGTAGCCTTGTCCCTTGGTAACTAGTAGCTGCTGCTTTTCTAACTATGCCTCCTCCTGAGCTCATCTCAGCTCTAAAGCAGCAGCAGCAGAGAGGAAAAGCAGAGGAGCCAGAAACTGAGGAGTGAACCAGACTGCAGGACACGGGATTACAACACAGCTAGGAACAAGTCCTTGTACCTTACAGGAGAATCAGTGCCTTGGTTTTAAAGGGGTAAAAAGGTAAAGAATGTGAGGCTAATAAAGACAAAAATGAAGGTAGAAAGGGGGTAACAGAGAAAAGTAGATAGGAAAACAGAGGCAAGAAGAAGAGTAGTTACAAGGAGAGAAGAACAGAAACTGCTGAAGTGCTGTGGATAAATCATCAGTATCAGACGATTTCTCTTCTTCTTAACCTTTTTGAGAAGAGGTGTAAATGTATTCGACTATGTTTACAAATGCCTTTATGATATATGCTGCTTACATGTGTGTGCAGTTTTAGACCTCATCTAGATGGTGCATTAAATCAAGTACAGTAACGCATTAAAGCTGCTTTACCTCCAGTCAATTTGAATATCAGACAGAAGAGTTCAGATAGGTCTTCACCCTTCCATACAGATATTGGTTTAGGGAATTGTTTATAATAAAGTTTTAATTCTACTCGACCTCTTCCTGTCTCAGAGGCAGACTTTTACTTCCCACAGGCTCCAAGTGAATCTTATCCTAGAAGGAAGCTGCTAAGGTTAGCTGAAAGGTTTTTGTTTTCCTGGTACGATGTTTTTAACTTTCTAGACACCACGAGTGGTTCATATAATCCGTAACAATGCCCCAAATGTCACCTCTTGTCCAATTCTTAAGTGTACTCAAACGACCTCATTAGCAATTTCTGTCAAAAAACACCCACCCAAAAAAATGCTTGGCCAACCTGTTTGTCCTGATGACCCTTCTTTATGCAGTAATGTATCTTACACTACTGAAGTTAAGCAAGGAAGATGGAAGCAACAGGAAAAAACCAAAACTGCATATACAATTATGAAAACGACGATGAAGAACAGTATAATCTAAACCTTATTCTACAAACTGACTTAGGTATTTCAGGAGTCTAAGTACCACTCAGCTACAGTGAGAATCAGCCATCTGTGTTGCCGCATCCTAGGCCAGGGCAGCCCTTGTAGGATGGTAGTTTGATCTAAAGAATTTCACACATAAGGAGCAAGAGGAGCCAGTCAGCCAAGGCTGAAGATGAAATATCCATATAGCCATGACAGCAATACACTTATATATTCATCACTGAAGGATAGCAGCCATGTTCTTTGTTTCTTCTAAGTAGGAAAATAAATTGATTTAGTACTTCAGTTTGATCAAGGGCAAAACTGTGAAATTAATTCTGGCAAATAGAAGTACAAGGTGTACCATTTTGGAGGCTGAGCAGGCTATGAGATTACAAAAATACTGTTTTAACAACTCTGGGGCACTCTTGTGAAAACATCTGGCATACTTAGGCAAGCAATAAAAACACACTGCCTGTGAAAAAAATGTTTAAAGAATACCTACCTTGTCTGTTCTCCTGTGTAATGTTAGTCATACTTCCATCTTCAGCTAAGCCTTGCTCCAAATTTTCTAATATCTGTAGTAAATTTTATAAAGTAACCAACATGAGTTTAAACAGCGCTATATATTAAATGCAAATTATCTACAATTGACAGTCTACATGTAAACCAATTCAAGCAGGAATGTTTCACCGAGGTACAGTTCAAAATTACTGTTTATTACTGTAGCTAGATCAATTCCACAAAGGAAGAAAGCCATTGTACGGTAGAAGGATGTTAGAGTTCAGGTTTATGATACTTACAGAACATTAAATGTCAGCGCGCTCTAGGGACATGCATATTTTGTTAAGCAAAACATGAAATATGCTTCACCAGAGAATGAATGTTAACAATCACAAAGTCAAACTGATTTTTCAGAAAAAGCCTCCTAACTCCCCCCTCCTCCCCAAGCATGGGCTCTGGTTTCAGCCTTTTGTCCTGAATGAAATATTCCTCTTGGTTCTTACTGCAATTTCCTTCTCCAAGTTTGGGGTTTATTGCTTTCTATTTGTTATAGATTTTAAATCATGTAAACAGTTGAGTGAATGAAACATCTGTATTATTAGAAGAATGAAAATGTATACTTAACGAAGCTTGCATCTTAAGCACTTTTACAATATGTACGCAGGCTTCCATTTGAAGTGCAAGTCAACTTTTTTTCTACTCTCATTACAGTTTCTCCAAATTTGTCTTCTGATTCCCACAGATCACCCCATTTTCCCCCATCACACATTTATAACTTTGGTTGTAGAACAAAGCTTGAGATTTCCTTCACAAAACCATTAAGGCCACTTGCTCTTCCATCAGCCGCTGCGGTTAACCAACTAGGGAAATACAAGGTGCTTCCTCTTCCGAGGACTGAGTACACTTCCGAACACAGAGCTCTCAGCTTCTCTCATATATGTAGTAAATTTTTTTTTCTACATCAGCAAAGCGGTCCAGTTGTACTCACTCAGTGCTTTGTAAGAAAACACTTAAAAAACACCACAGGAAAACCTCCAAAGCAAAGACAGGTGAAATTAATCTGCCGCAGACAGCGTGTTGGTGCCTTCTACAGCTAATCGGTACCTCCAGGAAGCAAGTTCATGCCACCTATTTTAAACATCTTAGGGTGGAAGGAATTGTCCTAAGAGATGCCAAGCTCTTTTCACAGACTAGAGTGAAAGCTTGAGGTTGGATGCCATAAATTTTGCTGCAAGGAACTGCAGAGCAAGGAGAGACAGACGATGAAATGACAGCAGTTACCGCATGCCAGCTGAGCCAGGGTAATTTTCCCTGATAAGAAGTGTTAGCCTGTGACAAATACAAGGTAATATGATTTAGTGTAAACCTTGTTCACAGAAGACTAGGCTAAGTTGCCTTACCTCGAATTCTGAGAGTCTAGGAGCATAGACCAGTAGATACTGCAGCTTAGCTGATAGCTAGCAGTTTGTATTAGATCCCAGCGGCACTTCTGTGAGACTGAATCTCAGCCCCACTGTCAAAAGCAGCATAGCCACTTAGAAATCACTTAGAAACCAAAACACCACATTTAAGTGTTAAATGCCTAGTGCGTAATGAGGCACCCCATCAGAGAAAAGATTCCACTCATCTCCCACACATCAAAACCACCTTATGGTCTCTTTTCTGTCCAGTCTAAAACCCACAACCTTCCTCTTCCCCTGAAAAACATCTAGTGACCGCTTCTCATTCGCAGTTGAGGCTCTGAGGTCTTACTTTTGAAATGCTCAAACCAACAAAGTACCTTCATCAGCAAGAGATGCTGTCTTTTTCAAAAAGACAACGGCCCTTGTCTGAAAATATGCTCACTAACATTATCAAAAAAGGAAAAAAATAGATATTAGCATACAATTAGAGTACGATATTAACTAGTCTGTGACTTTATGTGGGGATACCTAGCCATCACCTCAAGCTCAATGTAATTATAACAGACCTTGGTGCTGATTTGAGGCTCATTTTTGAGGGTTTATTCCCTAGGTCTATGTCCTTTTGCCCTTCTTGAGATAGGAACATCACCTGCAGGCTTTCAATATTTGGGTATTTCCTCAGTTTTCCAAGAAATAATAATAATAATAATCATCATCATCATCATCATCGGGTAGTTCCTCAGTGTAAGCCATCTGGGTTAGCTGACATCTGACATGAAATATTTAATTTTAGCAAATCACTTCATCCCGCTTTTCTGCAGATGGTAAAAAGCTTATTCTAGCCATGGCACATGGGATAGCTCTAAACATTCTTGTTTGCAATATAAAGAGAAATATGAGTGAACCCTTCTACCATCTACATTAAACATCAGGTTTATGCATGACCTATGCTTTTTCTTGTTTTGAGTATTTCTAAACACATGCTCATTAGTTTTACTGGCTAGTATTATTTCACTGCTTCTTGTGTTTTATTCCCCATCATTTACTCGTATACTATTAACTACTCACCTATGAGCACCACCAAACCAAAACCAAGCAGTAGCAAAGAGATTGAAAATTTGGAAGTGAAACAGCAGACCAGGAGATAAGAAGAGCGCACATGGAAGGGTCAGGGAGGGACAGAACTACTCATGAAGGAGAGCAGTGGAAGTACAGAGAGAGAAGCTGATGGACAAACAGCACAAAGTATTTTTGGAAAGTTTGGCAGAGGCTATTTTAGTAAGCAAGACTGTTAACCCACTTGCCACTGCTTCACCCCCCTGGCAGAAGAAGCCAGTACAGCTCTGCCACTTGGAGGATTAGGCTTAAAAAGTAAAATAGGCCACACTCTGAGATGTGTGTATTTGCAGGAGCTCTCTTAGGTACAAACAAGAGAGGAGTTTAATTAGTGGCATTAGCACGAAAGCGATCACATCTCTATTTTTAAAGGAATACTTGAAAAGAACAAAGTCTTTTGTGATTTAAATTACTATTGTTACTCTTACTGCTTGGCTGTTTGGTAAGCATTTATTTTAAGCCAACAACTCATTGAAGTAATTAATAGGAAATCATTGAAGCTGGCTGGGAAGACCAATAACACAGAGACAGTAACAATTTCACTGGATTCCTCCCCCAAACGATAGTAGGCATTTGGCATCACAGATTATTTCTTTCGCCAGTGTTGCACCCAATTTCAGCGTTGCAGAAATGTAAAACATCTGACCAGGTCTTCATGACAAATTTGCAGATATACTGGAAAAGGCAAAAACTTTATGGTCAATGCAAGGAAAATAAAAACTATGTTTTTGCACTCAACCTCCAATCCTGCTTCAGGTACCAGAAATACAGAAGTAGGTGGGGGCTGAAGAGACCAAGCTACCAAAATAGTGACAAAGTAAATATGGTTAGATCTTGCAGGAGAGTAGCTGATCCACAGTTGGCAAGTGCCTGTAGAACATGTACAATAAAACGCAAGAGGGAATTTAGCAGGTTAAAAAGAGGTATCAGATAGAAATAACACCATTCCATTAAAGAAGAGCAACAAAATAGGAAGACAAATTTTCTTATGATAAGAATGCATTAGCATTAGCTTGGAATAGCCTCCCAGGGGATGTGGCCTCAGCTCCATAGGCTGCCTCATTAAAAACTAGAAAACAACCATGCATTGCAGAGAGACAGACTAGGTGAGCTAATAGGTCTTTTCTCTCTTCTAGCTTTTATGACTCCAGGATCATCTCATTTACATAATGACTATTCGTACGCCCTTCTGTAAATACAGATGACCAAAGATTATTTTTCCACTTTTTAAAATAGGGAAGTAAAACACTAGAGGCTTTTGGTTGAAAGCTCCCCAATTAATTCTGTTATAACCCAAATGGTTCCCAAGTGTCATATACAACTATTAAGACTAATGAGTGTATATCCTTTATGTTATTTTCTTGGTTATGCCATGGGTTTTCATTAAGTATTATGCACTTTCCTCTTGAAAACTAACAGCATTCTATACAAAAATCAAAACATAAATATAAGCAATGTTTTTGGTCAGCCAACCCTGACTTAAAACAGTTAAATTATCACCAATTTACAACTGGTTTAAAAAACATATTTATCTTTACAAGCTGTCCTTATTTACACTCTTCTTTCTACAGTTGTCTTTGAATTGCTCCAAAAGACAAGGTA
The DNA here is from genome assembly GCA_013400055.1 of Nycticryphes semicollaris. Lineage (NCBI taxonomy): Eukaryota > Metazoa > Chordata > Aves > Charadriiformes > Rostratulidae > Nycticryphes > Nycticryphes semicollaris. The sequence goes on along the minus strand of VXBJ01000051.1, from coordinate 263,049 downwards.
TTTAATTGAATGCAAACAAATGAAGTAATCTGCAATGAAGTGTCTGGAATAACTAATCAGAAATAGTCCCTTGTGAAGGACGGTATGGTTTATTTTCTCGTTTGTAGCTTTCTGTGTACTGTATTTTAAAAAAGAGCATCCATCAGCACAGACAATGGCTTGTCCTGGCTGCTGTATCCTGGCTCTAGTGGAAGCTCTCAGAGGCAAAGGGAGATCGTTCTCTTTTTGCCTACAATTGAACACACCAACCTGGGAGAAACTTTGCATGCTCAGACATGGGAAGGCAATCTGCAACCAACAAGTGTGGAGAACAGGGGACTCCTCAAAAGAGCATGTGGAAGCTCTTGAGCCAACTTCAAAGAAGCATCCCCCAAGGGCACAAGGCATTACATAGAATTCATAGTGACCTAGGCCACTATATATTGATGGAGTAAGAACATGAGTAAGCAGACCTGTTCTAGAAGAACTTGACAGGCAGGGAAATATGTATGTATTAATTTGTAAATCTCCTTTATTTCTATTTCATCTTCTCCAGCATATTGAGTTTCCCTTATTTAAACAAATAATCAGCCTACTTCATGTTCAAACAAAATCTTGTATTATAGTTTGAAAGCTTCCTTGGTACACTGAGTGTGCTCTAAGGATATGCACTTCAAGGAAAAGAGCGCAGGCAGAGCTACCTCAAGGTTGTAGATGACTTTAAGGTCTTGTAAAGAAAGAGGAGGGGATTAAGTCTCGTTTTCTTCTATTGACCCTGATAATCTTTAATCTGTGGAGAATCATGACTGGTCACACTGTAACTGAGATATGGTCTTTTAAAAAATCAAGCCAGATGGCTGATGGTTCAAGCGCTCAGTTCCTCGCGCACATTCATACCACCTTCTCTCTCTGTTACAAGGTAAAGGAACTTAGAAACCAGTTAAGTTTTGGAATATAGTAGCACCTTCATGACTAAGCAGAGGCAATGTGGCACTTGATACTAGACCTCTTAAAAACAAGACGTGAAACAGCTGATCTGCTGCAGACTAGGGTAGGCAAACGTCAGCAGAAGCACTGTGAAATCCTGTAACAGAGGGCTATGACATTTCCAAGATGAAAAAAAACCCCAAACTTCAAATCGAGGACAACTGTTTATGAAGGAAAAGGCTGGAGAGAACAGCCTTCCAACAATTTTATTATATGAGATGGTCATGAACAGGTAAAACGATTCATGAAGTGCTAAAAAGTGGCACTTCTTGGCCAAACTGGATAATCTCTTAACTGTTTCCCAATCAATTCTTTCCAACTCTATAAGAAATGACACATCCGTCTTTTATTACCTAAACCTTTCATCTTTTACCCTCATAAAACATGATTTTTTTTTTTTTTTTACTGTAAACATCTGGTCATCCTAGTCACTGCTATGCTAGAAGCAAGTTGATTTTATATACGTAAGGCCATTATAGTACACAACAGGCAATTATCAAATCCCTTCACTTCTGTTACCCACATTATTTCTAGGAGTAAATATAGGAACCTTCCACAGTCCACAGAATACTAAAAATAAAAATTAGTCACATGTATTTATCTTACATACAGTTTTGAAATTTCAACTGTTGCAGATAAAACAATAATGCTGCATTTCTTCTAGAATTTACCACACCGTAACATTGATAGTCACTGCTGCATTAGACTACTTAGGAAAGATTGCTGTAAAAAACATTTATGGATGAATGATTAACAGTCAGGATATTGGGTTTAATGAATAAGGTTAGTGGTCACAACACCATCATTCCACTTTCAGCACCGACAAATCCCATGTTACAATTTAGGCCGTAATTTTGTATTATAGACCTTGACAAAACAAAACCAAAACACCAAAACAAAGTCAGCAGGTTATATTTATTTTCCCAAACGACTGTTGTTTTTAAAACCAGCTAGTCAGACTACTTCTAAAAGATCAAGACTATTTTTGAGGGATCAAGATCATTAACAACTGCGTTTTGAGCTAGCTGGACACAGCTGAGTGAGGAAGGCAAGTTCTCCCACTTGTCCTTAAACACATCTGCTCACTGTTCTCTGTGTCTTGTGTGGTAAAAGCACAAAAGCAACAACTGTGGAGAACTATGGTGCCCTCTGTTCTACTCATTTTCTTTGTCTTAAGCATTAAGAAATGTTAGAGAAGCTGTTACCTTGGTGCAGATTATCTTCATACTATGTAGCCTGTCAAGTGATTCTTGAGGATTACCTAGGTATTGAGGAAGTTCAGCGTGTAAAATCCGCATGGAGAAAGGAACCATGGAACCTAGAAACATAATTAATTTTATTAAATGTGTTTGCTGTAATGATTGGTTTGTGATTTGCCTACAGTAGACAAAATATTTCTCACAAGCGTACATGACACAAAGTCCATTTTACCTTCTTTTTGTTCTGATGAAAGATGAGAAAACAGCAAACAAGTTCTCAGCTACAACACATCATCTACTGCAAAATATTTAAAGAGGTAAATGCACATTTACCAATGACCCAATCCTCTAAGTTTATCAGCATCCTGGCTGACTTCAAGGGCAGTTTTGGGAGCTGTAGGGAATCACAGTGCGTGCAACATCTTGAAAACTTTACCCAAACGTCTTGAAAAATTTCCTGCCCATCCGATACACAGACAATAATTCTGGACACAAACTAAACGCTACCATTAAAAACAAATCAGAACTAGCATAACGGGGAAATATGCCTTGCAAAATACTATGCTACAGTATTAACGTAACTTATTTGCTTACTTTACACGTATTGTAAAGGGATTTCCCTCTCAGGTCGCCTCTTGCCACATCTTTTCTCAAAAACAGGACTCTGGAGCTTTTTAGAAAGATTTTTTGCACCTGTTCTTAGCAGTCCTGTATTTCAAAGAGGTAAATGCTATATACAATAAGTCACTGCTTCTAGACATTTTAAGGTGGACAAAATTCTAACCACAAAACTCACTAATTATGACCTTCAGAGTACGGCACTTCTACATAAATGCTCTTTTGCCAGTGCTAACTATTCCCCATGGCTTCTGCGACTGCTGTGTTCTCGCAACGGACGTACACACAAGTTTCATGCATCATCATATACAGAACAGAGACTAAGAAAACAAAACTGCCTTTGAAAGTCTATTAAGAGAAGAGTGAAAGGTTATTCAAGCAGTAACAAAAGACAGGAGGTATTTTATGTGTGTATCCTGACCAGTACCCAGCATGACGCAATTAAGGACAGTCAGAGTGTGGGAGTGAACTACAATGCAAAGGAAGGTGAAAATAATTTAAGAGTAAATTCTGTGCCAGAACACTACAGAAAAAATGCTTTGTAGACACACTGTGAACTTAAAAACCTGCATTATAAACATATGGAAGCGAACATCACCTTTGGCTGGTTCCATCTCTACCACTCCGCTACTGACCAAGGTCCAACTCTACCATCCAATGGCAATCCTGCCAAAAGCAGCAGTGCCTAGAACCAGCTAGCTTGGTACTGGGCTTTTGGAGAACAAGAATTTTCTCCAAAGAGAAAGAAGAGAAAGAATTAAGAATATTCTCAATTTACTGCAAATACATGAACCATGCACCTGCTGCTGCTCTCAGCATGATTTCTGAGGCAAAGGTAAAAAAAAAAGAAAACCTTCTGTTCATCAGCAAAGCTTTGGAAAAAATCAGAGAAATAAACCAAAAGGAAGCTAAAGTTTTAGCATCATTTTTGGTTAGTGACTCTATTCGAACATTTTCAACTCTGAAAAGGTTTGTATCATTACATTCTCTTGTAAAATGCAGCTAAAGGTCAACTCAATAAATACTCATACTGAAAATCTGAGTTGGTAACTGAACAGCTCAATGTACAGATAGACAGGCATTTAATGGAGCAGGGATGAAATGTCTCATATTGTCCATTTTTATAAAATTTATATAAAGTTTTGTAAAAGAGTTTTTGGGACTGTATATTTTGTAAAGTATCACTCTTACATATTGCTGAATGAAGCCACACTATTATCATCCATGTGAGGGGAAGGAATAACCCATTACCAATCTACATCATCAGAAGTGGTGTCAGAGGATGTCAGAATGATGAATGCTACTCCAGGCAAACTTAGACTCCGTAAGAGCCTGATTTATTTCCTATCGCAACTAAGACCTCAGTTGCAATAGGCATTCAGAACTATATTACTTCAAAGTGTATTTTATTAATGTTTTATTTCTCAATCACATCATACTTCCTTCAGAGCATGTGACCAAAAGGCATTCCAGTGTGATCCTTAGTAGGTATGTCAAGTGTGATGACAGCTCTGTCAAACATAACCAGGGGAAAGCTGGCCCATGGTTTAAGGGCAGTCAGTGTAATGACTTTCAAACCATAGTTTATATTACTATTTCATACAAGAAGATCAAAAACTCTAGCATCATTTATTCTCTTTTTTGTTGAAACTCATGATATCACTATTATCCTGCAAGAAACTGCACTGTAAGCATCCAGCAAATCCACCCAGTGAGTTACTTATTGCTTATTAAACGGGCTGCTAAATTTATTTAAAGTCTCAGAAACATCAACTGTTTCTGCCTTTTTTCTCAGTTTCCCCGTAACCCTTCTGAATAGCAGAAGATTTTGTTGTTGTTGTTCAAAGAAAGCACAAAGCTGTACGTGTGCTCTCACACAAGTGTGGTAACTGGAAAAAAGATGAGCAAAGAAACATGCTTTTACCATTGGTAGGACTGTCTTTCCACTCCATGTAAACAGTGTTTTGTAATTTCAAATCATATCAGCAAATTGTTCATAAAAAAATCTGCAACACTTATCCAAGCCACTCATCCAGACATACTCCTTAAATATTCTGTTTAAAGAAAATAAACTCTGAAATTTTTGGTTAGGTGCATTTTCCCAGATATGTTCCTGTCTCCAGGTAAGGCTTCTTTTTAGTTAGAATATATAAGGATATGAGGTATGGATAAAATATCTAATTCAGTTCCCACATTAATAAACTGATTTTCTGGTTAAAAGGAATGACCATAATTTTACTTTAGATTTGGGAAAGCTTTCAATGAGCGCTACTTATACAGTAAGTGGCAATACAATTTACATACACTTCCAAGGAAGGAATATGAGGCAGTAATAAAAAAAAAAAAAAAAACAAAAAAAGTAATGCACATGTAGAGAACTCTTCACCAAAATAATCCTGTAGCTCCTGTTTAACAGGTGTGTAAAAACTGACAACATCCCCCACCAGTGGGGGGTACCCTACTTCTGCATTGTCTCCAGCATCCAAAATCTGAACCTATCATTTTCTCAACCTAAGAAAATGGAACAGGCATCTTTGAACTTGTTGGAAACAAAGATATCAGGAAAGAGCCTGACAGAAGCAACAGCAAGTTACTAAAAATCTGTTCAGAAAGTGGATGGTTATGAACCCTTGTTATCAAAGGAGCTGTGTGCACACCACGGCGATGAGAACATCATGAGCATAAAGGGTTTGAAATGCAGCCCAGCACAGCTTCATGGGGTGAATGGGAGATGAAAAATGCAAAGACAAACTGTAATATGACTTCTGGGAATCTTCATCAAAGCCACATCAGTTCACGGATAAAAAGGTAAAGTAGAAAAAAACCAGAATCACAGAAAGTGCTGACTTTGAACATTTAATTGAGTTAACTCTGAGCTCATGAAGAATTTTGTCTAAACAATAGGACGTGGATTTGTTGTTCTATTACATCATCACATCATGCTGCATCAAAAGCTCGTCATTCATCCTCTTTCTGGTGCAAGAACAACAGTGTGGAGGAGCTCATTCCTGTTGTCAAAAATATACGACAGAAAAAAGAAACTGCACACAAGTCTACAAAAACACAACTTCCATTCTTTCTTGTAAGATGCAGAAATCGAGCCTTCCCATTAAAAAGTATTCCCTAATATTTTAATGTGAAGATGGTGACAAACAAAAAAGAAATGAGATTTAAAAAAGGCGTGTCTGGGGCTTTAGAAAAACACTGTAATTTTCATTTCACATTGTCTAGGCTAATAAGAAAACAGTTGGGAAGAGGTAAGTGATGGTTTGTGGATGACTCTAGTACATCAATAATAATAGTGTTATGAAGGTCTGAAAGGCAAGTTGTAGATTTCAGAGTACAGAATTTAATTAAGCAGCAGATCAACAGTAGGGGGAAAAAAACTTATACTTGCCTTAATAAAGAGAGCTACATTGGGGAAAAAAAACCCAAGAGAAAATAAGATTGACTATATTAACACTAACCTGTAACAGAAATACACGTACTTGTTAGATGAAGAATTACATTATATTGTCTGAAAGGTTTCACCTACTTACTGTGAGGCCACATATTTAAGACACGCAGCATAACACATATTTCTTTGTAATAGGTTCCTCTACAAGTGGACATATATATTCCTGTGATATCTAACTAGGGATAGCAAAATTTTATATAAAATAAAATGGATTTTGGCATATGCTGCTTATTGTAAAATTATCTGGAACCAAACCCATGTCCTTCATTATATTTCACTCAGTACTGAATGTAAGAAGGCAATGTGTCAAGGAAATACTTGAAAGAAGCAGCATATCTTGTAATTAAAATGTTTACTTAAGAGCACAGGAGAATGGATTTTGCTCTCTACCTCATGCTTTGGATTTCTAGAGAAGTAATGCCATCTTACACAGCAAAACCACGTAAACTAAGCCTAGACTATTTCAACACAAGGCAATACCTTCTTCTAGCCTGACATTTTAAAGTTGACCTCTGTTGCTCCTCTTTAGGGCTTTTGTCATACTTTTATCTATAAAAAAATTCATAATGGAAAAATGGTTTAAGATAATTCTTTTACTAGGTATCACTTTTAAATAGAATTTTTTTTTCCAAAGAATATGATTTTTGATTGTCACTTTGGCATGAATTAATCTCATTCATATATACATTATCAGCATATAAAAGAACAAAACTAAAAAGGAAAAAAGGTCTGCTGAAAGGAAAATGGATACTCTGAAAGCCTGAGAACAGATGGAATAAATAGTAAGATCAGGTAGAATTTTCTAAGACCACAGATTTCAATTTCTATTTCTTTATGAACAGCTGCACATTTTCATAACTGTCATAACACAAACATCACCTCCTGTCAATCAAATTCCAACTGCAGCCCTCATCTGCAGCCCTTTTAGAGTAGAAAATCGAGGATTCCAGTGGCTACCCATTTTATCTCTGTATATTCCTGCTTCAGAATCAGTAACTGGAAATGCTTTCTGATCTGCCCTCTACAGCTTATTCAAGAAATCTTACCTGCCAAAAAGCAGCTGTAGGGCAAATTATCATTTACTGAAAGGATAAAGTGGAATCTCATGATAGTTAAAAGCCAACAAAACAAACCCTTCCTTCACTGGGCAAAAGGGAAACACAGAAAATTCAGTCTTGGAAGGACATACGTATACATACAGAGATGTGTACCCTAGGATTTATATGCACACACCCACTTTTATGTAATTTGACAACAGCATAATATACAAGGGGATTTTTAAGAGTGATGATGGAATAACTTTGAATCTGAGTCTCACTGGCTGTCAATTAAAAGCACACTTAATCCAGATTCAACAGCCTAGTTACTCCGGTCTTGTTACTTTCATTTCAGACTGAGGAAGAAATAGAAACCTGGATGTTTGTAACCATGGAAAGAAAAATGGGCTTGAATGACAGTTCTAGACCACACGTGATAGGATTCCTTTAGGGAGATCTGAATTTCAAAACTGAATAAAAGAAACAAATTAGGAGCCCCGCCTGAGCAAATAAGGACATGTAAAGAAATGAAATCTCACAGAGTCAACTATTTGTTGCATCATTTTTTGATTTATTACTGCTAAAACTTCTAACTCAGTGAATATTAGTAAAGCCAGAAAAGTAGTACAGACCTAGTGAAATATGATAAAAAAATAGCTGAGTGATGTCTAGACTCACACTACTTTGAGAGCAATATATATATGTTTTATATATAATTAATATGTATTTTTTCAAGATTGTCACTATTGAAAGTATCAACCTATTGCAGCACATGCCAGTCAGAACACAGCCGCACCTTAAAAAACCCCTCGTGTTACAATTAGTAAGAGTTCATGGGAAGGTGTAGAGTATGATGTAGGTTTCTAGAGCACACACAACTCAATTATTAAGAATATGCTCCTTAGTTAGGCACTTTCCACCAGACAACAGAAGAATGACTTCATGTTGGAGGAATACGGGTGATGCTGTACCACCACAAGGAGAATGAAAAGGGGAAAAGAAACAACCCACCCCTATACGTACAAACCTCTGGTCAGGGGAATAGAAGTCATATTTTCACATGTACACTGGGTTACTTTCTTCCTTTGCAATTCAAAATAAATTATTCTCAATTATTGTAGCTTTAGAACACTGATTTTGGTAGCGTTAACTTTTCTGTAACTTACTGGTCTATTTAACAGAAACAAGACCAAATTATCTCATAAAAGAATGGAATAGCATTTTAATGTTCCATTTTAATTGTTGGCTCTCATTCTTTAGAAACACACACACATTACTAATGGAAAGGGTATCTCAGGTTAGCTCAAATATCATATGACAGACTTCATGAAGTATCACGAGGAACACAGAAACAAACAATATGAATAGAAGTGGGTCAGGCAGTGTAAATATGAAGACCCAACCCTAAAAAAATAAAATAATCCTGAAATCCATGAGTCACATCAGTCCTATATACCCCATAGGGTATAATGGAGATGTGCAGGAAGCAATCTGGAACAACGTTCCTAAACTAAGTACCTACCTATTACAAAACAAGAAAAAAATATATATAATTGGACTTTCTGGCTTCTCTCTGCACATGAATTTAGAAGAAATAAATCTGCAACAGTTATTACTAGGAAAATGCGAGTGATGTGCTCTCTGCCCCATATCAAACAGGAATGATCAAAGAATGACTTAACTAATTTCACTGGCTGATATAAAGATCCCAGCAGATCCTACTCCCTTCGACAGTGCACACCTACAGGCAACGGAGAAGACTGAAGAAAGAGACTTTCCTGGTAGAAACCAAGAAAGGAAGACTTCAGAAAGATTAAATCTAGCAGCCATGATGAAGACAACAGTAATGGGATCCAACACACAGCTCGTCTGCAAATGTCATACAAAAATCTCAACCCAAAACAGAGTTTAGTAGCATTGTGGAAAGGGAAAGAACCCTGGAAGGGAGCTTCAGAGGAAAATTAAGGGGATGTATTGGCCATGTAAGTTAGATTAATGGAAAATCCACCTTCCACTCTTCATATATTTACTTGGAACTTAAATTCTTGGAGGTGTATTTTTCAGAGGTTAATGAATGAGGGGCTATCCTCACTGCTGTAAGAAGCTCAGGTATATAAACTTTCCTTATCTCAAGCACAGAAAACTTTCTAATTTATTAATTTCTTATGATGATATTTTGAATACGAAGAAATGATGCAAAATATTGTATGTATTACAATTAATGTGTACATCATTTATATCTATGCTCTCGTTTCTTAAATTGATTTTAAAGTGTTTACTCCATTTATACACCATGAATCAAAATTAAAATGTTGAAACAAAACTACTCCTTTTATGCTTGTTACACCGCAAAATGCTATGCAAAATTACCAAACAGCAGCGGATTGTGTATACATACTAATATATATCACCCAAAATATATGAATGATTTATACCCATTTTATAATTTAAATTAGCTGGTTAATGAAGCACGTACATGAAATTTCTTTATCCATAATCCAGCACTGTATACTTGAATGCTGGCCAGATGGGAACTGCTTGCTTTCTTCTACATCCCTGCAAATAGCATCTCGCTGTCTCCTCAAAACTACATGAGGAAGGTTTGATCGCTGCTCCTACATCTCAATCACGGTGTGTTTATATGAGATATCTACAACCAGTAGGTCAGCTCCATCCAACCTTGATCTTATTTTCCTTACAGAGGATCAGATTGTGGTCCGTGTTGGTATGTTCAACTGTAAAAAAATATGAACTGAGGCATATAATAAGGAAATATAATATTTTCCTTATGCTCACCTTTTTACCATAGACACCTTTATAATTTGTATGAAATAGCTGTGGTGTGAGTGGTTGCTGCAAAGACAGTTAGGATCCAAGGTTCAGTCACACCTGCACGGATTCTTTTCTTAGGCAAAATAACTTTATTTTAATACTGAAAAGAGATGTGGAAACATACATAGAGCTGGAGGAAGAATACTCCTCCTTCTCTACTTTGTCATATGGAAAGCTGCCAAAATACAACCAGATCCATAGAGCTGTCCAACAAAATGATCAAAACCTCTCTCTCAAAAATAATATAGTTTCTTCTTAGTGCCTATTTAAGGTAAGACATGAAATTTTTGCCTGTGATTGCCTGAAAGATGCCGAGTAAGGTAGATGGACTTGTTCTAGGCAGTCCACGTTGGCCTTGCTGGGTTACAACTGATGTTTGCATCACTACAGATGAAAAAATCTTCTGCAAAAGATCCTGAACTTTCTTGACACCAACTCCCCTTCCTCAGCAGCCTCAAAACCTCGGTGTCTTTCTAGCTTTCCTCATTGAGACTACACGTATTTATGTAAAAAAGACTGTAGAGGCACTGCCTATTACGACTGTTACAAGCATTCTATTATACATTGTGGTTCAAATATGAAAGCCAATGAACAGTAGGATCACTGAACAGTGTACTTGCCTCAGAGTTATTTATTTCTAAATAACAGATTTAGGAAAAATAAGATTTCAAAATAGCCTGAACAGGAGTGAAATAGCTCTTAAAAATTGTAATTTTTCAAATTCAGGTTCCTGAAAGACTAAAATATCCTGGGTAGTGGAACTATCTGGTTAACTGACTGAGCAATGGGAAGTAGTGTATTTATAACTAGAGGTAAACCGCTTATAAAGAAATTAGGCCTGTGGTGTCCGTTTTCTTCTTCAACAAGGGGATACATAGTATATTACCAATTTTTATTTAGTTTCAACTATTAAGTAAATAATTTTACATTTACCCAGTATCTTTTTTTTAAGGAAAAAGAAAAATCAAATTAGCTCTAATTTCTTATTCATAACCATAAACACCAGGAAACCTAAGAAAATACCTGTATTAGCACAAGTGCACAGACATGTGAGTGTTAAAATAGCATGTTAACAGTACCTGGATGAATCTAAGAGGAAAAAAGAAAAAGGAAAGAGAGAGTCCAAAGTCCACCAATGCTTTAGAATTAAAAAAAAACAAAACCCAAAAACCTGAATACAGTATTTTAAAATGGCTGGTAAAAATGGCAAAAATAAAAAGCATTTTATAAATCAAGCATCTTACCTTTTCGTCCAGGGTATACATGAGGGTAATATTCATAATAAAGATCAGGCTGGTCTAAATTTCCAAATGGTTCAAATTCCATTTCTGCATTTTGGAATAGATTCAGTTTTACCAGCAAAGCGAGTCTCACAAACCACAGCTAAAAATTAATAGACACAAAAAAAAAAAAAAAAGAAAGCCACATCCAAATACAATTTCAACGTTCTAAGTTTCTCTGATAAAGTTGAGTAAAGATTTTCTGTTCCTTACTGATAAGAACTGGGATTTCTATTTACATGCTCTTTCACAGAATACTATTCATAAGATCATTAAAACAAAATCCAGACTTTAACTGTTTGTAAAGGTATTGAGATTTTGAAAATTAAATTTGAAAACTAGCCTGCTTCAAAATGAGAACATGTCTCTTTAAATTGAGTTAGAATGTAAGAATTATCAAGCTGATTTTGGATTTTTTTCCACATTTTATGCAATTCTTAAAATCTGTTATGATTTGGTGAAATTCCATTAGATTAATAGTAACTAAAGCCAGAACCATGACTTGTCATCTGGTCACATTTTGTTCAGTAAAACCCTTGTAATGTTTCATTAACCTTTATTAATTTGGGTTCTTACGATCATTAAAGATTCTTGTAACATTTGAAATCTTACTGCAAAGTTCACAAAGTTCTAGATAGTGCCCATGAACTTCAGCATACTGAGTTTTCCAAGTTAGCAGAACATACTCCTTTTGACTAGGGTGGTTACTTTTAAAAACATACAATCAAGACAGAATTTTACTTTAAAGAAATATTTCGTTTTAAATGAAGACCTACTTTACATAAGCAAACAGAAAGAATTATTTGCTACAATGCTTTAAGAAACTCAGTTTCTAGGTATCAATGAGGAAAAGAAGTTAGATCGTGTTAAAAAACATGCCACTGTTAATATTGCTGGAAAAAAAAAGTGACAAGGTTGTATCTTTAAACATACCTGTAAAGAATCTGTTGTATGGTTAGTAGGCAGTCCACTTTTTTTATAGCCTTGACCATGTGCACCTAGAAGCCGCCCACACAAGTCAACTGCTGCCCTCCAGTTTTTACTGCTCTGGGAAGAAGAAAAGATTAAGTAGCAAAATCATAGAGTCCCTAAAATGCCCAACTGCTTATTTTGCCTGAAGCAGCTACATGTACCCATCAGTAACGATGACAAGGTCAGGAGAGCTGGCCAGTGAGAAGCAGAATGTCATTTGTCAAAGCTGCACGTCTAATTAGGCAAAAAGTGAAATCAAGCATGAGAGAGAGTTAATATTACCAGACCACTAAAACAAAAGCAAATACAAAATCCTATGGGATTCTAAACTTACAGCTCTATCATGTTTGCTAATATACTTTAATATACTGTAATATTCACAATTTTGTTTTCTTTTCCAAAGGAGAAAAAAATTGCCAGCCACATTTCAGTAATCACATCCAAGTTACTCTAGAGTTATAAAGCATTTAAGGCCTATTCCTACCTCTCTGACTTCAGTATATCAGCTTATAACCCCTAGTGCAGTTCATTTAACAAAAACACTTTCCTAACATTGCCCAGAACGCAGAGTCCCTATCAATTAAGAGCAAAGGACAAGAAACAATACAATACATAAAACGATCAATTCAGAACAATAACAATTGTTTCACCTATAAAATGTAAACATTTGAATTTCCATTGCATGGCTAACTTAAAAATATTCTTACATATATTTTCATTAATAAAACAATATCATTACTAGTTAGACAAGTCAAACTGCCTTGTCACACTGCACTCCTGTGAATGTTTCTACTTTGCATATGCTAATGCAGCCACACAACTAGCTAACACGACCAAAAACCACAGGCTAATGCTTCACAGATTTTAAGCTATCACACTTTTCTATCATTCAGTTTTTCAAGAGATGTATCCAGCAGATCATTACAAAACAAATTCACCTTGTCCCCGAGTCCCTGAAAGTAATCTTTTTCCAAATAGTTTCTTAAATATATCAAAAGACAAAAGAAAAAAAAAAAAAAAAAAGAGAGCTGGTATGTTGTGTGGTGAATGGTAAAGGAGTAGAATATGTTCATAGTGGTGCTTGCAAACTTCAGGTACTCACCTTGAATTGGTATTTTATTAAATTCCCTCCAATGTTTAGAGTTTAGAAAACATGTTAATACAGCAAACATAAAAACTAGCAGTAAAACTGAAGAATTTTCATACATTTTGGTCCCAAATTTGCAGCCATATAGTTCACGCAGCCACTACAGACATCACTGAGCACTGACCACCTCATCTCTCCCCACTGCCTTGTCAAATCCCAGATTAAAATTTGAGTTCCACTGGAAATACAGAAGTTGGCTTCTGTGAGCAAGACCTCAAAGCAGCACAGCAGTTTCTGAGACGTCTATGCTCTTATGAAGAGCAGGAATTGATAATGCATTTATAAAATCCTCCAACATGTATCAGTATCAACTTAGAAAAGCTGAAAGACACTGACGTGGCTGACATGAGTTACCAGAAATTTATTCCTCTTCTGCAGAGAAAAATTAATTTCGTAACTATCCTTAGAACAGAAGCAGACACAGACTCTAAAACTGCTCAACTTTTCTTCCCAAGTGAGATTTAGGATCCAAAAATAGTAATGAAACAGTTATGATAAATTTAGCAGCTAGAATTTTTAAAATTCTGTTTCAGGATGGACAAAACAGAACAAGGCAGCCAGGAGAAGCAAGTCCGATGACCATTGTACTAACCGTCTTTGCTGGAAAATAAAACACTATATTCATCATGATTTCAAAATTAGCTGCCTGCTGGTCATGGAACATAATTCTCTGTGAAAGCTTAACAGACGGCTGCTGGCAGTATAGCTTAATTTGAAATTAGTAGAACACATTATTGTCTCTGGCAAATTGTACTGGACTTACAGTTGCCAAAGTTGCCAGCCCACCAAAAATCTTCATCCAGTTATTTGAAACACCCCTAAAAACCTTGTAGGTCAGTCACTTTGACATTTGCTTTGGTCTACAGCCACACAGTTCTATCTATCTTCCTGAAAGTAACAGGGATGAATTTTGTTTGTAATTCGTAAGTGGAAGCTCAAAGCAAATACGGATATTACAGTTTCAGATACAGCATCAAAAATACTTAAAAATATTCTCAAAGAATAAAATAATTATTCTGTGACAATCAGGATGTGGTCCTCCAGCAGCAATTGTATGAAAAAATTACTTTCTTTTGGAGAAAATACTGTCAATAAAATATTATTGGCAAACGGTTCACTAACACAGTATCAGCCTGGCAGAATTTCTTTCCACAGAAGACATTAGCAAATACGGAGCTGCTTTTCTGTGCTTTTTATACACTGCTAGTCCAGATGTTTAACTTCTAAAGGGATTTCTCTAGATCCATAAAACATAAACAAAAATTAAAAAAGAAAACCAAACTATTTTGGTACTGACTGCTATACGCACACCAAAGCTAGGACAAGCAGATCAGCCACCCAACAGACAATGTAATTGCTTCACTCCTTGCTGGACTTCTGTCGTCTTTGCAAAATCAGAGGAGGTCCTGGGGGAGGTTTACATAAGGATGGGGAAATGAGTTTCAAATAAAAAGGATAGTATTTTTTTTTTTCTTTGAGAAAGACAGAAACAGCTCAATAATTTTTTATATTTTCATTGAACTTTTAAAGTTGTCTGAGATTTTAATACAATTACCCTGTTTTAAATTAAAAAAAGTAAGACATAGTGCCACGGTTTTGTCAGGCTATTACCCCATAGAGGTAGGAACTACAAGCTTTATGTAGCTTGAGGTGATAGACTTGTGTGTTACAGAGCCTCACGCACTCATCCTTTTCTTTTTTTCCTTCCTTTTTCTTCAGTGAGAGCTTACCTTGCACACAAATCTGACATGCCTTTTGGGGAACAAGTACAGTATGTTTATTATCTTACTGCTTCTTTTGATCGCACCACAAGCCTAACCAAACACTGTACCTGCAGCTTTAAGAGATAAAAATGACAGCATGAGCTGATCAGCTCTCAACTCCTCGTTTTACTGACTTACATTCCATCATTTTCAAAATAAGAATCAAACTAAAGCCATCATGGATCCCCATTTATTAAAAGCAATAAAAGGAAACAGTCTAAAAACCATCTGAAATGGAATAAAAAACCTGAGTTATAAATTCTGATAAATACATATCTGAAGACCTGGTAATGCTTCTAATCCATTTGGTCAAAATTAAAATTAACTGAGATATTCTGTACATCCCAATGCCTTCTATAAGCTTATTTTCTACAAAGAGGGATGAAGGAATGGGATGTAGGGTAGAAAAGATTTCCAGTGACTAAAACTAGAATGGTATTAGTTCAATTACGAGAACAGCACTGCTGATGTTCTATTTTTTAGATTCAGGCATGAAAAAAACTTCCAATTGAGCAAAATGACCCAATACAAGCCAAAACTGTAGTTTGTCTGGAAAAAATTTTTCTTTTTTTTTTTTTTTACATATCTTCCTTTTCTGTGATACAAAAGTGTCATAAGAACTTTAATTATCAGAGTTTTCACTATGTCTGAGAAAATGTGTTTTCATTCAGTGATGAAGTCATTCAGTGATTTGGACTGAAAAAAAAATACCACTGAATAACTGAGCATCACTGTCTCACACGCATAACTGTTTCTTGAAAATCCCCGTGTGCAGGTCAATTTTGCTTGATCTTTTAATTGCAGTTGAATAAAAATCATTGACATTTGATTGCAAAAGCATTTATTATTTCTCTTTCATGTGCAATACTGCACATTGTCTTCCTAAAGGAAAGCAGTGAAGCTCAGGTGATGCAACAAAACACAGCCAATACTCAGATAGAATGACCTGAGTCATGCAGATTAGATACATACAGAACATGTGTTCAATGGAAAGGAAAAGTCACTTGATACACAAAGAGAACGTGTAACATTATTCAGTCTCTCAGGAAAACAATTCTGACTCAAAAGTAAGACAGTGAAATTTTATCCAATAAACTGATGATTTTTAGTGTATAAATGCAACCACCCCCCCCAAACCCACACTTGTTTGTGCTACTTGTGTCTCATCTTCTCTCAAATAATCTGCAAAAACCTTCAAAATTGATCACTGATTTAGAAATAAAGGACTACAGTCCCCCTCCCTCATATCTTTACAGCTAATTTCTAACTTATTAAGCTGAGTATGTACGCCATAACAGTGTATCCAAGTTTGTTATATCTGCAGATATATGTAAGAGCACAACATTAATCATGTGCAAAAGTAACAGTATATGATTTTTTTTAAAAATAGACTCAAAGGGAGTCATTAACTCTACATGTAACACCATTAAAGTGATTAAAATGTCCTCCTCCACTAGCTATGACATTCTTCTCCCCTCTAAATTACATTGGTAGAGCACTTTCACATCAGCTAAGAAAATGTAGTTAGAAACCCTTTCCTGGTCTAGTAGCTTGAAGAAACGATTGCATACTTGGAGCAAACTTTCATAGAAATCATAGAAACACAATGTTGCAAAGGACCTACACAATCATCTAGTCCAACCGTCTTCCCATCACCAATACTACCCACTAAGCTAGTAAATCATGTTTTGTAGCACCTTGTCCAGATGCTTCTTGAACACTGCCAGGGATGGTGACTCCACCACTTCCCTGGGCAGGCCTCTATCACCTGAGCCTCCTTTTCTCCAGGCTGAACAATTCCAGTTCCCTCAGCCGCTCCTGACAAGACTTGTTCTCTAGACCCTTCATCAGCTTTGTTCCCCGCTCTGGACCCGCTCCAGCACTTAAATGTTGCTCCTGCAGTGAAGGGCCTGAAACTGGAAACAGTACTCAAGGTGGGGCCTCACCAGTGCCAAGCACAGGGGTACAATCACTTTCCTAGTCCTACTCACCACGCTGTTCCTGACACAGGCCAGGATGCTGTTGGCCTTTTTGGCCACCTGGGCACACTGCTGGTTCATGTTCAGCTAACAGTTGACCAACACCGCCAGATGCTTTTCTGCCAGGCAGCTCTCCAGACACTCTTCCCCCAAATGCAGAACCTAGTACTTGGCCTTGTTGAACCTCATTCTATCGGTCTCAACCCATCAATCCAATCTGTCCAGATCCCTTTGCAATGCCTTTCTACTCTCAAGCAGGTCGATACTCCCACCTAGTTTGGTGTCATCTGTAAACGTACTGAGGGTGCACTTGACCCCCTCGTCCAGATCATTGATAAAGGTATTAAAGAGAAGCAGCCCCAATACTGAGTCCTGGGAAACATCACTCGTGACTGGCCTCCAGCTGGACTTAACTCCATTCACCAGCACTGTCTGGGCCCAAGTCGGCCGTCTATACTACTATATACTACTACTATAAAGTAACAAGTAGTTTGGTTTTAGGTATGACAGCTATCAAAGACATGATTCTCCTATGGCTGCAAACACCTTAAAACTCAAAATATCAGAAAGATCTCTACATAGAAATACTATGCTATTTGTTCAAATGAGGGTAAACAATTAACCTAAAACGTGGAGTAACAGGAAATAATAAAACTGCAGCATGTACCTTGCATGTATAATTTTTACTTGCTACTGTAGAACAAAGCAATGCTGTGAAGAAAAGCTCTTGCTTAGATTTATTTGCTCTAGAGTTAAAGGCATGTTGTTAAACCAGATTAATAAAACTTTCCAGAAACTGAAAATTCAGGTTTTCTGTTTTCAGTTGAATAATATAAACACTTAGGCTCTACAGATGTGTAACTATTTACAAGTTATCTCCTCAGTGATAAGCACACAGATTACACAATTGCTTTGCAGGACTGCTCCAGCATCTCTTAAAAGCCTCAACGATGTAAACCTAGTTCAATTGCACAACCTCCCCACCATTAGCCTACCAGTAAAGCATTTCCAATTCACTGTTACACATTCCACAGCAGAAATTTGAAATGTGAAAGTACAATTGTTTGATAAACCAACTATCCTTCTTTGGGTTACTGGTAGAAATCTTACTCAAAGAAAAGAGAGACCAAATTCGTGCTGAACAAATAATTTTTTTAGAGTTTAATAATCTGAGTTCAGTTCTGGTGAATGACTACTTCTCTTAGAAATGATGCTGCTGGTGGTGGTCTCATCAGAAGAAGTGCAGCTTTGGAAGTTCAGCTTACTACCTTCTTGATAACATTAGCCTTCTGAAAACTAATTGTACTTGAGGCAACTTTTGCAGAGTGTTTGCACTAGAAACCACCAAAAAGGACTTGCCTCCAATATTCTTTGCTGTGAGCACTAACCTCATCCTACTCACAGAATCATCTTTTAACTTGTACAAGTACATATATTTTACTGGAAATTTTATAAGGAAGGTGAGAAGTTACTACTCAAGGATGTACACTGCAATCAATCTAATTTAACATATTCTTTTGTGACCCTGGTAAACGGAGCTGGTATCTGCATTTGCAGATGTAATCTAGGAAGTATTGTCAATATAAGTTAAGGACCACATCGCTAAACAGGGATCAGGTGATTTACAACATCAGAATAACAGAAAAGGTAAAACACAATTATTAACATGGAAAGTTATGTAACTTACGCTATAACATGTCTGAGTTCTAAACAGTGATAAGAAAAAGATGTTAGCTTCAACTGGAAGAGACTCTGAGAAGAGCTCCTAGGATAATTATGAAGACATCCATGATGAGAGGACTAGAAGAGTTAAAAACAAAAATCTTTAAAAACAAAATCTGGGAAGAGGAAATGTCATTGTTGTCCATCTGTACAAAGTAGCAGGAGGCAGGAAGCAAATATTGAGAAAATTACTTAAAATGCAACATGAAGTCAAAACACTTAACTTGTAAACAACTTTATCTTTCATTAGAACAAGATTTTAAGAGAGGATTGGTTAGAATTCCTTTGATTAACCGCCAAAGGAATTAAGTTCTGGAATAGCCTTGAAAGTAGTAGCAATCTGTATTTGCTAAAAGAGTCAAATAAGCCAACAGGAGCTAAAGGCCTGTGGTATGAAGATTTGGGATACTAATGAGCCATTTAGCATGCCTTTCCCATTCACGCAGGATTAAAACTGTAGCCAGATACAAATGGAGCATTATCTTCTGGAGCAGACAGGCCTGGAATACCCTTTTATATTCTTTTCTTTTCTTTTCTTTTCTTTTCTTTTCTTTTCTTTTCTTTTCTTTTCTTTTCTTTTCTTTTCTTTTCTTTTCTTTTCTTTTCTTTTCTTTTCTTCCCATAGTAAGATGGAGTTCATTCAAGATCATCTGAGACTTTTAACCTAACAAATTTCCTTATAACAGGACTTAATACCGACTTCTGGTTTCACCTGCCACTGGTGCCATCCTGCAGCATGTGATAGTTTTTGGGACTTTTAGATGGGATCCCAAATTTACGAATCTAAATTTAGACGTGATCAGTAATTGTACTGATTACATCTCTTTTGACTTCAGAGTTCAGGAAACAGCTCACATGTAAACAACTAAATAACAGATATCAGTCTAAAGCTGAAGCCTATCCCAAATTCTATGAGTTTCTCTTCCATACTATGGACCTCTTTGGAATAGACTCTTAAGTAGCTCTTAGTTGCCGCAAGGGATTGAACTGGGTGACTGAAATGATGTCATTAATTCTCATATTCATGTGTGGTTCACATTACCTTCACCTGCCTAGCAATATTTCCAGCTGTCACCAGTTTTTATCCAGATGTTAATGAAAATACCCCTGTAAGTAGCTCTTTGCATTAGAAGCTATGTTCACTGAACATATGTGGCCAGAAGTTCGCTCATAAAGAAAGTAAAATTTGTGGTTTTGCTCAACAGAGCACTTACTATATTCTGGCCTATTGCATATGTAAAAAGCACACATCTTTTTAATTAACATAATCTAGCACGGGATTGTAATGTTTCTAAGTCTGAAAGACCTTTTACCTTTCAGATTGTTGCCCATTAGAAATAAATTTTCCATAAATAAGAATTGCAGAAAAAAGAGCAATGTTTGCAAGGAAAAAACCCACCAAAACCCTAATTCCTATAATAAAAAGAAAAGAGCTCTGCAAACAAAACTGAAAAATAATTATATTGCAGACTCAACAACCAACAGCTAGTGATTGAAAGCCTTGAAAACTGAAGAACATTATGATTTCTGGCCGAATGGCTGCAATTTTACCAAAACCCCCTTCGAACGAGATAGGTTTTTAAAAAAATCTGCTACAGGTAGCAAAAGAATTGACAGCTGCAGGTTGCCTCTTTTTGTTCTCTGCTTTGATCTTAAGAGCCTTAACACTGCTCTTCTGGAGCTTAAGAGAACACTCAAAGCTGAAACAGCATCAGTGTCAGCACAATATTAAATGTACATGATGGTCTGCAGCACAGAATAGTATTGAGGATGTACACAGCTACCAAGCCAAATGAATAAAAATTTTCCCATACGTCAAAACTCCTCTTCTGGAAGAAGGAAAGAAGTGTGGAAACAGGCTTTTCCTGCTTAGACACTGATGGGGACACGATTTCTTAATAGGATATTTTCTTTCCTCCTTCAAACTCTCAAGTTAAGCAAAACACTGAGACAAATAGAAAAATATCTATCTCCAGGATGGAAATCACATTTTGTTTTCTCACTTCCAGTTTCAAAAATTACCTCTGAATTGCTTTAACAAAGCTTTTTGAGGAGACTACCTAGATGTTTCCTAACATGACAAAAAGTCTCTTCTGGAGCTTTACATGCAATGTAACATAATTAAAAGATGCTAAATACTGAATACAGACTGCCCTAACACTTAATTCTTCACTGCTTTTCTTCAGTAATTTTTCATCGATTTTTTTTTTTTAAAAGTCCAAAATATTTTGATTATTAAGCAGATTAAGTAAGGCTTAGTCACATAACAGTAACGAGTTTCACAGAGGAACACAATGGCTGAAAGAACAAGGGAAGGTTATTCACAAGGCTGCAACTATTTCCAGGTCTGAAATATTTACATTAAGGAAAGGATTTTAACTTAAAGAAAATTAAGCTTTCATTTGGAAGTAAAATTAGTTTAGTTTTCCTGCACTGAAATAAAAAAATCAAAGTGGTTAAAACTATTACACCAGCACGACTTATTTTTTTTCGAACAGGTAAAAACATAAATAAATATATATGCAGGTAAACAAAAGTCAGTAAAATGTGTTTTGCAACCATCTATCATACATAAAAATTAACAGCTGAGAGAATTCACAATAACTTAAAATTACCTTTTTTCTAACTTTTGCTTATTAAAAAAAATTACTACATCATTTAAAACCCAGTGACATTCTCAATAAAAACCACTGGCCTTTGGCTATACTTTTGCAGGATCATGAATAGATGGATATGCAAGGTTTATTTTTTAGTTTCTCTTCACAGTCAGTAGCTCACAATTATCTTGATGAAAGCATGGTATTTAATATATATTGAATTATGAAGATTGTTACTTACAATTAGCTGTTTCAAGCCTACAAATGACTGCTCTACAGAATTGGCGTTTAAAACTTGTCTCTTCACTGCAGCTTGCTCCCCCAGGAAGCGAAGCATTAAGTCTTTTACTGCATCTCCCTTGGTGTTCACGGAACAGAAAAAGAAGAAACACAACAAGACACTTTTAAACATTATTTTAGCAAAATGAAATGTTGAATTTAAGCTGAGCAACACAGTTTTTTTTTTCCCCGTTGAGAAATGCTTGTTTTCCAGTAGTTTTTTGTATGAAATGAATATAAATGCATATATATTTACAGCATTTTAATGAAACTTGTAGATTTATTCCACATTATTTGCTATATACTTTTTTTTTCATTGTTTATGTTTCAGCTAGCATAGAAACATTCAGGCTTATCTGCTTCTCATATTATCCTTCAAAGATCTCAGAAAATACACTTCAAAGGTCTTAGAAGATGAAGTAAGTTTTACAGGTTTTTAAAATGTTGAAAGGTGCAATCTACTCACCGAAGATAAACATCCACATGATCGACTAGCCCTAGCTACCCACTGAAAACGAACTTTGAGAGATCATAAAACCAAGTAAACAGTAACCCTTCAACATGCATTCTTAATTTCAAAAGAATTAACTGCAGGAATAAATCAGAGAAATTGGGTTATCTAAGCCCGGTTATTTGAAGACTTAAGACTAGTTGAGACAGACACTTGAAAGACATTTCTAAAGTTGGACAAGATTACTTCTACATTTTATGCCATGGAGCAGATAAGAGGACGAGTGTCCAAATTCAGGTTCAATTTCCAGCTTCGCTAGCAATAAACTTAGTAACTCTGTACATGGCACCCTCTGTGCCTCAATTTCCCTTCTAGTCTTTGTTCAACTATCAATTTTTTTCGCCTCCCATCTGTTGGCTGACATCCTGGTGGTTCTGTGCACTAGAGATTTTCAACAGGTAATCAGGAAATTCAAGCTTAACGTCAAGCAGCTACTGAAAAACTCTGAACCACCCACTGGCAGATGTTTATAACTGTGGCACTACTGCCTGCACACTCTTCAGGTACCATGGCTGCCCATACAGAGTGTAGGGACAAGGTGCAGGGGAGTCCTACTCTTGCTGGGACCATACACATCACTGTATACAGGAGAATACCATGTCCGAAGTTACCATGTGCCAAAAGCAGGTACAGAAATCACTTCTGTAAGTTTTTGGCCAATCCTATGCTTTTTATGCGTTTTAATCTAGAAAAGCAAATATCTGAAAAGAAGGAAAATTATTAGCAATATATTAACAACATACTTCTATTAAGTTGGGAAAGACCATAGTGGTGTTTTACAACTTAAAGCAGCCAGAGCATTATGGTCAACCTGTGCCAAAGGACATATTTGCCTACCATTTTTAAGCACCTGCTGACAGATGTACCTCCTATGACACTTGTCATGTTCTTTTTGCAGTCTGCTTTTCTCAACAAAAGTACACCCAAGAGCAATGAATTCTACACCTTACAAACAGCTACATGGGCTGCAGAACAGTAACCCCTTTTGTTATCCTTATTACTCAACAGTTCCTTTGCCATAAAACCTTTTGCTGGAAAAATATCTTAATTATTTCATGAATTTTAGATCATTATAGCTCTTGTAAGCCAAAAGGTCCTCTTCCTTTTAGCTACCACTCACAATAGAAAACGTCTGCACTCCTTACCATCTGTCCTCTGTCTCCAATTGGTTTTAATTCCATTACATCTTTTCAGATCTCCGTTAACTAGAATGGTATGCAATATTTAAGATGTTGAAGCAGAAAGTGACTATGCAAAAATGTAAGCATAACATGGAATATTTGCAAAAATCCTTCTAAAGGGATATGAAAACATTCACTTGAAAAACTGAGGCGGGAAGCTGCTAGTACAGAAAGCAAGCCACAAAGACTTTTGCCTAGAAAAAGGTGAACTGCATAAAACCCAGTAAAGCTTAGCTAAGATGAAGATAACTGATATTAACTGCTTGCACTTTCCACATGGACAGTTATGGGAATGTGGAAAAAGGTTTGTGCACTCTGTCTAGTTTCTTGAGGGATGAGACTGCAACTGCTGTTTCACTAGATGGAAAACTTTTACCCCTAGTGCTGTCACCTATCCTATGAATAAACCAATTTCCATCTTTCAGACAGAAGAGTCTGAAGGATTAAGAGACAGTGTCTTCAAAATGACATAAATACAAAAGAATTTTTAATTCCCTCCCAACAGTACTTTGGGGCAGGAAACATTACAAATTAGTGCAATGAAACAAAGGACATAATGGCAGCGGACAGTAACTGATGAAGAAAGGCTTAACAGAAAGAGCATAAAAAGCAGTGTTTGTTCCCACACTCAGGGAGCACAGGTACACCTAATCTGTACCATACACAATCCTAAACAGTTTAAAAAATAAAGTTTCTTGACTATCAGCAAAAAGTACCACCTAGCTGAAATCAAGAACATTTAGTATTTTTCTTGGTGTGATTTATCCACTTAATTTTTAAGAGAACACACTTGTAATAAGAACAAAAACCTTCTGAGTGGGCAGAGGAAAAAAAAAAAAAGGAATGAGCTCTGCGATATACATCATACAACATTTCACTCCTTCCTTGAAGGACACTTACAGTTCACTGTAAATGCATTTTTCAACTAAGTTCTTTGTCAACTGTGTGCAGTTTGGCTTAACATCTTCCATTAACATTTAGCATTAGCAAACTACTCATGCCAAGAGTTTAATGACCATTGTTGGAAGCTGATTTAACATTGAAAACATGCCTCCCACAATGTTTCGGTTCGCATTTCAAGTGCTCTACAATTATAGTTTCAGTTAAATACACAATTTGCAGTAATAGCAGCATATAGAACAATGCTACCAAACTAGGGGATGTCAGGTCAGTCAAGGCACACACTCAACCCACAGAAAAGCACTAACTGGAAGTGAGGAAAGTTGCATAAACATGAAGCACTTCAAAACTTGTCCATGATGACAAGCCCGCGTAACTGTTTATACATTATAATCAATGAAGAAAGCAGCAGGAATCCCCTTTAATCCCACTGATTTTACAGCAGGTAGATGTAGAAATACATCTCATGGGCGATGCCGTTGCATCTTCATTTCAATTACATACTAAATGGTAGATCTGCATATATGCATGTGCCAAGATTCAGGGAATCACCAGCACCAGCCTTTGATCCTTGCCTGAATTGAGAAAGGTGAAAGAGAGAGAGCTATTGTGAAAAAGGACTGCAATAAGAGCTCTCATTCTTATGTGTAAGGGATCATTCCTTTCATTCATCCCATTAGCTGTCAGGAAAGAAGCACTACACATACTGCACACTCTTGAATTATTCATCAAGGTTTAAGGGATTTTTTGGGAAAGGTAGGAAGGANTTTTGAGAAGGAGCGGAGGAGGAGTGTCTTCCAATTAGCATGGTTTTTTTCATCCTAACTATTGGACTCTGTGATGACAAACAAAGGTTTTAAGATAAAGTTAAACCCATGAAGTAGCAGCAGCATAGCTCATGTCTAAAACTGGTATCTTCTGTTGCTTGTGGTGGAAACCTAAGATTTATCAGACAATTTACCAACAAATCTGCACCTGATTCACGCCAGAAACTTTTCTGATAGTTCCTGCAGATCGGGAAATTACTGCAAACTGCTTTTTGCTTGTATTTGCCTACTGACTGATAGTCTGTGTTACACTACAATTAAGGACTAAAGTATGAAAAATGTCAGCACTATTTCTCTAGACAACAATTCTACTATCCAGAGACATAGATATGAAAGAGTAGGAGAAGCCTATTTCAAGAAAAAAATTCAATTGATACTTAGCCTTGGCTGAGCAGCCAGGATAAAACTGCTTCTGATAAGTACTAAATAGATTCGAGTGAAATTTCCTCAAATTCTGAAAAAAACACTTTATGCCTTCTCAGTAGATGGGAACTCTGATAGAAGAGAAGGAAAGAAGATCCTTAAGGGAAAAATAGCAGTGAAAACCCATCTGGAGTTTTCCCTTTAATTTTAGGGTTATCCCTTCCCAGCAGGTTGTACCTTTCCACTGTTCAGGGAAAATAAAACTGATGCAATTTCAGTCAGTGTTGGCACTATTGAGAGCGCTGTGAACGTCAGCGAAAAGTGTTATTTCCCACTTGGTTAAAACCGTGTATTCCACAAGCAAACAAAGCTTTCAGACTTTGTAGTACAGCATACTGATGTGGCATATATTTCAAACACGAGCATTATCTTTCTAACTAGGAGGACAAGAAACAAGCTAGAATCAGCTTTGGATTCTGTGGAAACCACCACCTCTGTTTTTCAACATACCCAACAAATTTCACTATGAGCAAAACAGATCTGGTTTTAGTCCCTTCATGCACGAGAAGGCAGCGACATTAGATTTTCTAATAAGGAATGAAATAATACATACAAGGTGACCATCAACAACAATATGAAGCACTGTGATATACAGATTACTGGAGAGCTCTTACACAGTATTTCTAAACTATACTATGCATTGAGATACAGTAATAGACTCTTACCTGGATATTATCAAATTTTAATCCAGGCATAGTGAGATTCTCTTTATCTATAAACACGGTGCTGTATTGCTGTGTGGCAACTGAAATTAGAACATTTCTGGTTTCCTCACTAGGAAGCCAAGCATCGTTTCTTCTATCTAGTTCACTCATATTTAAGGCTGTGGCAAATGGGTCATCGCTCCCAGCAAAAACGGCTTGGATTTGTGAGAACGGCTTGGGGGATTGAGTCATTTCTAGAGACGATGGAGGACCACCTGCTTCAGACCTCCCATTTTGCACAGAGAAAGTAGGGTTAGACGCAGCACAAGAACTATCTCCACCATTAGAAAGTGAGGACATTTGTTCTGGAACTGATGAGCTTGCATTGGGATTACTAACAGAAATAAAATTGGATGTGGTAAATGAATCAAAAAAATCAGAAGCTAAAGTATTAGTACTAACAGTGTCGCCAAAGAACTTGCTTAGACTAGGACTTGGCTGAACCACCTGCGGATTAGACTTCACTGGAGTCTCAATTATACTACTAAAACTGGGAGATTTTACCATCTGAGGCTCAAAACCATCAGGTAGGAACAACTGTGGCTGGGTATTAACGTTGTTTGCTTGGCTGAAAATGGTACACACAGGAATAGGCTCAGGTTCTGAAGACGGTTTGCTAGTACTGGGCGATGATATCTGGTCCTCGGGTTTGTTTTCATCAATATGATTTGGTTTTGTTTCAAGAGGAACGTTGTTTCCCAACTCTGGCTCCTCCTTCACTGCTTCCTGAATTAATTCTTCCTTTAAAGATGCCTGATCATCTGTTCCAATCTCAGAAATGTCTTTGGGTGTTTCTTCATGTTCAGTTTCACTCTCGTTACTTAAAAAGTCCTCTTTATCCACTTTTCCTTCTGTATTTTGATTATCTTTAGCTTCCATTTGTTCTACAATCTCCTGGAGACAACCAAGTTCACCTGTATCATCTTCACTGTTATTTGGAGAATCCGAAATAATGACACTCTCCATCATTTGTTCATTAAGTTTATCTGCAAAGTTATTTGAATCTTCTGACACAGTTTCATTCCCTTCAGACTCAAATTCATCTCCACCAAGATCAATGGTTTCCTCATGAAAGAGAATTTCTTCCTGAGATTTCTGTTGAACTATGTCTCCACTGTCATCTTCACACGAGGTGCTCTTCGCATCCTTAGGATTACTTTCATTATTCTCCATGACAGCTGAAGAGGGAAAAATCCCCACCAAACCCAGTATTAATTTTACTACTCAGGTATTGCTCAGGTATTGCCTGAAACCCTTAAGTATCATACTTATAACAATTTAATACTTAAAAACTGAAAATATTGCTTTAAAAATATAGTCGTTTTACTATTTGACATCTGTCATTTAACATCTACCCAAAGAATAAATTAATTCTGAAAACCGTCCTCTCTTCCTCCTTTTTTCAAGTCGCAAAAATACTGTGATGCCTCCCGAATGGATTTGTCCCGAATGGACAAAACTGTATTTGCCGTTCCGATCGCAAAGACCAGCTCGGTCGCCACTGAAGGGCAGGGAAGGGGGGAGGGTGTGTCCCCAGCTGTCACCGGTGCGGGCTGCCCAGCTCCGGGACCGCCCGCGCAGGGTGCGCACCGCCACCGCCGCTTCCGCCACGGCCGCCACCCGCCCGACAGCCCCGGTGAGCGGCCCAGTCTCCTGCGCCACCATAGGGTCCCCGCGGCCCTGGCCGTCCCACGGAGAGGACGGCCGTGGCCTCCCCCACAGCCTCCGCCCGGCGCAGCCCGGCGGGGGTGGAGGGCCACCATCCCCTCTCCCTCAGGGCCAGGGCCCCGAGGTTGCCTCAGCACTCAGCCGTACCAGTCGTCCTCCTCCCAACCGCTCTCCCCTCACCTCCGCGCCCGGCGGCGACACCTCCTATCCTCCTCCGCCGCCGCACCGAGTGCCGCTCCACACCGCGCCTGCGTTACGAACCGAGGCGGGCAGCAGCGCGCCTGCGCAGGCGCACCTCCCGGAAGCGGTGCGCGACGGACAGCGCCGAGGGCCAGAAAGGTCGGCGGGACGGCGGGGTGTGTCGCGCCGTGTGTGTGGGCCACCATGGAGGACGATGCGCCAGTGATCTACGGGCTGGAGTTCCAGGTGTGTGTGAGGGGAGACTGAAGGAGGGCTAGCAGGTGTCGGTCCTACCTCCGTGAACGCGGTGTTTGCGGGGCTGGAGGTGGGGTGGGATAGGGGAGTGCCGGGGCGATCGGTGGTCTCCGGGCCCCCCTCAGCCGGTGCCGGTGGCAGCATTGGCTCTTGGTGGTTCTTAGTACCTGTCCGGTCGCGTTGTGGTTTTTAAAGGTGGCTGAGCGGGTGGCGGGAGTTGGTCCTTGTCGTAAAACTTGCTGTTTCCTGGGTAGGTGTGCCGGTGCTGGGGCAGGGGCTGAGGCCCTGGGTCCTTCCCCTCACGGTCCTGGGTAGACGTGCTGCTGGGGTCCTGCTGTGTCACCCAGTCCCTGGCTCACTTTTGGAGAGGTCTGCCTCTTGCTCTGGGGTGACAAAAAAATACTGGTAGTCACATAGAGATTACTGTAGTCGTTTGATCCCTTTCAGAGATTAAAAAAAAAAAAAAAAAAAAGCTTCTGTGAGGAGAAGGGATGAGAAGGCATGAAACAGTTTCTGATAAGTTCCAAATTTCAGTTATACCCGACTGTAAAGCTACTTGATGTTCTTGGGATCTCTTGCTTTGGGTTCTGTGTGTGTGCATTCGCTCTGAGGGATGAATCTGGCCATTGGCTATAAGGAGATGGCACTGTTGTTGGTCTGGCTAATGTAGGAATTTACTGATCAACTTCATTGAGCAACACAGCTCTTGCACTTAATAAAGTTTCTGTAAGTCTTGGAAAAATAAATGGCAGGGTAGCTGGATGGGTGACAGGACCCTAATTCATGGTTTGTTCCCATAATAAGCATTTTATGCAGCTGTTAAGTCTTCTCTTTGGCAAAAGCTGGATTATCTTTGTTGCCGTTGTAGCAGTAATAGGAGGTGCTGTGTTTCTTCTGCAGTTCACAGAATGTTTTGTTTAGATGTGCTAACATAAATATGTACACGTATAATTTCTTTTTTAGTCACCTTTACCAAAGTGCTTAGAGAAAGTAATATGTGAACATACTTTCTAACATGTTTGGGTGTCCTGGCTACTGAGTTCTGTTCTCTGTAATCCTGACTATACCATTACATCTCCTTAGTAAATCGTGTATGTGTTTGGTTTTCTGCTTGTGTAGGAGCTAGTGTGTAACATCCACCTGTACTAAATGTTAAATCTACTTAAGTGAGATAATATGCTGTCATTTTGTGATTGGCTAGAGATGCCTGTAACTTGAACTTCATAATAAGAATTATAGTTAAATCTCTTTTGCAGAACAGAATATATATCCTGTACTTAATAAAACTTACAGCTTCTTTCTAGTAGGTCATATATAATAAGTCTTCCAGAGATTTTTGGAAAGCTAGCCTTTATGTTGTCTGGGTCCCCTGTGGATTTGTGTCGTGTCATTCCCCCCCCAAATCGTACATCTTCCACAGACCTCTTTTTCTGCGAAGTACGTAATAGGGCTGTCTGCTGTGAGGATAAAGCAAAAGGGATAAGAGAGTGGCTGTAATCAAAGGGAATTACAGTTAATACAGGTCATTTATGGAAAAGGTAAGGAAAGAAAAGATGGTTTATGGAGAAGTTGGAAAAGGAGCGTAGAGATGAGGGCTCTGTCTGATCTCCATTGACTGCCAGTGTGGCTTTAAAACGGGTTGCATCTCTGTGTTTCCTGAAAAAGGCTCTGATGGACAGACTTAAGCCTAAAACTGGTATGATTTTTCCAACTTGTTTGTCCAGGTCTAATAAGAAACCTAAACATCTTACAGCAAAACAAGATTAAAACTAGTAATGAATTCAGTTTCCTGCATGATTAATTGATTAATTAAGATTAGTTCTCCCTGTTATAATTAGACATTGTGATAATGAATACAAGGAAACAGCAGTAGCTGCAGAATATTTCAGTATTGAAAGGTTGTCCTTCTAAAAGGAACTTTGGTAGACTTCACCAATATCCTGAATTATGAAAATGTGGTAAGTGATACCTCTGAGGCCTCACTAAGTGCTACTTTTTTGTCAGTGAAATTATGTGCTTCTTGCTTGTCCAGTGTGGAGCTGACCTATGTTTGCTATCTAACCTGGAGGGCACAGTATTTTTATGTTGTGTTGAATAGGCTTCATTTTCAAGTATTCACAATTTTCCCCAACCTGTTCTTTTGAGTGTTTAAACAGGGATGTTTTGAGTAGGTGTGTCAGCACTACTTAATGTCTGGAAATACTGTATTGGCCTTAATTATAGGAGGACTGGCTGATGCTTACACCCCTGGAAATATGCTGTGTGGAGAGGTGTTTTCCAGGAGAGGTATTTGGCTCAGTTGCAATGCCAGCTGTGATTCCTGGGGGCACAGCCTACATCTCACTTGTTTAAAAGCAAGCAGAAGCTAGCCAGCATCGTGGTGGAAAGGGAGGAGGAACAGTGCTTGCTCCAGAGCATGATAATTATGGAACATGTGTTTGGCACACTTAATGGATTTTGGGGATACCATAGTACTGAGATGACTTTCAGCCAAATATTTCTGAGTGCCAGGTACTCCTTCTGCATGTTACATGTCAAAAATACACAGACTCGCAAGGAAGAAGCATAAGGGGCAGGAGGGGAGGAGAGAGCCTGCTGGCTGACCACGGGGCCATACTGCACAAGGCTGCCTCCAGCTGCACCCTGCGATGGGGTCTGGCTGAAGCAGACTCAGAAAAAGCAAACTAATGCTTTCTCAGAGTGTATATACTGCATTGTGTGGTCCTACTGTGCTTATTGAATAGGCAGTACTTGGCCCATATTGTATGATCAGTTAGTTGTTAACAGGTTTTACGAATCTGGGCAGCGACTATTGATTTTTCGGACTTTCTTTCATGTTTTCAAGAGTAAGGTGAAACTTAATTTCTGTAAAGCCAAATGTATCTTCTTGTTCCAAGAAACTTGAAACAGTGCAAAACATCAACTGAAACAGGTGGGTTACAGGTATCATACAATGTGTGTATATGTATAATATCAGTATGTATTGGGAATAGCTCAATTGACCTGCCTTTGATCAGGTAAAAGGCAGGTGAAGATTTCTTGGAAGGAGGGAGAAAGGGGACTTGATAGGTTGATGTATGTTGCTTGTGCAGTAACGTAGGAAGCCTGTGCTGCCTTTCAGGTTCAGCTCTGTTCCCAGTATGAGAGTGGAGTGAGTGCAGAGAACTCCACTGCCAGTAGGAGTCTCTTCCCTGGGAGAGCTTTTCTGGTGTTTTGTGGAATGAGAGAGTGATCTGAACAAAATGAAGGATACGGTTTCGATACCGCTTTAGAGGATTTATTTTGGAAATTGAATTGGTTCAAGAAGCTGCATTAAATCTCTTAGTGAAATTTCAATTTTTTATCTCGGTCCTCTTTTTTTTTTTTTTTTTTTTTTCCATTCTAAGTTCACCTGTGCTGTGAGTGCCAATCCTGTATATTTTAATCCAGGTGGAGTGTCTATTCTCTTGCTTGTTTTCTTGCCTACCTCACTCTTCAGGACCCTTCTTGAGAGCAGTGTTACAGTTGGAAAGACTTCTTGTAGAAATTCAATCTAACATCGTTAGCTTTAAAGTTCTACTTGAGGGGGGAAAAGGGGGCAGGAAATAGCAAATTGGCAAAACTCTTTTAACTCATCCCCCCCCAGATCTTCATGATACAAGAAATACATTTGGTGGAAACTATTTCTTTTAGCAGGATCTTGGTAACGCTGGTATAGATGGATCGTGCTATGGTAGAGGCTAATGACAAAATGAAAACGTAGTTAAGTGAACTTGAAGGAAACTATTAAAAGATGATTGTTAACATTAAGGTTCATGATAAATGAACAGTGACAGTATGGACATGGGATTTTGAAGGGTGATTGTGCTATGCAAGGTTTTGTGCGAGGAGTTTTGTGCGAGGATTGCTTGTGTTTCTGTGAGGGTTTGCAGAATCTGTCAGCCTTTGGAACAGGGTCAGTGCACTAAAGACATCAGTGGTGGGAATTCTTGTGCTGTGAAAGACTTGGAGCAAGCAGCTGTCTGAGAGCACTAAAGGTCACTTGAGCATGTGTGTTGCCAGCCTCCTCACTCAGAGAGTCACTGCAACTTATTACGGTCAATAATAGAGGGCCTCCTACTGTGGTGGGAGGAATAAGGCTGTCCTACCTAAGTAAAGATCAAAGCGTACCTACTTGAAAATTGAAATTATGCCAGAAGGCAGAAATAATATTCATGACATTATCAGCCTAAGGCTTCCCTGGGGGTGCAGGGAACCATGTATTTTGGTTCCAGAATAAGGCTTCAGCAAAGCCAGCCCCATTTTCATCTCCTGCTCCCACCCTCCCAAGTAGCAGTCCGCTGATAAGTGTATCTGTGGTTTCTTGCGGTTGGGTGGGGGTTTTTTTTGTTTTTCTTTTTTTTGTGGTTTTTTTTTTTTTTCCCTTTATTTGTTTGGTTTTATGTTTGGTTTGGTTTGTTTTCAGTAGGGGTTTGCTGAAGTCTTTGCTGAAGCCTGCCTTTGTTTCCTTATGGTTTATCGCAGTGTTGTGTGGGTTGTTTTTTTTTTTTTTCCTGGTTTAGTTTGTCCCTGATGTGTAACTGTACCTGTTCCCCATCACCGTCACTGGGTAAAAAAAAAAAAAAAAAACAAGGAACACAATCAATTTTTTTCTTTCTTGTCTCATGGAAACCAGACTGTATTTAGTTACCCATCCTATGAACTTCTGAGAACATCCTACTAGCTTCATAGGAGTCAGATTTTGTTCTGTTTTGTTTTATTTTTCTTTTCTTTGTCTGCCCTTTGAAGATAATACTTAAATTTAAATTCTACATAAACTTGATTTTTTCCACAGTTTAGGACAACTCCTTTTTTTTTTTTTTTTCTTTTTTCTCGTTTGCCTTAAGCTGATCTTAAACTTTCTTGTTGGGATTGGATCATCTTAGCAGTAGGCTGAACAGCTTTCTGTGGAAGTACAAGCTTTCTCTAGGAAACAGAATTTCTTTCAATTAATAAGCCTCGGCTTTTTTATTTTCTTCTCAAGCGTGTTTTGCTGTATCTTCGTTAGGCAATTTGATGGCCTCCTGCATATTAACAGGATCCCTGTCCTTTGCCCACAATGCACTTAACAAAATCTGATTCACAAAAGTGCATGACAAAGGTTCCAAACTTTCAGTCCTTTATTCTGTGAATCATTTTCACAAGTGTCATAAGCTGGTAGCTGGTTCGTGATAGGAGATATGCTATTCCTTTCACTCGCTCACAAATAAGCAATATTGTATAGTCTTATTTCGGGTGGGTGTAGCAAGGCTTTCTTCACAGAATCACGGAATTTCAGAGATGGAAGGGACCTTTAGAGATCATCTAGTCCAACTCCTGTCGGTATCATTTGGTAAAAACTTAACCTTCTAAAAATATATTGAAATAAGTCTCTGGAGGCTTCATGACATTTTTTTTAACCCATTTTATATTCCTTTTTCTATTTCCAGATGAGTATCTTTTGTACGTCTTGTCAGGGAGAGGTGTCTATACCTTTGTCTTTGGTTAGGACAATGAAGTCTAGCATGAGTCTGTTAATTGCCTATTTTATTTGTGAACTTGCTAGAGATTCTGATGTCTGGTAGTTCTGGGATCTGGTACTCTCTTTTTGGTCGTGGATTAGCAAATTACTCAATTCTGCAGCACAGATTCAACTAAGAGCATAAGGGGATGTTAAACTTGCAGTAGTGGAGTTGCGCTTCTGAAGTAAACAATGGCAGGGACACATCATGGCTGTGTTTCTGCTCAACCCGCTGTAGTCAATCATAAGTGCACTGTAGTAGTAAGGTCTGCTTATCCAGTGGGCGTTGGAGATAGGGATGGGAATCTGTTACATCAGCCCCCATTGAAATAAGCTGTCATGACAGCCTGTACAGCTCTGATGATGAGAATAGTGCAAATTGCATGACCAGCTCAGTTTACTTTGCACGAGTTTCACAGGGTTGCAATCTAACGTAGGTTTGAAGGGACCTTTGGAGACCACCTATGCTAACGTGCTCCTTAAAGTAGATTCAATAGATGGGGTTGTTCAGGGGTCTTATCCAACTGAGTTCTGAGTTATTTTCATGGTTTGGTTTTGTTTTCCAGTAAAACTTCCTACACTCAGCTTTAAGTGACTTGTTACCACCCCCCACCCCTCTCTTTTTGATCTCTGTCCTTCCAAAGTGGTAGTCTTCACTGGGGAATTAGTTTTACTTTCTTTCTTCTTTGGTAGAAGTGTCGCGTGTTCAAATCTTATGCAGAATTTGTGGTTCTGCTACTGCAAGCATGGCAGCTGTACTATCTTGGGAACAGAGAATGCATTGTGAACGCTTAAATTTTTATTTTTGCATGCATGCACACGTTTATTCTTCTCTACGTGTGTAATTTAAGGGTCTATAAAAGTACTTCAGGATGCAGTAAATACAAGTGTTGGTTTGTATGTTTGCTTGACTAGATTCTGTCTCCCTGACCCATATTGAACTTCAGTGTGGCCATTCCTGTAGGCTATTCAGTTTTGTATTTCTAAGCGTGAATTCACACCTTGTTTCAAAAAGCTTTAAGAAAAGAGTATATGATAGGAGTTTAAACTGTACTATAGCAGGCCACCATGCTCTTTTACAAAAAGGAAAAAAGTCTTTAAGTCTCTTTTGAATGTGGCATGTGGAAGCTAGTATTTTTCATTGACACATTATTGCACGTACCTTAATACATTTACTCCTTACACTGGAGTCCTAAGGTATTTTGTTTTCCTCTCCTTTCTACCTCAGCCTTAACTTTTTTCAGAATTGATTTTGTTGCCATGAAAGATGCAGCGTGGATACAAGTGTCAAGCCCTATGGTGTAGAGAGCAGTGGCCGGAAATGGCCTGACCGTGTTCCAAAGGCATTTCCTGCACCTCTGCAACAGTTGCTCAGCATCTGTTGTCACCTGCGGAGATTTTTTTAGGTTTTGTTTGTTTGTTTCCGAAAACCCAGGGATGAGTTGATAATTGTTGCATTTCTTTGGTTCTCTGTTCTGTGATTGTATGCAACCCTTACTTAAGTGGAATAAATGAGAACTGGGGAAGCTACAGGACTACTATGCAGAACAAATACATAGACTTGGAAAAGCTTCTAAGGAATGGTTTGTTCAGATTCCTTGGCAGACTTGCAAATACCAAAGACTTCTCAATGCCATGCTTTCCAAAGGCAGGATTTCCTTTGTGTTAGCTGAGTGGAATTTTGACTGCATATTTATAAACTTCCTTCTGGACTTTTAAAATATTTGATTTAGAGCATCAGTCACAATTAGGTTGCCTCTGTATCACCACTGTTTTATAAAACTTTACCTGCTCTAAACCATGCACTTCTCCTCAAATAGCTGTTGGTGAATGTGGAATTGGGACATGTAACCAAAAGGTTCTTTGTGGTTCACAATCTCTACTTGCTTGGAGTTTTTCACTAGTCTCAGGCCTCCTTTAAAAGTGAAGTTACCTGATTAAATTAGTTGTTGGATTGTCTGGAAGCATCAGTTCAGTGGGGCTTTGCTGTGATGGTGTGTGTAAGGACAATTTGTGTTCTCACTGTTCACATCTTTTAGATGTGTGTTCTTGGTATTTTCTACACATCATGGCAATTGTATTAGTAAATAATGTTTTGTTAGGTCATAAATTCTTTTGGGGGCTATATACAGTTTAGTGTTCTGTGGATGCTGACTCTATAAAAAACATTTAAGTTCTATTGGTTTAGATTAGTTGATACTCATTATACCTGCCTCTCATTTATTTTCTCTCTGGTAGCTGCAGTCATGAGTTCTGAGCCTTTTGTGAAGGATGTTATTTGCAACCTGCTCTGACAGGTTACTGTACAAGATCACAAACTCAACACACTCTTCTTGATCTTGACAGTTTTCCCAATTTGTGAATGCTTGATGAGTTTGAACCTTGTATTGTGTGGATATTGTAGGCTTTTTATGATGGAATAAAAAGTAGTATGTTTCTTGTTGGGAAATGTGTTTAAATATTTTTCTCATGCCTTCAGTTGGTTTTATTCTTGTTTCTTTGTCCTGCAGAAGGGGAAATAATTTTAAAATATTGTAAAGAAGGAACAGAGAAGCTGATGACAAACATTACCATGTTTGACATAATTTTTGGGGGCACTTTATGTCTAACCTGATGCATTTTTGAAAGTAGCATGATAATACCTACTTGAAAGGCTTTAAAAGGTGGGAAAACCCCCTTTATTTCTTCATTGTATTGGAGATCCTGGAGGTCTCTTCTTCTATGTGACTTGTAGAAACAACAGAAGCTTGCTTGATTGAAAGAGATACGTAGCTGTTGGCTTATTTCTAGTGTATTCTTCAAAATAATTGAAAGCAGATTTGAAATGAAAAGGAGCTCTTGCCAAAGATCTGCAAATGTAAATTCTGTTCAAGACAAAAGAAAAGCTTTTCTGCAATCTTCTCAGTGAACTCTAGTTGTTTCTGTCAATCAGAAACACCGTTTGGCTTGTTGTAGGCAAGTGCTGCATAAATACGAGAGTACAAACAAATCAGTATGGATTCACACTGATCTCTAATCTGCATTTGAGTATGTTTTGAACACAATTGACTCATTGAATCATGTTCTCTAGTGCTTTTTTTTTTTCTGTCTAAATGTTGTGCTACTAGCCTCTACTTACAAATCTCATTGCATTTTTTTAACTTTTTATGTTCAACCTTAAGCAAAATATTACATTGTCTAAATCGCACAGTTCAGATGCAAGGTAAGAAGTATCTGCTCTGTAGGAGTTCAGAGCTTATTCTGAAAAATTAGTTGGTTCTTACTGTTACTTCCAGACAATGGCTTATTGTTTTGCCTTATTTAAGAAAAATCAAATAAGTTCAAGTTGCTATTCTAATATTAAATTATTCTAAAATTATGTATTGTGATATTCAAATATTTCAAATATTCCCTTCCAAGCTTGTAGTCGTCTTTCTGATATTAATTTAAAAACAAGTTTTAAACAGTACTATACTGAAGTGAAATGTGCTTGAATGCAAAATGTAATCATTAGCTAGCTGCACACCAGGGTAGCAGCAGAAAGGGCCATTCCACCATTCCACAGGTATCTGTAATCCTTCTGAAGTATTTGCTTGTGCTACAGGCTTTAGTGTCTGAAGAGGTTGGAACTGTTTTATGCCAAACAGGATGTGAAATGTCAAGGTTTGTTTTTCTGTTTTGACCAAAAAATTCATATTGAACAATATTATTAGGTATCTTTTTGACTGGAAAGTACTGAATATTCCTCACAGTTAGCTTAAAGTTGCTAAAAGTGCCTTTGAGTGTTAGTTTACCTCCCATTTATTAGCCAAGAGTCTGTACTAATGACTAGTGCAAACTAGCAATTCTGGTTTTAGTTCAAGCTGTACTTTATTCCTCAATGTCTCCTACAGCCCTTAACCATTTTGTTTTGCTTCTTCCAAGACTTTGCACCAGCTTGCTGCAAGCTGATGGAGAAAGCCGAGTCTAGCATTCTTATTAACTATAAAAAAAAACCCCAAACTGACAGAATTTTGATAGGTAAATAACAAATTATATGTCCTATCATTCAAGCAATTCTTATCTCTAGTGCCGTGGAGTGAAAATAAAAAGTTTAGTTTCTAAATTTCTTCCGAAGTGTTTTCTCTTTGAAGTTGGTGGTTAATGGTGAGAAGAATAATTCATTTTTATGTAAGCATCTTTAGTCTGACAACTTCTGCAAAATCAGTCTCCTTCTTGGATATTGTAGCTATTGTATTTAAGAATTGTCCACTGTTCTATGGGAATTTTTTCAGTTCGTAAAGGAGAATTGGTTTGGAAGAACTGCTGTATTATTGGGTGTTATCGCTGCTATAATGAAGGCCAGATAATGTATTTAGCACCCGTATGTTCCACGCACCTCGCAAGTGTGAGAAACTGCACAGAAAAATGTATTAACCAAAACAGACATAAAGGACAGGGAAGTCTGCATTGTAAAAATGTAATGCTTAACATGGTAATTGATACATAAGCTTCAAGATTTTAGTTGAAATTAATGGATTGTATTAACTGGGCTTTTCTAACAGCTTTCTTCTTCCCTAGGCAAGAGCTTTAACGCCTCAGACAGCAGAAACAGATGCAATAAGATTTTTGGTTGGAACACAGTCTCTTAGATATGATAATCAGGTAATTTTTCTGTCTAATGTCTGTGGTAAATGTTTTCTTTTCCTTTTTTAACAACTTTGTTCCGACATTTTTCTTCCTCCTTTCTTCCCCCTGTTGAATTTGAACTTTTGTGACTAGAATGTAAACCTGTTGGTAACAACTGTAGGTGAATGAAAGCTGTGTGTGTTTTCTGAAAATTAAATTGCTCTTCTAAATTGTGTTACTAAATCAGATTGGCTTAGTGAAGGAAATGCTGTATTTTTGTTAATTTAAACCTATATATTCTCTGGAGCTATCTTTAAACCACAGAAGAGATGCAAAGTAAAACAAAAGTCTTCAACCCTTGTTTGCCTCTAACGGGACTCCTGCTGCACACACTCTTCCCTGTATTTGAATTTTCATAAACTGGAATTTTCATTATTAGTTGTTGACAATCAGCTATGTCCTTTCTGATAATAAGTTTAAGAACAGTTTAAAATTCGAGTGAATTTTGTGCCTCTATGTCTATTGGGCTGTTTCTTCTGCAGTTAATCAGACCGATTGCAGCTCTGTGAAAAGATTTTAAAAAAGGGTAGAAAATGCTGGATGGAAGGAGGAGGAGGGAAAGACTGAGAAACAGCAAATGAAATGACAGATGTAAGACCAAGGTCAGGAGGAACAGATAGATGCTCCGTGGTGGAGCAGGTATCCACTGTAGCCTGTTGAACACCTGCAGTGGAGCAGATGAAGGTTCCTGAAGGATCTGTGGTTCATGAACACCCCATACTGGAGCAGAGGAAAAAAAGTGAGAAGTCAAAGAGAAAACACTATATACTGACCAGAACCACCACTGTCCCACCACCATGTGCCCCTTGAAGGGGGGTTAGAGGAGTCTAGAGTGAAGTTAAGCCTGGGAGAGTGGGGAGAAAAGGTGCTGGTTTAAGGTTTGTCTTTTTGATTCCCACTTTCCCACTGTGTAATAAGTAATTACATTTTTATTTCAATTTGCAATAAATTATTTTTACCCAAGTCCAGTCTGTTCTGCCTGCAACAGTGATTAGTAAGTCATCTCCTTGTCTTTAGCTTGGCCCACAACCTTTCTCATTCTTATTCTTGCTATTTCCTCTCCTGTCCTTCTTGTGGGGGGAGCAGGTGACTGAGTGAGAGTCTGGCTGTCACCCAAGGCTAACACCCACTAGAGAAGCCTCTAGAGTGCAGAGTCACAGACTCTTCTGCAACTTGTCTGTCATGGACTGCACAAAATGAACTCAGAACCATAGCTCTGGGAGATTGAGCTGTCAATTTCCGGTGAGATGTTGAGTTTGTTACTCAATGGTAATATTGGATGAGGCTCAAGGAAAAAAAATATTCAAAGACATAAAGGAGATGGAGTATTCAGTTTCTTTTCATTTCAGGTAATATTCGTGAGACCAATAACAAAAGAAGTGACAGACAAACTTAGTTAATAAATACAAATATATTTGTCATTGTGCTGTCTTGGATGTTCTTCAGGCATTTGGTTACAATGTGTTTTTTCTACTGTGATTTCTATGCAAGGTTGGGGTTTTTTTTTGTATTGGCTCACCTAATTAAATCCTGATACAGAGGTAGCTGGATAATGATAGTTGCTTATCAGTTGATATCCAGCAGATCTTCAATAATTTAAATGTTCTGTAATAGTGAGTTGATTGGTCATGTACTATGGATTTTAGAAATATTTACACATTTCAGCTTTGAGTATACTTTCCTTTTTTCTGATGTGTAACATTAATAATAGAAATGCAGGACACTTCCTAGGGTATTGACAAATGTTTGGGTGTTATTGGCCTTTAGCTATGCCTCAGGCCATCAGCTCCTCTCAACTAGCTGCTAATCCTCAAGAAGTGCTCTAGGCCTCAACTCATTATTGCTTAATTCAGCCCTAGGTTTCTCTAGATTTGCTTAAAAACTTTTTTTAGTTACCTAACCTAATTTACAAGCTGGCTTGCAACCTCTAGTGCTTGACAAAGCTCTGCACAGTGAGCTTTGCAGCACCATCATTTCTTCCCTTCTGGTCATGGGCAGGTGCTGTGCAAACGAAGGAGCAGTAGTTGTACAGCTGACATGGTAACTTCTGCCTCATTAAGGTTCATTGCTGTACGAAGCAATTCAGGCATTCATAGATGTGGTGAAAATGTTTTACTACTAACACTGGTATTGCAAAGCAAAGGGAAAATGTTTGTAAGACTATTTTGGCAATATTTGAGATGTTAGCAGTGTGTGGTACTTGGCATTTGGTCCTCATAACTTGCTGGAAATTTTTAAGTACTTTCTTTTTAAGTACTTTCTTTTTGATGCACCATGTTCTACACAGTATAGTTTTGGAACTTTTGCCCTCAGTACTAACATTGTTGTTGAACTGGGGCTTTTTGTACAGTTATGAGTTTGATACATTGTCACTCTTTTATCATCTCATTCTCTGAACTCTTCAAGTTATTTTCAGTCTTGTGTTTTAGAACCTAAAATACTTATTTTTACGGTTTACCTTAATGCCTGGCATTGTGTAGGCACAAAGCAGGGCACTAGTTGCACTAGAACAGTTCTCTAGTCTCTGTTGCTTATGAGGTCCTGATAAAAGAAAAGCAATTATGGAGATTGCATAATTGAAGAAAAAGAGATATTTTGTGTTGCAATGGGTTAGTTTGGGTCTCCCTTCCTTAGTAATTTCCTTTGCAATTAGTAATTCCTCTAGATTTTGAGGAGAGCTAAATAATTACTTGTTCTCATACAAAGCTCACTACTTTTTCCTCAATGCTTAGACTTGTTTTCATTGGGAATCTTTCCCAGTGTAATTAAAGCAGATTAGTAAATAATTTGCTTAGTTACTGGTAATGAAATCAATCACCTCTAAGAGGTGTGTTCCACGAGTTATGATGACGTGTATCATTAACCATTACACTACAATCTTGTTGAGAAAGTTCCCTGTGCGGGCTTAGCTTAAATACTGTTTTCTATATCTTCATCTATGGCATCCATATGCTGCACTAACTAATTTTCTGTAATACTGTGTAGCAAAGGTGTTTGCAGTAATTCAGTAGTTAATTCAGTAGACTTAATTCAGTCATTATGGTAGGATATCTTTTGTTTTGTCTTTTTCATTGTTCACCAAACGTTTCTAATGAATTTTATATGAGGATACAGTTCTCTAAAAATTGTGGATCATCTAGAATTTATTTGTTCTCTGTTGAGCTTAGTGGAATTAGTCCCATGAGTAGTCTGTGTTGTGCCGGGCTAGGATCTTTCTCAATTTCTTCTTGTTTCTGAGGCAACTCTAGAAAAACAACTAATGAAAAAAAGGAGAAAAAATGAGAGCAACATAGCACTATTTAAAAACAAACCCGCAATGAATAAAGAGCAAGACTAGCTGTATGTCTTTAAAATTTGTTCTATGCATTAAACAGTACTGTTTTTCTTAATCTTTCAGTTCAAATTTTTCCCCCCAAATGTTATAAAAAATATTACAAATTTATAACTGGCATGGATATGTGATTGCTGAAGTGAGCTCTCAAAGTTTCCTACTGAGGTTTACAGTATTTGTTTCAAATGCCAGTCCTTTCCCTCTCTCCCCTTCTTTCTTCATAGAATGTTTGAATTCAGTGACTTGGATACAGAATTAGTGCAGACATTTAGAGTAAGGACTGTAATGTTATTATTTCTCTTTATTGTAATTCAATACTTCTTACAGCAATGCCAGTGACTTCTTTACTAATAAGTATAAATGAAAAATCACCTTCAAGGTTTAAGTTGCAAAATTGGGAAGAATAAATATGTTTTGCCCTCAAAACAGGGAATTTGCTTGTGTTTTTCTAGGGAAGTGTATCCTGCATGAAATCAATGATGTACTAAATTGTTAGTATAACAATTAATTAAAGTAGATATTGGTTATAAAATTCTCATTAAATTGTCCTGTGCAGTTTTCGTGTATAATTAAGACACACAGGAAAACATTTGAAACCCTAACGTTCTCTTTTATTGCATTTGCAGATTCACATCATAGATTTTGATGATGAAAACAACATTATAAACAAAAATGTTCTCCTTCATCAAGTGGGTGAAATTTGGCACATTAGTACCAGTCCTGCAGATAAAGGTGTGCTAGCAACCTGCTACAATAAAAGTAAGTCCTTTCGAACCATGTTAAACTTGTTCATATGTTTTGATGTTTCTGAATGTGCAAAGATTGAACATCTAGCTATGTATAAAGACTTTAACTTGGAATTATCAGCACAGGCATTTTTAAAAAAAAAAAATATTCTGTGCCTTCACCTATAACTTATTTGCCTCATATCTTTATGCCTTCTTGTTTAGAAGTCTGCTCTTGCACTGATGTCAAGAAAAGCAGAAAATAAAAGTATTGCTTGCCTGATTAATGCAAAGCCTGGGAAATAAAATACATTCCTGTCACTTTAGGCATCTTTCTTTTTATTGTTTTATATGTTTGCTTTTGAAAGTGGAAGTAAATGTCTTTCAAAACAGCATCATGTCACCATCAAACTCTTAAGAATTGCATCTGATGTTTGTATATAATGTTATTTTTCATAAGTTTAATGCAAATGCAACCATAGAGATTTGGAAAACTTTATCTAAATATCAGAAACAGTAGAAATGCTCCTTGAATAACCTAACACTAAGCGTGGCAGCTGTTGAG
Source organism: Nycticryphes semicollaris (assembly GCA_013400055.1). Taxonomy (NCBI): domain Eukaryota; kingdom Metazoa; phylum Chordata; class Aves; order Charadriiformes; family Rostratulidae; genus Nycticryphes; species Nycticryphes semicollaris. The sequence goes on along the minus strand of VXBJ01000051.1, from coordinate 219,766 downwards.
ATTAGGGATCTCTGCATTTCCTTGGTGGGTGAGGCAGGTGTGAAGACTTTCTGTCAGGAGGCTTGAAAAATCCAATTGCATCACTTGGGGAAGGGAGCACAAGCAAAAAATCTCTGCTATTATTCAGAATAAATATTACTTCTTCCAGTAAATATTAATCCACTCTTTCATGGAAATCCAATCCAAGAATATAAGGCAGAGAGTTTCAGAGTTTTTTGCATCCGTGGACAGCTGTAGAGTTGTGAATTCCTGCTGCTTAACCTTGTGGCTATGTTAAAGAGAAGGCTCCAGGATTGCTCAGTTCTCCTAGATCTTCTGGATTGAAATAGAAGTGCTAAAACTTGAATTTCTTTCACAAATCTTTAGTGAATATTTTAAAGACAATCATGGAGGTAAGTAGGGTAATGAAGAGCTATTCCTTTTTTATCAACAAAAAATGATTGAGGGTATTTTGACTGAGAGCACTGAAATGTGTTTGGCCTGTTTTTTGATTACTTCTTACACTTTCGTTCACTTGCTGGACATAACTTCCTCACCTTGCCAGTGATCCACGGAGAAAATGACAAAGCAGTAACCAGGCCTAAAATACTGAAGTAGTCTTAATAATTTTCTGGCTGGTTTCAGAGGAGACTCTGAAATGAAATAGGAAAGTTGTTTGAAGTCTCTTTTAAAGAAAACCAAACCAAGTTTCTTTCTCTAGCAGTTTTTGAGTTGATTGCATTATTTTTTTTTTTTCTTAAAGGATATTGTGCTGCATGGAATAGTGTGAAACATTTTAAAGAATTTACCTCTTTTTTCCCTACATAACTGAACAGTGAGGTGAAACGAGATAACTTAAGTCCAATATTTCATGTATGTAATGTACCATCTAATGCAAACCAGTTTTTATTTATTCAATTTGTATCTGTTTTTGAACTCAAGTATTGTTTTATAAAGTATGGTGAAAACAAATAATTTTATACTCTTTTCTCAAAAAGGCTGGTACTTAAGTTTTATGTCTCTTATAGCATGATATAGCAATTCCTTACAGCAATATGCATATTAATTGAAAATCCTGTTTGGGAAAGAGCTTACTGAGATTGCTACAACTGAGCGTCTATCCAAGCACTCCAGCTTTCTGATTTCCATCATTGGACCTATTAATTCATGTGCACGTTTACTTTTCTAGCTTCTTTTTGTTCTAGATTTTGTTTACTTAACCCAGTTTGTGAACATTTAAGCTCTATTGTTTGTACTTCATGCACCTTCACTCACAATCATCAGCCATAAACTTTCTGCAGAAAACAAGATCTGATTCTTAAATGATTATTGATGACTCTAAATAGCAACATATAGAACAGAGAGCACACAGCATGGGATTCTAATAATAAGGAATACTGAGTTTAGCAGACAGCTTGTTTCAAGTAGCAATGTGACAAAATTAAGCAATCGAAACCTTTAAAACTCTTGTATTGTGTTTGTTTAGTTGTTTTAAAAAGACTCTTAACTATTTTTCGCATTGAAGTACTGGTCAAATGTCAGGAAGTAGTAGGTATTGTGACTATCTCTTGTGTCTGAGTCCAGTTCTTGTGGCAAATCTTGACTGTTGTTAAGATGGGGAGATGGAGGAAATGTGATGTGTGTCAGTTATTAATAGCTATTTTTTGAAGCCGCTTAAATAAGCGGTGAAATGCGTCATTAAAGAAAAGTGGAGTCATACACTTATTTTGCATTTCATAGCTCATTGAAGGAAGCTAATGCAATAGGATGAAGCACTCTAAAACAAACATTTCCTCTTATATTGTGAGAGATACTGAGTTGTCTTTTACTTTTTCATGGTTACAGCTAGTTAGCATAGCTGAGGTATGAATGAAGTCTTATGTTAATTAATGAAAAAGTGTAGTAGATGCAAACAAAAAAGCAATTTTCATGGTTCTCCTGTTCTTTGTTTTTTGTCTAAGAGGAGAAATATGCCTTTTGTATAGGAAGTTGGAGAATGTAATGATGGTGGAGTTGATTCACAGTATTACTCTTTCTACTTTGAAGAGAGATTTTGAGTCTTGATAAACTCTTAAAAAGCATTCTGCAGCTAGTGATACAGAAAAAATATTGATTCCTGAATAATTTGTTTGTTTGTTTTGGTGCTTCAATTTGCTGTTCTTCAGATCACAGATAAATCTTTTTTTCCTAGATCTGATTCATGCAAGGTACAAAATCTACATACTTTCCCCAGGTTTTAGCTACTCTTCCTTTTTTTTTAACCATGCCATATTTTAAAATGCAATGAAAAATCTTTCTGCAGTATCTAGTTGTTATCATCCCCTGTACTACTGAGACATTCAAACTCTTTTTTAGTTAATTAACTATTTTAATAGTTAATACTATTGCCTCAAAGTCAGATGGTGCTAACAGTCTCGCTATATATTTAGAAATAGAAGGGATCTGATGTTATTTGCTTATCTTTTCTAGGGATAAAAGCAAAATAAGGACATTCACAAAGCTTTTTGTTAATTTCTACTGAGTGCTAAGAATTGTATGAGGGAAAATGATACTCAGATTCAGCTGGTAACAACAAACAATAGGTTGGTTGAGTGGTCAGGAATCAAATTGAAAGTTGTAAGCCCTCTGTCTGTATTTGAGAAGGATGCTGATGTAATTATGTTTGGAAAGTTTTAGTGTTCTGGTTGATAGTGATCTGGATTGATGTAGGGACTCTTAAAAGTGGAAAGATCTTCATGGATGGGGAAGTTCCTGTATTTATTTTTTCTAAATTTTGTTTGTTTTTATTCCAAGAAATCATGTTAGCTACTTCTGTCCATGATGGTTTAGGAGTTCACATATCCGAAGCTTCTTTTTTTGTGTATGAATATGTATATATAATTTTTTTTTCCCCTTGATTTATATACCACATATGCTTGCAAAGTCATAGTTACGAGGCTATTTTTCCTGAATCTTCTAAGTATGAAACCTCCTTCAAAAGCAGTAATACTTATGTCACTTACTTACATAATACTCTGTCACTTTCCTGGGGATTTACGAATTATTTTTTTTTCCCTGTTTTGTGGATATGTGAAACTTTTTATTTGTCCTTGACACATATAAGTGAAAGAGACATAAGGAGGTAAAACGTCAAAGTAAATTATTATTATTCGTACACCAACTGAAGAGCAAAGTCATGTGATTGTGAGTCATAAAATGGCAAGGCTTCCATGTCAGTGAAAATTAATTTTCTTGTTGTCATTTGTAAATTTTTTTTAAATGCTGACTTCTGAGAAATTCAGGGGCTTTTCCCCATAAACATCTAAACTTGCAAGTAACCACAATCCAGTCATCGCTTTGAGACAAGGTTTTTTTGAGAAACGCTAGGCAAGAACTGTCAAAAGTGCCTGTTGTGGTTTAACCTCAGCAGGTGACTAGGACCATGTGGTTGCTCACTTGCCTCCCCAGTTGGGATGGGAGAGGAAAATCAAAAGATTAAAACTGAGGAAAAATATCATGGGTTGAAAAATAAGTAAAGCAAAGCAACGAATTAATTTGCTGCTTCCCGTGGACAGGCAGGTGTTCAGCCATCTCCTGGAAAGCAGGGCTCCCTCACACGTAACGATTACTTGGGAAAACAAACACCATCATTCCAAATGTCCCCTCCTTCCTCCTCCATTCCCCACCTTTATATTCTGAGTGTGATGTCACACAGCATGGAATATCCCTTTGGTCAGTTGGGGTCAGCTGTCCCTGTTGTCTCCTCTCAATTTCCTGTGCCCTCCCAGCCTGGTCACTGGTGGGATGGTGTGAGGAGCACAAACTGCCTTGGCTAGCCACTCAGCACCAACCAAACCCACCAGTGTGTGGTCAACAACATTTACTGTCTCAAATCCAAGACATAGCACTACACCAGCTGTAGCAGGAAAGTTAATTCCATCCCAGCTGAAACCACGACAGTGCCAAATACGGCATGTTTCAACAATTGGAAACGGACTCTCCATTATTTTTTGCAGACAGGTCAAATAAGAGTTACTACTCAAACAAGAGTCAAAGCCCATCAGAATATTTACTATTTACTGCATATTGATTCTGCAGTCTCTTTAAATTTTTATGCTTTCAAGAAAAGGAACTTCCCTAAAAAGTACTATAAGGTTCTTTTCCTCTGTGACTTCTTGAGAACTTTAAATTCTTGCTGGTTATACAGTTTGGGAACTATGTTCTCTAAACAATGAAAAAAGTTAATTTAAATTCTGCTCTCTATTCTTTTGCTCAAGATATTTTACTATGGTATCATTATATAAGTAGGTTTTAAAAAGGAAAATAAAACCCACTTCCATTTTCTCAAGTTAAAATCCGGGAAAACTAGTATGAATATTTACTACTCTTGATTTCTGATTTTTGACATTGCATCATTAATACAGCCTTTTATCTTTTCATTCTGGATAGTGATATTAACTAGAATAATAGTGGTTCAAATAGCACTGGAACAACTACATCTTTGCTTATTAACCAGAAATTGCATTTTTTAGGCCATTTTTCTCTTGTATATTAAGAAAAAATTGTATATTAAAAAAAAAATTTCTCCACCTTTCCCCATGCACACACATTAAAAATACCACTTTAGAAAAATCACATAATTGCAAAGGGAAACCTCATTTTACCCAGTTCCTGTCTCAATTATAGTTGTTCCCTCTCCCACCAATGATGGGATGTATTACTTAGGGACTTTTATACTACTATTGATGTTATAGGAGGATTATTTTTATTATCAAGTGATAGGCTTACTAGCTATGTGTATTCTTGCCTAACTTTCAGCAGAGGTCAGAAATTAACTGTGCTGGAGGCATAGTGCTTGCCTACACTGCACATTTCTAATGTACACAGCAATACCATATTCTAGAAATGTGTTAAAACCATTCCTGTGTAACTCACGTTGCTAATAGATGAGATGTGTAGTTGGTAGATCTAGTAATTTATCAGAGCTGGTGATGTTTTTCGGCTTTTTGACATTTGCCACCTTTGCCATTAAAAATTGCTTGTCTCATCTTTCCAGTGGTGGTCTGGATGTAGATAAAGCTTGATAATACTTTGAATGGTTTTTTGATAAAACATTAAAACTGATTTAGTAACAGGTAACACATTGTAAGATTAATTTTGCATCTCCATTTTTAGAAAATAAATATGATTTCCTAGGGTTTGTTTTTTTAAAAAAAAACTTTGTGGTGGTGGAGGGGGAGATACCAGCATAGCAACCTGGGAACCTAGTGGTTTCCTATGTTTTAGTATCATAATGGGATCCTTCTGATCCATGGTTTAAAACAAAAAAATAAACGTCCCTGACATGAGCAAATTATTTCAGGCAGTCATTACACACAGAAGTAGCTTTTTGGTTTTTGTTAGTTTTGTTTTCCCCAAAAATGTTTAGCTGCTATTTGGTATTGTGAGCATTATAAGAGTTCATAATGCTATATTTTACCCCAGATTCCCTAACCAAAGGGAAAAAAGGTACATAAATATTTGAAAGAATCTAGGTATAAGAGGGAGAAGGAGGAATAAAATCTGAATATCTTGGTGGTGGGGGAAGGAGGGTTTTTAAAATTAATACTTGATATCTCTGGATGAATTTGTGCACTGTTAGTCAGTTTTGTGACATATTGATGCATCTTTTTTCCCCTCTACTGCAGCAAGTGAACTGAATTAAAATAAGGGGTGGGTGTTTTTTCTTGAGCAGGGTAAGATTGTTAATGACAGCTTTAAAGTAGGTAAGAATTAAGCAGGAAAATGAGTTCGGTAGTCTTCTAGCTTTGGAAGTTAAATTACATTTTTGAAGTTCAGTGTGATATAGATTAGGGTGGGGTTTGTTTGTGGGTTTTCTTTTTTTAAGAAAAAAGGAAACTAAAAGGATGGATTATTGTGAGAGGGGAACAATGTACAGAGGTTTTTGAGTGATGATGATGAAGGTTGCAATAAGCTGGAGTGCTACAGTTACAATTTAATTGGTTAATGCTCAGTCTCTGAGAATTTACCTGCGCTTATTTGCATCTGATATTTATGAATATCTTAAAGTGCTGTTCAACAAAGCAGAAATCGAATAATTTGCCCAGAAATGAAATGGGAGATGCTGTATTTAGTGGAAAATCCCTGTCAGAACAATTCTAGGAACTTAACACCTTCCTCTTTTGCTATTCTGACTAGCTGTAGTCAGTTGACTATTCATTTTTTACTTTCTTTAAATTAAAAATTTAAATTTAAGTCACAGTAGTGACACTTTTTAAAAAGGGAATAAGAAAGGTGACAAAGTAATTACAGAGATTATGGCATCTTAGTAGAAATGCACTTTTAAATATCAGAAGAGAATAATGGTGGAGTAGGGTGAGGGTCAAGAATGTACCCTCTAAATGATGATATAAACCAATGAGAATAATGATATACTAAATATAATAAGTAGTTTAAAAATGTAGATAAATGTACAAGAAGCTGGTAGCTATCCAAGGCCTCTATTTGCCTGGTATGGGGAAAATAATTTCACATATCTATTACTTTTTAAAGTTTGACAGAAGCCTTGTTTCACTATTCAAAAGAGCATCCCAGCCCACACTAGAATAAATTCTTCATTGTGATGAGATGAAATGCCCAAACCCTGTAGATGACACTAGAGTGGAGTCACTTATGGTATCCCCCCCCGAAGACTGGGGGGAGAGCATCTGTCGCTGTCATAGGCCTAACCCACAACACTTGGGAAATAGAACGATGAAAACCTGACAGAGCTCAAGACCCTGTTGGAATATGATCCGCATGTGGTTTCCGTGTTGCTGAAGTTTCAGGCTACAGGAGGGGAAATAGGAAAGGCTTTGAATGGAATTTTAATAGTGTTCTGAGGCAGGGAGAAATACCAGCAAACGAGAGTGTATTGAATATCGGTTTTGTATGTAAAGTAGGGGATGGAAGCCTGACCTCTAGTGTTTGCTGAAAAAACATGGGATCCCTGGGTTAAGACAAGGTTGGGAAGTACTTGGAAATATTTCAATTTCTGAATGATGTCCTCTTTATCAACCCAGTTTATAATACACTCCCATAGGGTGTTTGAAAAATTTACCAGTTAAGTGGATGCGCAGTGTTAGGTTGTACGTGGCTTTTGTGAGTGTGTTTGTGTCTTGCTTGTGCTTTGTTTCCTGTAGAACTTCCATTTTAATCTGCTCTCCCATTTATACAGCCCTCCCCTTCTCTCACCTATCATTTTAGGATGCTGTTAAAATGGAGGCGGACTTAGAAAGCGCTGTAGAGAGTAAACTTCAGCTCTGTCGTTAAAGGAATAGGGATTGCAGAGGCATTTTGACTAATTGGACTTTTACAGCCATGCCAGTCGGCCAGCAATGGATGACTTATTTCTGAATGACTTGGCTTTGGTCTTTGCACAGCAGAATATTCTGTGTTGGGGGAAAGCTGTCATTCTAAAATAATTCTTTATAAATGTAAAGGGAACTTTTAATGCAATAGCTTCTAATTTATTCTTGGCAGAACCTGAATATAACTTTCATTATATCCTATAAGCTAGAATAAAACCTCAGATTTATGCATTGTTCTGAGATACCAATGAATCTATTTAGAAGGTAGTAGTTTCTTTAAATTTTGACATTGTGTAGTATTGGTAGTAGTAATGGGTAGTAACTGCTTTCTGGTAGGTGTTCTACAGGTGCTTAGAAGAGGTGGTACTATTTGAGAAGTCAAAGTGTCAGGTGAACCGGTGGGTTTGTGAAGTGATGGGGAGATACAGGGAAGGTAAAAAATAAATCATTCAGACTAAAAACTCTCATTGGTGGAAAATACTGTTTGCCTGCAGGACCTTTAACTGGATCTAGGTAGCCATCTCTGTTACTGTAAAGGTGAGTCTTCCAGGAGTGGTTGTGAGCAGCTCCTTTGGCGCCTCTCCTGCGTGCAGGTGAAGGATGTGCTTGGTGGGAGCTAAAGTAAATAACTGTATTTCAAGAGCATAATTGTAGGTAAAGCCAATGTACTGTGAACTGTCACAGATCTGACAGGGGAAATGCTTGCTGAAAGAAAAAGTGAAGAAATGAAGGAAATAGTGTAATTAGAGAAATAAGAAGATCCTGAAGGAAGGAGATCTCAAAAACAAATACGGGATGTGTGGCTTAACGGGCAAGCATATGGATGCAACCACTTGTGAGAAAGCAAGAAGGTACAAGGTGGTATGTAGCTGCTGGGTAATCAGGTCTGTGGAAAGCTGCAGAATGTTTAGGTGGTAAGATATGTCCCTTTAGGTGTTAGCATTTTGTAGGTGTTGTCTGTACCATTGAGTGTCTGTCACCAGAAAAATCCATTATTGTGACTAAACGTTTGCCTGTTTGGTTTTTTGGTGAGTGGCTTCTACTTTGCATTACGTTTCTTCGTCTGTGGCAACTCCCCCTACTTTCCTGAGACCTTATGTTCTTCTTTTCCATGCCACTTACTGAAATTATCAATGAAATAATTTGATGACTATCAAATTGTTGAGTCTAAATTTTAGTTTTGATGCTGCTATAGGATGACCAGCAGTCTGGAGACTTCAACTTCTCTTTTTAGTGTTTCAAACTCTGCTGGCAAACTGGACAAGATATTTACACTGATTGCTTTTGCAATTATGAATATCATGATCAGTTGGAGTGTAGCACCACTCTTTAAGCTTACCCTGTAAGAAATTTGGGTTTACCCGAGTTAGCTGGCCTCAGGGCTGGTGAACTGTACGTGACTGAGTTGCCAAAAAATAGAGTATCTGTCGTGGTTCTCAATTGCAGATTCTTATAACATAAACAGATTGTTTTGGAGAATTATTTGCAAGGAAAGATAAAAGTACTTCAGAAATTAGACAAAAGACATGATAAAGATATGCAGGAAATAAATAATTGACTGTATTTCATACCTTAATTTCTGTCCTGCTGAGTGGTAGGATACTTCTGTTGTGCAGAACCACAAAACTGAGAGAAATAACTGTAGAGACACTTTGGTCTAGAGAAGAGGATGGCTTGGAACAGTTATCCTTTTTGAGCAGTATTTATGCAGTGTCTGGTGCCATGGGATGGGCATGTTGTGATTAGGATTGCTAAGTATTGTGCAGGTATGTCTTAAAAAATGCTGATGAATTAATGAGAAAAACTTCACTCTTCTCAATTTGAAGTGAATGTTTAGTTACTGCATTTTAGGTGCACACATTCATTGAGGCAAAATATGTGTCTAAGTAATTTATCCTAGCTCTTTCTTCTGAAGAGGATAGTTTTGTTTCCTAGCTGCTGTCAGTTACTAAAATCTGAATTAGGTGGTGGACCAGAGCTCTTTGCCAGCATGGTAATTTCTGAGTTTATAGAAAGGTTCTGAGTTATCTGAAGTTTAACAGATGTTCATGCCGTGACTAATTAAAAGAGAGTAATTCAAACTCTTAAATAATATCAATAATTTATATAGAGTATACCAAAGAGTGACTTTTAGGAGTTGCTTGTGACTTTCACCTGTACTTTTCATCATTGAATGATCTTCAGCAGAACTTTGAGAGAAATTGTTGTTTCTTTGTTTTTTCACTTAAAAAACCCAAAAAGCTGATATCTTGTTCTTGATGGCACTGAGACCAAAGGGAGTCCTGAGCAAAGTTGCCAGTGTCACATGCTGTCTGGTACTTCTGTCATCCTTGAAATGTGTGAATTCAGTCTCATCAAGTACAATTAAAAAATGACAGCTGTTTTGAAGGAAGGCAGTTTTTCACAGAACGCTTTATCCTATACTGCTCGGAGAAGAATGCTCATCGGTTATTTCTCTTAAGTTCTTCTTAAAAATTCCTGTGGGAACAGATGAAAGACATGTTATGTACAACTACACATGGAAATGCAGGACTGAAAAGAAAGATGTGAATGTGTGTTTTTGCTAGAGTTAGTTATTTATTTTAAGCTGACAGTCACAGATCTTAAAAACATTAGGAAGAATGCTTGTCACCTTGTTCTTTGGATGTCTTGTTTAGTAGCTCATGAAGGAAATACTTAAAGAAAAGTGTTAGCAAGAAAATCAGCCCTACAGTGTTTAAATACACACTGATATTTGGTTATTCTGCACCGTCAGGTGAAGGCAAAAATGAACATTTAAATAGTTTAACTTGTATGCTTTACCTGAAAATACTTAACGCTGTATTAACATAACTAATATAACTGATGGCATTGCACATACAAATTTAAAATTTTATCCTATGTTATCAACATATCTTACCAAGTGTTTGACTTGGGACTTTTATTTGTGGGGTTCTCCACCCTACGTTTGTAATATGTTCTAGCTGTATTTGTTACAACTTACCGACAAAATCTAATACCTTTAAAATATTTTAATTTATTAATTTGCATAAATTTATTCCTGTGGAGCTCTAGAAATGTATTAAATTTATTTGGTTAAACTCCTGTTACCAAATTTAGCAGTTTAAGCAATCCAAAAGAACCAGTGTTCTTTTCAGTAATTTTACTTTACAGCCAAGCCTCTTCTAACTGAAGCCTCTGAAATGAATGGCATAATTTCAGACACTGTTGGCTTCTAGCAGAGATAAGGCCTGATGTCTATAGTGAATACCAAGGAATGGTTTGCAGAGAGACTCTTGCTTATCCTTATTCCCATAAAAACCAAGGTCAGTTAACTTTACTTGCCCCATTGGAGGGCTGGAAGTGGAAAAGTGTAGGGGGGTTGCACTTGCGGGGAGGAGCAGAAAGGGCAGGTGACCCAAAGTTGACCATCTGGGGTATTCCACCCTATCTGCATCATGCTCAGTATAAGAGCTGAGGGATCGAAGGGTCAGCTCTCTTTCTCCAGTGGCTGGTGTCCAAGGAGAACTCTGTCTGTTCATGTGCTTTTGATCCCAAGCCATGTGTTCCTGAATGCTTAGTACAGCCTGGGACATTCCCAGTGCCTGCCGATGACATGACTGTCATCCTGGGAGCTCAATATGGGTTGCATATCTTGTATATATTTAATTATTTTCTTTGTTTGATTTTTATTATATTTTCTTTTTATTAATATTTCATTAAAGTAGTGTAGTTTCTTTTAAACTCATAAGTGCCTCTCTCTCTTATCCTTTGCTCCCTGAAGGGAGCGGTTGGGGAGAGCATTTGTTACTTGTTTTNAGGGATCGAAGGGTCAGCTCTCTTTCTCCAGTGGCTGGTGTCCAAGGAGAACTCTGTCTGTTCATGTGCTTTTGATCCCAAGCCATGTGTTCCTGAATGCTTAGTACAGCCTGGGACATTCCCAGTGCCTGCCGATGACATGACTGTCATCCTGGGAGCTCAATATGGGTTGCATATCTTGTATATATTTAATTATTTTCTTTGTTTGATTTTTATTATATTTTCTTTTTATTAATATTTCATTAAAGTAGTGTAGTTTCTTTTAAACTCATAAGTGCCTCTCTCTCTTATCCTTTGCTCCCTGAAGGGAGCGGTTGGGGAGAGCATTTGTTACTTGTTTTAGTGGCCAGTTCAGCCCAAACCATGACACGTGATTTTAAACCCTGTTTTTGCAAAAAGATTTAAAAATTATTTTGTGAAAGGAAGAAGTGTAGTCATTTTTTTTCTTCCATTCCCTTCATAAAAGCAAGCAAACCAAATCCTGTTTTTTTGCTCATCTCATTTCAGTGTTTTCAAATCAGAACTTACTGTGCTGACCAGTGAAACTGGCATCCCAGGACGTGTGTGCTGATGAAGGAAGGGCTGTTGATCGATCTGATCGATCTGTTTTCAGACTTTTATTTTATTGAGTAGCCACTTAGCTTCAGTGACTAAGAAAAACCTGGAGAAATTTTAAGTACTGTTGTCAGAATGTCTTCAGTGCTGTAAACTAATCTCTGTGTTTAATTCCCTTTCTGTGCCTGCCTTTTGTTTTGAAATATACCTGGTTTATGAATTGGTTATCATAAAGTCTAGTACAACTTCCTGTCTGTTTCTGTTTTGGGGGTTGAGGGGAAGAGAGGAAGAGTTGCTGAGATCTCTTTCCTTCTGATCTATTTTGGGGATAAATAGGAATGATAACCTAATTATCTTGATTAATTATCAGGGTAACCTTTGCCTATATAGAATTAAAAATTTTCAAGGACATACCTATCAGTTCTGGTGGAAGACCTAGAGAGGTGGACAAAATAAAGAATGGCACAATGATCTCTTGTTTGTCAGTGTGAACTGTTTTGGTGTGGAGTGCGTGGATGAGATGCAGGAAGGCATTTTACTTTCATGCTGTTGCATCTGTGAGGGTTAACTTCAAGAGTATGAGAACTACCTTTACCATTTCCTTCTAAACAGAATAGTACCAGTCTGTTGATCAGACCAATGACTGGCTCATCTGTACCAGAGCTGTGACTTCTACAGCAGCAACAGGGGATCCTATGTAGGACAGGGTAGATGGAGTTATACACGGGTCTCTAACCCCTTTTTGAACCATTTGGAACTGCCTTCAGCCACAAACTTTTGTAATGTCAGTTTTCAATTTGCCACACACTGGTCAAACTCCCTATGCTTCCCTTTTGAACTCACTTTGTACAATTTCAGTGAGTCTACTTAATTCTATGATTGCAAGATTTGGCCTTTAATAGCAATTCTTTCACCTTGCTGCTGGTTTTCTGTTGCTGTAAACTTAGGTGAAATTCTTCCCAAGGTGTTTTCCTTCCAAATGAAATAGTCCTAACCTGTTGAACATTTAAGACAACAGCTGTTGTATCTTCTCCAACTCTGCTCTGCCCTTCTTTAAATGCAAACACTGGAAATGCACTCTCAAATGGAGGTATGGGCATAACAAGTTTTTATGGGGCTGTGAAACAGCCCTTTCTATTTTATTCTCAGTGTCCTTTGTAAGGATTCCCAATGTTTTCCTGGCTCCTGTAGCTGCTGCTGCACATTTTAACTGTCAGTCTTGACACTAAGAGATTTTTTCTGTGTTGTAACTACCAGTTCTGACTGCATCATCATGCCAGGATAACTTAAATAATTTTTTTTCCACATGCATTAACTTCTGTATATAGAAATTCTCATATGTTGTGCTATTCACTACCAAGTTTTCTGGAGTCCTTCAGTTGTTCTCTCCTTTGGCATCGCATGGAATTACCTGGAAGTGTCAACTTCTGTAAGGCTAGGAGTTGACACTGTGATGTTAATATCGCTATTTAGGGAGCTCATGGGGAAATGCCTCTTCTGTTTTTAATTTTAGCCTTTCAGATTATCCCGTGTACTTAAAACAAGGATTTAAGCTAGATTAATTCCTCTCACTAGGAAGCAGAAAAATTAAATTGAAAAGCAAAATCTCTATCAAGCGTAATAATATTGAGGTGTTTTTATTTTATTTTTTTTTTAAATTCAGGTTGTTACCACTGCAACAAAAATAAATTCTATGTATAAAGTCAGTGACTCACAAAAGCAGCACTCTTAAAGTTGTTTAAAAATCTTTGCCACACTGTTTTGAAATTAAATATTTGACAGCAACATAGAAAATTATTTTTCCTCTTCCGTGTTTGTGCTTCCCTCTGCATCTCTTAAGAATTCAATTTCTTATTCAAGCCCATTGAAATATACTTGGAAACGGATTTATTTCCCCAGCGCGACTGTGGTTTCCCAACTCCTTCAAAAATAGGTTCTGCGCTTCCATCGCGTGTAGGGACACGGGGAGCCACCAGAGGGCAAAAGAAAGTGGGAACGGGGACGGCCGTGATCAGCAGCTGTACACGTGTGGGCAGGCACGGGTACAAACACACGTCTAGATTTTTCTCTTCTCTTTTTCCAAACAAGAGAGGTGCCACTGTGCAGGAGTTATGGAGATTCAATATAAATAGCTTGGGTTTGTAGATCCAGAACATACAGACATATAAACGCAAACCTGCTGTTTAATTTTGATTAAAAGGAAAATTAAGTTTGTATTTAAAATCCATTAATTTTAAAACATTAACTCTGACATGTGTTATGGCTCTCTGATGCATTGCTCTTATTGCACAGTAAACTTATGTATTAAAAAAAAACCCCCAACTTCCTGCAGAGAAAATTCATCAGTAAAGGGTATTGGAAATAATGCTGCCAGTGATGCTTTCCACTGCTTGGTATTGAAGACAGCAGGTGACACTGACTTCCCTGATTTCACTTTGCTGTAGTGAAAAAAGTCGATGTAGGGCAATCATTGTTACAGCCATGCTACGGCCATTAAAATGGGGAGGGAACCTGAACACATGTCTCTAAATATTCCTGAGTGCTCTTCTCTGCAGTAGTGGTGTTGCATACAGAAGACAGTTCATTTGCATAGTATGGGGGAAGAAAGAAATGTGCTTGGTGTTCTTCTAATGTTGTTTGTAGCTTGCACCTGTTGTTTTTCTAGGAATTCTAGTTGTTATATGTCACTTATAGTGTTCTTTTCAAGGTACTCTTCAATGAGCTTTTAAATGGAAATGATTGAGTGTCTGATCATATGATGGAAAGCTGCTACAGAACTTGTGTACGGCTTGAGAAATTGTTCTACGTTAATTGCTATTCAAGTTTGAAGGCCTCTGTGCATATTGAGTTCAGTCCATAGGACAGGTAACATGACATAAGCATAACATAAACCTTAGTGTGTAACGCTGCTGTAGGAGTCAAGCTCAGCAGTGTCTCAGCCAGTGGGTAAGAGCAGATACATAGGGAAAAGCGTAAGAACTGGTGGAGTGTATATAATATAATTAACTTGAAGCATAGATACTTGTTATCCCTTGATTTAGGATTTCATCTATATTTGACAACCATCAGCACAAACGTTACAATTATCTTGATATGAAGCAAAATAGAATTAACGTCAGAAAGAAGAGGGAGGAGAAAAAAATGACTGAAATTGAAGTATTACAGGATGGTCATGATATTGAAAAGAGTGCTTCTAAAATACAGAAAGGAGGTAAAATGCTTCTGAATTAGAACTGTCACTGGGAGGGAATCAGAATCTGTTGAATTATCAGGCTGTTCTATCCTTCAGCATGAGAAGGTTTCATTCTCCTCCCCCCCCCCGGCCCCTTCTATTTTTTGAGCTTAGAAAAATGTTTTCCCTTCCCCAATCTCAGATAGCCTTTTAAATCAAAAAATTCAAATATTGACATGAACTAGTATAATAAACTGAAAGAAAATGTGTTCTTTTTTCATCTCCAGTTGATACTATTGTTGCAGTAAATAACATTTCACAGATACACTTAAGGCTTTACAGTATGCATTTGGGCATTCTTGTCCAACTGGCTTGTTAAATAAGTGAAACTTAGAAGGTTGCTTTTCTCTGGCTTGTATGAAACTTCAGAGTTGTTCCAGAATCATGCAAGAGAAACCATGTATGCTGTGCAAGTTCCTTCCAGTAAAAGTTAAGACAATTTGTAATTTTACCTTTTTTTTTTGCATTACATCTTTCTGCCATGGAAAGATAGCCGGCTTTACCTTCCCCATATCCTGTCTCTCTTGGAAAGCTGGAGAGGCTGAACAAGAATCACTTGTGTGATCGACTCTCTTAAAAGAACACTAGAGATTTATTTTCTTTTTCTTCTGCTGATTTGTATCAACACCACAATTCAAGACCTAGCCATACCTTAGATATTTAGTGAATTTATATTTTTTGATAAAGTAGCAAATACAGAGCTCAATCTAGGCATCCAATAGACTAAATCTGTAGAGTATTCTCTAAGTGCTTACGTGTTAAATATTTTGAAGACTGTTATAATTCAAGGGGTTTATCCTAATTTTTAGGTGATAGTTTGTATCCTTAATTATATTGTGTGAGTGTTTTTTAAGAGGAAATTGTGATTATATTTACTTCGTGTGTCATCAAACAAGCATCAACGTTTCTGACCGCTAGCCATAAAACTGGAGAACTACTGTAGACGTTTCTGATGCTGTAGCTACTGGTAGCTGTGACAGATAGCTACAGGGAATATAAGAATTGGAGAGTATGAGAATTTTCTTGAATTGTGGAGCCTGTTTTGCAGCTTGGCATAGTTTTATGATGTCTGTTGCGGTTGCATGTGCCATCTAGTATACTAACAGCGCTTCTCCACTGTTTAAGAATCATAGGGATAATTCAGGTTGTAAGGATTGCCAGCGGGTTGTAAGGGATGTTGAACTTGAGTTTAGCTTCCTACCTGAAGCAGAATCATCAGTGATAGCAAACCAAGCTTTTCAGGGCCTTATATGGTCCTTTTTCTGACACTTAAGTGGAATTTTCTATATTTCAGCTTGTGCCTATTGCCTCTTTATCACTCACTGCTACTGAGAGAATTTGACTCAGTCTTATTTAGTTCCTAACATCATTATTCATTCACATAGTAAAACTCACCCTGTGCGTTCTCTTTTTGAGTCTCCAATCCCATCATCATCTCTGTGGCCTTTGCCTGAACTTGCTCCAGTATGTCCACATTTCTTTTGTGCTCAGGAGCCCAGAACTGGATGCCGTATTCTCTAGGTGGTCTGCCCAGGACTGAGTAGCGGGGAAGGATCAAATGCCTTGACCTGCTTGTGATGATCTGTCTATTGCAGTGCAAGGAGGCTCTTGGCTTTCTTTGACACAAGTGTGTGCCTGGCTCATGCTCATATTGTTGCTGCCAGGACAACCAAGGCCTCTTCTGCAGAGCTGTTCTCCAGCTGATCAATCCCCCTTGCGTACTGGAGCATGGAGATATTCCTCCCCAGGTGCAAGGCCTTTTGTTTTGCTTTGTGTAACTTTGAGTTTCCTGTTGGCCCCTTCTCCAGCCTGTTCCAGTCCCTTTGAGGTTCTCTGAGGTCAATAATGAAGATGACAAATAGTAGTGGCTGCACAAGTCACCACTAGTGACTGGCCTCCAGGTGGATCTCATGCCACTGATCACAATCCTTAGAGAGTGTCAGTTGAGCCACTTTCAACCCACCACATTATCCACCTGTACTCCTTCAGCCTTTCTGTGAGGATGTTATGGGAGATTTTACCAAAGGCTTGTGAAAGTAAAGTATCAGCTACTCTCCTGTTGTTTACCAAGCCTATATTTTCAATTTCATTTTCATTGCAATCATATTCATCATGTATGATTTTTCCCTTCATAAATCTGTACTGGCCAGTCACGTGACCCACACATTATGTTTGTAAATGTTTTCAGGTTAACCTAATCTATCAGCTTCCTAGGGACTGAAGGTGTGGCTGATTAACATGTAGATTCTCCTTCTTGCCCATCTCAAAGATAGGAGTGGCATTTATTTTCTTAAAGTCCTCAGGACCCTCTATCCCTTTTAAAGATAATTGAAAATGGCCTAATAATTGCATTGGCCAGCTTCCTGAGCTCTTGTGGATGCATCCACTCAGGTCTCATTTGATTAAATATTCCCTCACTTGACATTCCTTTATGGAGTTTGAGTCTTTATTGCTCCACGATTTCCCACTGGTTTTGGGGGCCTGGGATCCCTGGATCCTGAGCGTGGTAAAAGTTAGGATGAAGAAAACATCCATACTGAGACTTTTCTGTGTTCTCTGCTATCAGGTCCTCTGCTCCATTCAGCAGTTGGCCCACGTTTTTCTCAAGTCTTCCATTTGCTGCTGATATATCTGTAGAAGCCTTTCTTGTTGACTTTTGTCTCTTGCCAGATTCATTTCCAGAAGAACTTTTACTTTCTCAGCACATTCTTGTGTGATGAGATAGTTTCTGTATTCCTTTCAAGTTGCTTCTTCCACCTCTTTTATGTTTTCGGTTTATTTTTTAATTTAGTCAGGAACTCCTTGTTTACCTATGCAAGCCTCCTGCCACTTCCATTTAACTTCCTACTTGTCTGGATGGATCCTTCTTGAGATTGGAGGAGGTAAACCTTGAAAATCAACCCGCTGTCCTGGATCCCTTCTCTCTCCAGGATTGTCTTCCATGGGATTCTTTGAAGCTGATCCCTGACTAGGCCAAAGTCTGCTCTCATGAAACCCAGGGTGATGTATGATTCTGCTACCTACCTTGCTTTTTCATGTCAAGGAACGAGATGAATTTCTCCACCTCATGATCTTTGTAACTCAGGCTTCCCCCAACCTTCACATCTCTGAATAGTTCTTTGATATGTGTAACTGTGAGGTCCAGCAGAACACCTTCCTGATGTCTCATTGATCACTGCTGTTATCATCAATGTACTGCAGAAACCTCCTGTATCCTAGAATCCTCTAGGATGGAAGGGACCTTGAAGGTCATTGAGTCTAACCATCACTAAACCATATTGCTAAGTGTCATGTCTACATATCTTTTAAATACCTCCAGGGCTGGTGGTACCACTTCCCTGGGCAGCCTGTTCCAATCTTTGATAACCCTTTTGGTGTAGAAATTTTTCCTAATGTCCAATCTGAACTTCCCCTGGCATATCAGGAGGCGGTTTCGTCTTGTCCTATCACGTTACTTGGGAGAAGAGACCAACTCGAAACTCTACAACTTCCTTTCAGGTAATTGTATCCCGTTGCATTTCCTTTTCAGTAGACACCAAGATGGGTTAAAGTCACACACAAGGACCAGGGGCTATGAATACAAAGCTCCTCCTTGTTTTCTGAAGGTTGTTTTCCTTTGCTTCATCCTTTCTGTAGCAGACACCAGCTGCAATGTTGCCACATTGATCTACTTTCTAATCATAAACAATAACTTCTCAGCTGGCCTTCATCTCTCCGCAGAGTTCCATGTGCTCTAATTGCTGTTGTCCATAAAGGGTGATGATGCCTTCTGACTTTCCTGATCTGTCCTTCCTAAAGAGTCATCCCTCTCTGATCCCATGTGACTGTACATTCTAATAAGATTCCACATTTGGAATAAATGTCAGGTGTATTTGGCCACTACTAGCAAAGAAATTATATCCAGTTTCTGAGCTGAAGATTTGACTGTGGGATGGCTTAGGGCTTAAAAAAAAAACCCAACAAGGCTTTTTATTTGGTTATGTTTTCATGATTTTTCTTATTAGGGAAGAGCTATATGTCTTTCTCTGCTGGAGTCCAATAAAAACCCCTATGGTGAGGTTTCTCTTCTATGAGTAATTCAGAGCTATAAACAAATGAGAAGAACTGCATAGTCGTTAGCATCTGACTAACAACAACAGGTATTGTTTGAATGGCTCAAGTTGAGCGAACCACTGATTAGCAAAGGGCAATATTTCTTTTTCTCTGGACTTTCTGGGTGTGCTAGCTGTTGGTATGTTGAGAAATCAGGCATGTGGAGTTCAACTAAGAAAACCTAAACACGTGAGTAACTTACTTTTCTTGTATGAGTAAAACTGTCCTGCTTATTGTAGCATTTGTAGCTGACTTCATGAACAGAAAATCAAATTATACTGTATCTAGCTAGTAATCATTTAGAATTACTTTCTTTCACAAATTACTTGTGCTTGATGTATGAGAAGATCTGAAAGTTAGCTACCCAAACTGGCCAGATGATGTAAAGATATAAACGGATTATAACTCTGAGATCTAAATGCTGAATCACAAGTTATTGCTGGCAGAAAGCTTGTGTGTGTCTATAGTGGCCACACATCTGGGTTTCAGTTGAGGGGAAAGTAGGGAGTGGAGACTGTGAAAGGCTGGTATTAAGGGGTAGTGGACCTGCCTTTTCCAATCAAGCTAGTGATTAGAACTTCATCCACCAGGCTAGGGAAAACCATGTAAACCACTGATGTTGGATATAGTGACATTTGTCCTGTTTGAAATAGATTTCCATGAACTGTCAAGTCATTATATTTGTCTTTTGAACTTCTGTGGAGTAGAATGGGAATACTAAAGGTGATTTAGATTAGACCATTGACTATGTAGCTGTCTAGGAAGATACCTGATGCGATGGGGGATAAGTGGTTTGAAGTTCCCGTTAACTTAAGGAGTATAGTGTTTTAATACCTCATGAAACATCAACTGGGAGCCTTAGTGCATTGCTGTCATCTAGCCCTACTTAACTGACAGCTGCCGCGGCTTTGCTGATGATGAAAGCAAGTGCCTCCATGAGACTCCTGCTTTCTCTTTGCCCTTGTGTGTGTGTCTAAAAGTATCAGCGTTGATAATGGTATTGCACTTCACTAGCCTTAGTGATGATGGAAGCCAACATGTAAATATGGTTCATTGGCTTTTATTGGGGCATTGTGGAGCTCTCCTCAGCGATGGGTTATATCTCGCAATGTTTTTTCGGATGGCCAGCTGATACCTTGCTTCTCGTAAGGCTCCCACTGCTGCAGTTATGGTGTGCTGGTGTTAACAGCAGCAGGAAGATTATCACAAACAAACAAAATCATGTAGTTAGTGCTAGTTTCTCTGTTCTGTTTTTTTTTTTCTACATTGTTAAAATACCTAGAGAGAGATGTCTGAGAGATCAAACGAGTCGTAAGTCATCGTTGTGACTCGGGAGATCTGCTTGTGTGAAGCGTCAGAAAGAACGCGTGCCTACTTGTGCTGCTGAGCAGCTTTTGCAGTGTTGCAGCCAAGTTCTGCCTGAAGAGCAAAGTTCAGCTCATCGACGTAGCGATGGTTGCGGTTCTTCACTTGTAGGCTGTCCCCATATGGCAGAGTTCCAAAAGTGCAGTCAGTAATTCTTGATCTCCCTCAAATAGATGTGTATCTGCAGAGCGTATTCCCCCCCAAAAGGTACGTTGCTGCAACATTGTCTCAGATTATCTCTAGATAGCATAAGAAACATCAGACTATGAAAAAAGGGCAATTTATGCCTTCTCTAATTTTTTAGCCTCCTGACTGCCTGCTTGCTGTGGGTTCTGTCTCCCATTTCTGTATGACGTGATGGGTGTACTCATCTCTCTGTGTCCTGCCCTGTACCTGCACACACCATCCAGCATATGAGGGATTTTTTTTGAAGCCTTGACAGACATCTGTGTGTACAATGCAAATGTGGGAGCCTGCTGTCTGAGAGACCTAAGCCATAGCTCTGTTGTATTGGTGTGCAGGAAATGGGAATTCCTGCTCACCTGTGACCTGCATGCTGCTGATGAGAAGGCTGCTGTTCCTTAGTGCTTGGAAAATGTCCTGGGTGTGAATGTCTGGACTGTTCTTGTTTTTTTTCTACTAATTATTTCTACTTTTGGTTCCCCTTGAAAACATACTTGCGTCAGGATATAGAGTGAGCTGCTGTGTTGCATTTCTGCTCTGTTTCTGTGCTTATATTTTTCAAAAATCAAAGGCTGTCTTTTGGTAGACAAAAAGTGGATCTAAGTGATGGAAAGAAAAATTAAACTGCCTACAACTCATTATTCCTGCGTATATCTCACCCCATGTATTTCAGAAAAAAGTAAAATGAAAGACTGCTCAGGCTTTTAGCACAAAGATGAAATTCTTAACCCAGAAAAAGAATTGTGTGTTGTTTTTCCCCTCTTTTGCCTGTGAAGAACACATAGTCAAATAAATGGAATACGGTTTATCTTTTTATGAATTGCCTAAAAAGGCTACAAGGTCATTATTTAAAAAAAAAGACGTGTGCTTGAATCATTTTGCTTTTTATTTCTTCATTTTATTATAGTAGGAGAAGGATGTTTACATTCATTAATAAGGAAGAGTGATAGCTCCATTTGCCAATGTGAAGAAGGAGGCTTCTGAACACTTGCTGCTTGTTCCTGTCATACTGGGAGCATTAATGGGCACCAGCTGGGCTGTAGCTATAGCAGCTTCACCGCTTCAGCCTCGCACAGCCAGAGCTGTTGTGGCAATGCTGCAGAAGGGCCTCCTGTGCGGATTTAGGAAGTATACACTTCAGTTGTTGTTCCCTGGGCAACAGAATAACTGCAACCAGCTGGCTTTGCACCACCTGAGCTGATCAAAGAGCAAACCCTGTCAGGCACTGCTACTTCAGCTCCTCCAGCTTCGGTGTGAATGTCTGCAGGCAGTGATGTAGGAAGTGTTGTCATTTGGGTTTCAAGGTTAAACACAGGGGAGTGAAGTAGAATGACAGCAGAAAGTAAAATGAAAATGTTGTTTCTGTAGCTACTACCATCTGATTTGTATAGCTATTGAACATATAGAATTAATTTCCAAATACTGACTTACTAATAGACTTGGAAAATGGGTTTTGAAATTACTGAAAAAGAGAACAGGAGACTAGAAGAACTGGGTTGAATATATTCTTTTGAGAGAAAAAAAACAATCATAAAACAAGGATGATTTATGATATGTGTTTAGTTAAGGAAGAACATAAAGAGTGACTGAACACAAAGATTAAAATGCACTGTAAAATTATATAATTAGGGAAGACTGAGCACAGTTACATCTGGTCTCCTTTGGGTGATTGCTGTAAGCTTCTGACAGGTCAAGGCTGCAGTTTTTATATATGTCAGACCATACTTCAGTGGGATGGTAGGTTTTATTCATCAAGTGGCACCAGAAGAATAAAAGGGAGATGATTGAACAGCAGTGAACTGTAATGTTGGCTGACGTGGACCTGTATAATTGGGATCAAAATCCACTCAAGGCTGTTGGATGGGGGGAGGAAGGGGAGGGAGGGGCAGGTGGTAATATTATTTTTGTCCATTTAACCCTATTCTTACACTTTTCCCTTTATATTATGTTAACACCTACTTAACACTTAAGAGGGATGTTAACTTCTTAAAATCCTCTTTTAAACTTTATCAAAGAATAAAGATTGATATTGTTTTTAAATCACTCTTAAAATAAGTTGGGGTTTTTTATTTTTTTATATGTATTTTCTGGTGTCTCTATTTACTGCTGTTAAAGATACTGACTTCACTTTTTGAGAAAGTACTCCAGTGGGTGCACTGGTGGCAGTCAGAACATGCGAAAGTGGTAGCACTTACTGACTTTTGTCAAGTTCTGGGTGTGCCTCAATCCTGAGACATCTGAAAGAGTAGGGCAAATGGAGCTGGCACATTTCTACATGTATTCAGACCTCTTCTTTGCTGATACTGCAGAGTATTGATTAGCATCCACACAGGATTTGGTTTTTGTATTCTATATATTCCTTTTTGTTTCAGGTGGGGATTTCTTCTGGTTTTGAGTTGTGGTTTTTGTTTGTGATTTTCCATGTTTGGTTTTTTGGGTGTTTGTTTTGTTTTTGTTAAACCTCAAACCAAGGTTTTAAGTAGAAGAGTTTCTCTAACTTCCTTACAAAAAAAAAAAAAAAAATCATATTTATGGAGGGAGAATTTCAGAAAAGTGATTCATTGTAACAAAACAATGAAATTACTGGGTTGTTTTCAATTGGAAAATCACTTACAGCTCCAACATAACAAGTATGGCTTTTTGTTCTCAATAATACAAAAGCAAATAGAAGTCTAAGTGAGAACACTTACTCTCTACAGTGACAAACTAGACTACGTCTTTCTTGTTCATCTCTTCTGATTTATTGCATCAGTTGTCCAGATATCAATTGGTTTCTTAGTATGTTTACTAGGGTTGTGTGTTATGTCCTTTTTGAAGCTGTTATTTATTAAAGAGTAAGCTGTATCTTTCAAGAAGTCTGTGTAAACAGATTTTATGGCCATTGATGTTCAGTTGACTTTTTTTTTGGTAGATTTGGAGTCCATGGCATTTTCTGAAGGAATTTTTATAATAACTCTAAATTACTTAAAATTACTCTGAGTCTGGATATGTGACAGAGCTCACTTCTTTTGTAATGTAAGTCTTTAATTGTGAGGAATGCTGGAGCAAAATCAAGGCTTGTGTGAACTGCATAGACAAGCCCTTCTAGCCTAAAAAATCTGCAAATTCATTAAAAATTCTAACTTTCCACAAGGGCAGGAATGACTTTCAGTGTCCTGAGCAAATGCCTTGCATCGGAGAATCAGTAGTCTGTGTTCTTATATCCACATTTTTCTTTTTGCATCTAGTTCTGAAATGACTGTGTAGTTGTTAAGGAATGTCTGCTGACTATTGTATTGCAGCAGCAACAGTACAGTGAATTGATCTGTTGTCTGACATAACTCTCTTTATAGAGTAACAAGTACTTCCTAGTTAATGTTACATATGTGTTTTTTCTCAAACTCTGATTAATAACTTCCGGTTATGTTTACCTCTCAAGCAGTTGGTTTTTTTCCCAGGCGTATTTCTTTCTCCGAGGCTATTGCTATAAGTTGGAGCAACTCTCCAAGGGAAACATGTTTGGAGGAAGATAAAATGGGGCGCTTCACCTGTCTACAATTTCTCTTTCTTTCTGTGTTGGAACAGCTGGCAGTGGAAAGCTGAGAATTGTCACGGAAATAGCCCTCATTGAGGAGTCCTTTTGAGTGCTGCAGTGAAAATTAGTATCGATTTGACCAAGTTGTGACCCTTTGCAAATTGCACACTCTGCATGCAGAGAGTTTTCTCACTTGCTTGAGTTGTAAAGTAGATGTCTAAGGAGGGCCTCGTGCTCTGCAGTCATTGATATCTCTCTTAGGCTTTGGCTGAACTTGCCAAAGTTTATTTTGCACACCCTCATTGCTGCCAGCATCATGTATGGTTGTTTCCTATCTCAGGGCTGTGAAAATCTGGGATGATTTGCTTATTCCTTGAACTCTGGTTTGCTTGTTTGTAAGCCTGGATCATTTCAACAGAACCAGGTAGATGAAGCTGTCTATATAGTCACTCAAGCAGATGGTATCCTCTGCTCAGGAGACAGGATTAATGAACCTGGGGAAACAGTGCTTAACAGGGGGTTGTTGCAGTTGGAACAGTACATCTATAGAGCTCCATCCTTACATATACCTAGCAAAAGGTAGACCGAAGATGCACGATGAATTAGACAAGGGATGTCTCTTGAATGAGAAGTAAAAAATGTGACAAAGATTAAACAATTCATTGTCTCCTTCCTGGATCATCTTATCATCAAGAATGCTTTAGGAATACAGTGAGCCTTCACTTGTTCTCTATGA
Source organism: Nycticryphes semicollaris (assembly GCA_013400055.1). Classification (NCBI taxonomy): domain Eukaryota; kingdom Metazoa; phylum Chordata; class Aves; order Charadriiformes; family Rostratulidae; genus Nycticryphes; species Nycticryphes semicollaris. Next base: position 194,984 of record VXBJ01000051.1, on the reverse strand, counting down.
ATGAAGTCTACTTTCAGGTTCACAAGACAGATTCAGTAGTGCTCAGTTAAGCACACAAACATTTTTATTAATACACTCAGTGATAAGACCATAACAGAAATTAGCATAATCTTATCCATTGTCTTCTGCTTTGGTGCTGTGACATAAAAAAAACTTCTGGTTTCATTGTGAGGTAGGGATGGAAAAGTGGTTTCCGACTCCATAAGTAGCTCTAAGGAAGGCATAGAAGCATGACTTCAATAGACACTTTGTATTTTGCGTATTTTACTTTCTTTTACAGAATAACTGTCACTGTCATTTAAACATTACACTCATATTGGTCTTGTAAAAAATAGTACCAGAGGTGGTAGATAAAAACATTGTCATTTTGCATGTATATGTGTAGTAGGTGAAGGTAGTAAAAGAAGGGAAATATCTGGAGTTCCTCTTTGCTTGTAGGTATCCTAGCTAAGCAGTGGCACTACAGAGGTGATAGTGAAATTGTTTAGTAATACTGGGTTTTTAAATTCTAATATGATCACTTGGGAAATAAGGCTATATGGGTAATTCCACAAATCCTGTGTACTGTTGGCGATCTTGTCATACAGCCATGAGAGTCTTGATGTGGGACTTGGATTTCTATGCAATGAGAGTTAACTTGTCTTTGGATTTCTGTAGGTTTGTTGTTAGAGGTTATTTGATTAAGAGGAATTGTGACCCACAAAAAAGCTCCACTTCATCTGTCATAATTGAGAGACGGTTTCACTCAGCACTAGCGTTCGTCGTCTTTTACCAGGAAGAAAATGGTATATTTACAAAGTTCCTTATGTAAAGGGAAATTAAGCCTTGCTTAAGGCCAGTCATATCTAAAATTACTTCTATGGGAGGCCTGGCAATCCAAATTTTGCTTTCACACATCGGGGAATTAATAGTGTCAGAACTGCAGGTAAGTACATAAAAAGTACAAGGAGAAATTAATAGTGCTCTGAATCACATTTCAGCTGTGCATCTATTTCCAGAATCTGTCCAAAGTTTAAAGCTAGCATCTGAAGATTTGCAATGCACGTGCAGTTGTTCATGATGGATGGTCATTCAGCCGCTGGAAAGTGGTCTGACGTTTTCCATGAGCCATCTTCAAACCCAGCTGAAAGCAGAGGATGTCGGTGCTGCTTTTCGGGGGGCGGGGGGCTGTGTGTTGGCTTTTAGTATTGTCTCTTTCTGATGCACAACAAATTTTATCCTTCGCCACCAGTCCCAATGAGGTGAAAGGGGTATGGAATGGCACAGAATTTTGCACATGAAATGTGTGCCTTCAGACTCTTTCACTGTTACTGGTTGTTTACAGGAATATTTATGCTGTAAGAGGAAGTGGAGGCAATAAGTCTGTTTTATTCATATACAATGGGAATGTGAGAAGGAACTTTTAGTAAATATCAAAGTGGAATAAATATAAGTCATGAGAAGGAAGTAAAATTTTTCTTTTTAGTGGAATAAAAGTGACAGCTACCTCACTAAGCCTTTCTTAACATTAATTAAAAATGGATATTTTTTTTTTATCCCTGTAAACATGGTCAGAAGAAAATAATAGTGTCACTGTTTGAGAAATAATGAATGATTATTGTGCTGTTGGGATCCCTAGTAAGTTTGACAGGTATCTTTAACTTTAGAATTGTGTTTTAAAGCTACGTGCTAATATATATGACTTAGAACAATTTTTAATGATAAAAATTAAATATGAAAAAATAATTTCCTAATGTACTAGATAATAACAGCCGTTAATACAGAAATCTACTGTGCTCAAATTACATATCAAAAAAGATATGATTCTCTCGCGTTTTGGAAGAGCAAATGGCATCTGATACACATGATATGTGTATAAGCAGCTTTCCACAGAGGACACTGTATGCTGGGCTCCAAGGGATGGCATAGATAGGTTTGCAAAATGCAGAAATCTGATACACTTGTTTTCACTACTCAAGCAAATCTCTGCTGCCTGGAGTATTGAGGTGCATTTCAGTTTTGCTTCTTAGCAGCACCTGTAACAAGAATTTGAAAACAAATACCAAATTATGTTGAATTGCTGCACACATTAACAATATACCCAAGATTCATTTCATTGGTGGCTTTTTTCAAAATGCGGAAGGAGCACGGGTTACATCAAGTTTAAGGGAGATTTCAATATGTATATATTTTTTCTTCAGCCTCCCACAGTCTTCAAGCCGGTGCTTATTTAGTTCTTTTAGAGTTTTCAATCTGGAAATCTGATTGTATAAGAAACTAAATATTTCTTAAAGAGTCCTTCATAGGAGCATGCCATCACATATACAAAATGTTCCAATTGTAAGAAGTTAAAATGACATTTGAAGGCTGTCTTAAGATTCATGGTGCTGCGCTAAGAGCAAAGATGGCTTGAGAAACGTGTAGTTTCTTTTCTGTTACTTGCTTTTCTGCTTCTCTGCATAGAACCTGATGGAAAAGCTAACAATTTGTATGTATGGTACAGACCTTTCAGTAATTATAATCTACCAGAAACAACATTGTGCTGTTCTTTAATGTTTGGTCACATTGAGTACTGAGGTGAAACATTCAATAAGTCTCAACTTCTTGAATTCTACTGTGCTTTCAGTTTAGTTTTTTTATTATTTGCATGGTGTGCAATGCACGCTGTGCGTTGATTTGCCCTTTGCTAAAGTAAGGTAGCCATCTGCTGCTGCTTCCTCCTCCTTTGTTTAGTGGCACATGGTTTCAGAGTAAAGGATTTGCCTCAAATGGTTTGGAAATAGCTGTTCAGTTAGCATGCGCTACAGTTAGTAAAATTAAGTGTTAATAAATAAGGGATTATCCATCATCTTTAGATATATGGTATCCTGATGTTGTATTCGACTTGTGTATGCCACATTACTATAGAACAGTTATGTGCAACATACATATATTTTATATTTAGTACAATCTATCAAATACCCAGTACAATTTTGTGTTATGAATTCTGTGCTTGAATTGAGGTCTTCCTCTTACCCTGGTTTCCTTCTCAAGCAAATAGTCTTTCTCTTAGTGGTTTGACCTACCTACCTATGGTTTTTATTTAATATGGCTATTTTTAAAAAATGTCTGCATTCTTGCATTTTGGACTTCTTTTACTATGCATCAGTACATATCAATTGATTTTTGTCCAGTTCTCTATTGGAGTGCATTTTTGCATATAGAATATCTAGATTAGCTACCTTT